>OX578154.1:67180844-67620844 GCA_951213105.1 Amaurobius ferox
TGAATCTCGTTTGTCATGTAGAGTCTCGTATATCCCATATTGCCGATGTTTTCTAATTGTCAAATCCAAAAAATCCACCGCTCCGCCTTCTTTTACTTGATTTTCGATTAATTCTAATTCACTTGGATAAAACTTGAAATCAAAGTTTGGTGTGTGCTCAAAATACCCCAAAAGCACATCATCAACATAACGGAAGTAAGGCATTTCTGATAAAATATGTGTTCCCTTTTCGTATTTTGGTAAATATATATCCGCGAGCATAGACGAACAGCATCCTCCCATGGGTATACCTCTAATTTGTCTGTAAAAATTCTTCCCGTCATCTAAAATATTTTCTTTTAAAACCAATTCCGCAAGGTCTAAATATCTTCGATAGGTAATGAATCGTTTCAAGTCGTATTCTTCATGTAATTCTTTTAAAATCAAATGCATCTGTGTTAAGTCTATATTATTAAATAAATCACGAAAATCATAGCTTTTAAAGCATATATCCTTGTGACAAAATTTAAGCCTGTTTATTAACGGTCAACGGTTTAGCGGTGAAGAAGTAATAAACAGGCTTAAATTTTGTCACAAGGATATATGCTTTAAAAGCTATGATTTTCGTGATTTATTTAATAATATAGACTTAACACAGATGCATTTGATTTTAAAAGAATTACATGAAGAATACGACTTGAAACGATTCATTACCTATCGAAGATATTTAGACCTTGCGGAATTGATTTTAAAAGAAAATATTTTACATGACGGGAAGAATTTTTGCAGACAAATTAGAGGTATACCCATGGGAGGATGCTGTTCGTCTATGCTCGCGGATATATATTTATCAAAATACGAAAAGGGAACACATATTTTATCAGAAATGCCTTACTTCCGTTATGTTGATGATGTGCTTTTGGGGTATTTTGAGCACACACCAAACTTTGATTTCAAGTTTTATCCAAGAGAATTAGAATTAATCGAAAATCAAGTAAAAGAAGGCGGAGCGGTGGATTTTTTGGATTTGACAATTAGAAAACATCGGCAATATGGGATATACGAGACTCTACATGACAAACGAGATTCATACAAGATCAAGATCAACCTTATATAATTGATTGGAATTCTAATCTCACAAAGAATGTTTTCAGAAATATCATTATCGGACATTTCAAAAGAAACCTTACATATAATACATTCAAGAAGGACTGCATAAATAACAGTCAAAAAATAGTAAAGGAAGCCATAAAAAAACATTATCCATTATACTTCTTTAAAAATTTTTATAATTCCTTTTTCAAAGAAGACAAAGACATTGATTTATTCAATTGAAATTTTGAGCGTGTTTAAACGTATCTGCGACACTGTTATAAAGATATCTCAACACGCATGCGCGAATTGACTTACTAATACTGTGGAATCTGGGAACAGTAATCTATGGCGTCTTTTATCCATACCAGGTCTCCTTTTTGATTTTGTTACTGTTGAAGTGCTTTTGTCTTTGCACATATAGAGGACAGACCATTGTATTACATAGGTACCGTGAGCGTTGCCCGGGCGGTAAAAGCTGCTCTAAACGGGAAAGGGGTGTCGCAATCCACCCCTACCATTTTATGAAGGACATATGGTCACCCCCGTTCTATACTTTCCATTTATATCTTATATATATATATATATATATATATATATATATATATATATATATTTATATATATATATATATATATATATATATATATATATATATATATATTTATATATATATATATATATATATATATATTTATATATATATATATATATATTTATGTTTATTTATTTATTATCACAAATGGCCAAGCACTTGATCGTACTAGAATATTATATTCTAAGAAGTAGCAGTTGCACATTATACTGTTGTGCTTTTCATGTTATGGATCAACTCGGAAATCGTGAGGAATTATGTCATCAAACATAAAGAAATCAGGTATTTCTTTTAAAAAGAATATTTGCCCACTTGTTAAGAGACACGTGAGAAGAAGTTCTGTGAAACTGTGTGCTGGAAGCAAGTCTTTGAAACCTCGACAACGAGACGGGCAGGAGGAATTCTTTGGCACAGTTCCCCGGCGAGCAACAATGAGGAATTCGTGTCCCTGCGGACTGGCACTTGACCAGTTTCAAAGAGACATCAGATGCAGAGTTCACAGATTGTTTTGGTGGATATATATCTTGAAACTACTGCTTCGTGATCGATGTGTAATGCAAACTCATTAAGAAGACCTTGCAAACATTTTTATTTCTCCGAATATGTCAGTATTTGTCGATAATAATTAAAATTTATCTGAATAAAATTTACTCAAAGTGCTGCTTAAAATAATATGAAATATAAATATTTTGTTAGTAATCTCTCTATATTAAAGAAAAAACTGATGTGGGCAGGACATGACTTTTCCTACTGACTCAAATTAATTTTCTCTTTATTTCTCTAATAATTCATTAAATTAAGTTTAATTGCACAAATTAACAAACATACTTATTTGAAATGGCACTGAAATTGTACTTTCATAACAATTTTCGTTTCCATCTGGTAACTGCGCGTATTTTCAACGGCGGCGTAGCAAATATGCAATAATACTAAAATATCTCGAGAAAGGCTAATTCTAGAGTACTGGAGTTTGTCTTACTTCATTTATCGTCGAAAACTGCGTATAAAAAGAAATTTAATTGATGTATTTGAGCATGCGTTGCCTTATATCTTAGATTTTATGATTTTTGAAGGCCATTTTGCAAAATAGCAGGTTATGTTTTACAGAATCATACGAAAATCTAATTAGCATCAGGGTAACCTACAAATGATTTATCTACCAGCTTTTGTGAAATTTAGTCAATTAGATTTTCAGTTAGAGTGGATGCATGCAATTTTTGCGGGCCATTTCGCAAAAAAGGCAGGTTCTTTTATCCCGAATTGTACCAAAATCTATCAACACCAGGGTAACCTACAAGTGACTTGCCTGTAAATTTATAAAATGCGGTTCATTAGTTTTTGAGTTAGAGTGGATAATTCATTGCCCAGACAGACACACACATAGAGACACATACACACACACACACATAGATACACACACACTGACGTCGCACTAAAAATAGTTTTTTACATGTTATAGAGCTCTCAAAACATGTAGATCCGTCAAAAACTCGAATTGCGGTTTTCGACATGATTGCAGTACTTTCCCTATGCATTACCATGTACAGTAGACCCCCCCTATAACACGATAGATACGTTCCGTGTTTTATGAATCCGCGTTGTACGAGTCACTTAGATTATACAAATACATGAGCCGTTCACAGCCCAAAGCGATTAACTTACTTGCTATATTTAAAATAACTTTCTTTAATATCAAGCTTTAGACACTACATGACAACAATTTTTATGGCCGTTGAATAATAAATGTTTTTTTTTTACAAGAAATGTATAAAAATTTATCAATACATATTTTCTACCTCTTTTTTATGGACTTAATCGTTTTGGCAAATAAGCGGCTTACATGCAGTTTACTTATGCATAAACATACACTTATACAGATACTTAACAAAGATTTAACATAAATATTTAATATGTAAGAGTTAAAATATATTTTATTTCTCTTCAAAACAAACAAATATTGAAATTAAAAATGTTTTGTTATTCATTTTGCGTTAAATAAAAGAAACAGTTACACTTTTTTTTTTGACATTTATTCACTGTCGGAGCTATCCATAATTAGGTTCCAACGACATCCTCTTTTAAATGTTGGTTGTGCTATTTCATAGCTTGAAGATTCACTTGTTTCTTCTCTGTTATTTTCGTTGTTTGAAAAGGTATCTTCTTGTGCTTTCAACAATTTATTATTGTTACTTTCTAAATCTTCTTTTACTTCAAATTATGGTACAAAACAATCTTTCAATTTTTTCTTAAATTCTTCAGAGCGCTTTGTTGATGGATCATTATTCGTAAAATGTTCTTCTAGATTTTTTGCCAATTCTAATCCTTCATTTAAGATTTCTAAAGTAGTAAATTGTTGCTCTGGCTCACAGAAAATTCGTAATGAGTTTCCTTCACTACTTGAGTCGGACGACTCTGCCAGTTGCGTAAGTTCTTGTTCATCTAAGTGTTTATTACTAGTATTAATTACTACTTTCTCACCAGATTTTAACCTATCCAAAATTTCAATTTTTTCTTCAAGGGATATACATTTTCTGCTATTCTTAGAATTCTTCTCCATGGCAGGGGTCATGATGACTAAACACAAAATTTTAGATAACTTAAAAATTATAAAATTATTAGACTTACCTAATTTATGTCCGTATTATAATATCTTTTTTTAAATTTATTTAATACATTTGCCTTTAAACACAGCTTAATTGATAGTATGTATGTACCAGAAATAAGAGATATGTACATCCTCTAGATGAAATCGGGTTTAATTTCGCAAAGATTTATTTTCCTAAAACTTTTTGTTCCTCAAATTTAAGTTGAATAAAATAAATCATACGGTATAAAAGTTTTTTCAGACACGTTTTATGTACATCACAACTATAAATAAACTGAGACGATCTCCTCTAAAAATGGGGTTTACCCGAAATTTGAGAAGCACAATAACGTTTAGTGTTACCAGCCAAAAGTTATATTAATTATTGGAGCTAAAACGTAATAAAATCGAAACATCTGTCTCATTCTTTTACCGTGTTATACGAGCCTCTTTTAGCGTGTTATACGAACACGATCACAATTTTTTCGCCTTGTTATACGAATCCGTCTTATATGAACCCGTGTTATAGGGGGGGGGGGGTCTACTGTATTGTAGAGAAAGTAAAAATGTAGCTGCCACTGTTTGACAAATTTTGCTTTCCTCCAGGTTTTCTGCCTCATACCACAAAAACTACAATATACAAAAATATGACATTGAATACATTTGTAAAGAAATGTTAGGAGAGCCCGCAATTATAAATCATTCTTTGATTTAAACTTTAGTTAAAGTAATATTTGATATCACATTGAAAAAAATAATATTTGAATTAAAAGAATATGATCCCATGAGCAAAATAGTTCAATTTTAAATAAATGCGCTATACAGTAAATTGTCTAAAGAAATGAAAACTGTGAAATTATCTGCAATATTCATGAACATACTTACAATAGAAAAAATCTCATGTGGGCAGCACATGACTTTCCCTGCAGCCTTATATCCATGTTCTCTTTATTTTAATTAAATTTAATTCACTTTTAATTCAATTTTCGTTCTCATTTGGTAACTGGATTTATTTTCAAAGGTGGTGTATAGAAAATACGAAAGAACTAAAATATCTCGAATACGGCTAGTCCTAGTGTAATGGGGTTGGTCTTATTCTTTCCTTCGTTAAAAATTACGTATAAAACAAGCATTTAATGGATATTTTTGAGCATACGTAGTTTTATTTTAGATTTTGACGATTTTTGCGGGCCATTTTGCAAAAAAAGGTAAGCTATTTTTTCCAAATTATACCAAAATCTAATCAGCACCAGGGTGACCCACAAGCGACTTATCTACCGGTTTTGTGAAATTCGGTTCATTCGTTTTTCAGCTGGAGTGGATACAGGCTTTTGAGGGGCCATTTCGCAAAAAAAAGGCGGGTTCTTTTATCCCGAATCGTACCGAAAACTAATCAGCACCAGATTCGGCCACAAGGGACTTACATATCAAATTTCATAAAATTCGGTCAATTAGTTTTTTAGTTAGAGTGGATAAGATAGCAGCACGGACAGACACACAGACGTTACACTAAAAATGGTTTTTTCGTATTCTAGAGGTCTCGAAACGTGTAGATCCATCGAAAAGTCGAGTTACGATTTTCGACAGGATTCCAATACTTTTCCTATGCATTACCATGTATTGCAGGGAAAGTAATAACAAAACAAGAAGGATCAATCATGCATAAAGCGTTGATTATGAAATTCTTTTCAACTGAAATGCAATTTTATTTAAATAACTTTAAAATGCGATGCATTCTGCACTCATATATTTTAAATTATAGCTGTACTATAATTCATTATACTTAGAAACTTAAACCTTCATCAAAACAGACAAATGCAACATTAAATATAAATTTAAAAATCTGATGTAGGCAGCACATGGCTTTCCCTACAGACTTATATTCACGTTCTCTTTATTTTAATTAAATTTAATCCACTTTTAATTCAATTTTCTTTCTCATTTGATAACTGAACTTATTTTCAAAGGTGGCGTAGAGAAAATACAAAAAACTAAAATATCTCGAATACGGCTAGTCCTAGTGTAACGGGGTTGGTCTTATTCTTTTCTTCGATAAAGAGTACGTATTAAACAAGCATTTAATGGATATATTTGAGCATACGTAGTTTTTAATTTTTGAATTTGGCGATTTTTGAGGGCCATTTTGCAAGAAAAGGCAGGCTATTTTTTTTCGAATCGTACCAAAATCTAATCAGCACCAGGGTGTCACACAAGTGACTATCTACCGAATTTTTTGAAATTCGGTCCATTAGTTTTTCAGCTAGAGTGGATACAAGCTTTTGCGGGTCATTTTGCAAAAAAAGGCGTGTTGTTTTATTCCGAATCGTACTCAAAACTAATCAGCACCAGATTCACCCACAAGTAACTTGCCTACCAAATTTTATGAAATTCGGTCCATTAGTTTTTTAGTTAGAGTGGATACAAAATCTGCACAGTCAGACAGACGCACACACAGACGTCACGCTAATAATAGTTTTCTCGTATTATATAGGTCTCGAAATGAGTAAATCCGTCGGAAACTCGAGTTGCGATTTTCGGTATGAATCCAATACTTTTCCTATACATTACCATGTATTGCAGGGAAAGTAAAAAATCGTCAAACATCAAGATTTTTACACAGGAAAAAAATGGTTACCATATTTTATTTTGAAATTAGTCCCGTGATCTCTTCATATAATATGAGTGCAATTATTAGTTAAATTTTTATTTTAAAAACTACACATTTTGCTGGAATTTTTTTACACATTTTACGTGATAATTTGAATATTTCCTAAACTTTTTCGAAATAATGTGTGAATTTTAACTCCGCTTAAAAATATTTGAAAAATTAAGTCCCATTATTTTCAATGCATTTAATTTTTTCAAACCGGCTTAAATTCGAAACTAACTGAGTCATATTAATTTTCATTCCCATATGTTCCACTTACCGCCTCAACGACGTACTAACATTTCATTTTGATAAAGTTATTTTTACGGTAGTTAAGCAAACAAACAGATAGGCAGAATGGACAAAGTCATAAACACTTTAGAACTACATATCTTGGGAGATGTTAAAAACTGTCAAAATAGGCTGAAACAGTAAAATTTAATTTTTTCACGACTCTGGCGCGTGTTGCAGGGACTGACATCAAATTTAAACCAGGCTGTGCATAAAACTTAGCTGCTTAATTTTATTGCAAATTGGCCTCATATTCGTAGGGGAAAACACCAAATTCTTTTACAAGCAATAACTCGACAAATATTGCAAATACTTGTATCACATTATTTTTATTCTGTTGGCGACAGCACGCCGTTTTCTAGTTGAATCCTTTTTGCTCAAGAAACCGTATAAAAATGTAGCTTCCCCCCTCCCACCTCTTTTTATAAAAACACCACCTCCAAAAAAATTTATATGAAAGAAATCAGCACTTAATTTTAATTTAACAAATTTTCAAATTGGAAATCTAATATCAATGTCTAAAATCCATTTCAGCATCCGGAAAAGTTAAGTCAACTATGTTGAAACACCAAGCATAAACCCTATATAAAAATGAAGTAAAACCTGGATATTTCGGGTACCGGTCGAATTCCGGTCTTTTTCCTTGAACTTTCCAAAAAATCCTCAATAATAGAAAAGCTGGCAGCATTTCACCAAATTTATCGCCAATGTCGTCCAATTGGTCGAACCTTGGCGTAATGACAACTGGTTTCCGTAAATACTACTTTGGGCCATGAGATGTTCAAAATAGGAAAGGGGATTTTGAGTAATGGCAACATTATCATAAGCTCTGTGAATCTGAAAAACACTGCTCTAAATTTCGCAACCTTGGCATTTATGTAAATTGGTTTCTACGCATGGCCTTGCACAAGAATTGTTAAATTCATTCTTCTTGTTCACTTTTCAACTCGTTATCTGCCATCAAAGTAGGAAGACACAGTGACGATGTTGTGCAACCTTCGAAGGGCGCCAGCTACGACGAGTTTCATGCTGCCAGTAATTCTTGCCAATACAACAATGAGACATTTCTAGTCTTCCGCTAGCTGGCTTTTAGCCAGTATTGGCGGGATACAATCGGTACTAGACGAAGAGTTAACTGGTTTTTTGCAGACTTAGAACAGTTGTTGATTCTTGTACATCATTTGACACCTCTTCATTTGAGAGCAACTTTAAAAATAATAGTCTTACTTTAAGCGTAAGAACAAATTACTAATATTTTCTTTTATCTAAAATTGATACAGAGTAACTACTAGCTATTTCGCCGACACACTGAGCAGAGAAATTGCTAGTGGACCTTCCTTTTAGTAAATCCGATGGCTATCTGAAACAGAAAATACTGTGAAACCTATAATTAACAGCCATTATTTCAACAGAGTTTAAATCCTATAGTCTTCAGTTAATTCTCCCCCTTTTAAATGATAATGCAAGCCTCTTAAGGAGACTAAAAAATTGTTTGGATCATAAAACAAGTTACACTTTTATTTTGCTTTACTAGGAGGCTCCGCCCCCTATTCCCTAACGATCGCCAACCACGAACTCTATTGCTCGTCTGTTACACCGACATAAGAGGCTCGGGGAGGTCCAACCTAAGGCTCCTCTATATACGAGCTGACTCGTCAAGCATATTGAAGCCCACCGAGGCCGAAAACGTAATCCATTAGCATTATCTCTATTCGTATTTTCACTTTAGGAAGTACTATTGGACTCATTTTTGGTAGGTGTTCTGCACCAAACTGCTCTAAACATACTTGAAAAAGGTTTAGGTAATTTCGCTTTCCCAAAAATGAAGAGGGACTAAAAAAATGGCTTATAAATAGTTGGCAGAATCATTGGATATCCGGTGATTGAATGATCAAATAGGATTTTTTTTAACTAAAAACTGATAGAAATTATGTTTGAATGACTCGAATTTACTTTGGAATGGCACTGATATTTTCATCGCCAAAACGGTGATTGGCGCCAATCATTTGATGTAAACATTAGCGCCATGTTTAGAGGATCCAGTTTAGAGGATTTCCTCAATATTATCTTTTAAAGCACTTCAATTCTTTTGTACTAGGCATAAAAAATATATCGTTTACAATGCAGAGTTATATAATTTATTGTTATTATTAAGATTTTAAATGCTGTATTTACCTAATCTATACATCCACAGGTTTATAGCAAAATTTCCCCTCTTTAAAATTTTAGTACCTTTAAAATTAAATACACGTTTTTATTTTAAAGTGCTCCCCCCCTGGGTAATTAATACACTACTATGTATCATCATAAATATATATTTCAAAAGCAACATTTTATTATTTAGTACAGGTATTTCAAATTATTCAAGGTCTTTCTGAGCTCATAATAAGACCATATTTTATTCTATATAATGTTAGAACTGTAACAGATGTAAAATAGAAATATACATCAAAGTATTTCATAAATTTTAAGAAGACCGGAGTTCTGCAAAAAAATAATAAGAAAAAAATGTCCATCTATTTGTTAATCTGTTTATAGAGTGAGAATCATATTTTTGATTCTTGTTAATAAGTGTCGCGTAATTACAAATGTTACTCCAATCTAATTCATATTTCTAAAAATATAACTCAATTGTAAACTTGTTAACATTATCAAATACCTGTAAAAATCAATATTTGGAGCACTTGCTGCTTGGTCACAGACACGTGCTACACAGATGTTATTTAGGCGTTCTGGTTCTGAGCTTTACGATACATTCACGAATATTATTCTCCTTAAAATATTTCCACTATGAAATATTTATTCATAAAAATCCTTATAAAACTAAAACGACAAATTCCTGGAGAATTTCTCGCGGCTCGGTATAATTTAAACCAGGTTCCGGCGGTTGAGAAAAACTGCTCTAAACCCACGACTTCAGCTTTCCCAGATTAGAACCCAAGTATGCATCCTCGTGATTTTGAGACACGCTCACTGTCAACAGGGATATCCGGCTATTTCCTAAGTTCATGACAAATTTTTTCGCAAATTATGCCTAAATAAAAAGATGTTAATCTTCCTGTCTTTCTGTTATGGCATTAAATCTCCACTTACTTACTGGCCGCTGTAAAGAAATACAAAATACATCCTACATAATTACATTTTAAATAAATTACCTCTATCTCGATGTACTCATATTATTGATTTGGGTCTCACTTTCGATGATACTTTTAACTTTCAGAAACATATCGATTATACTATTAAAATAGCCTACCAAAGACTTGGTTTCACCTTAAGACAATCTCGTGTTTTTGCCAGGTCTGATACTATTATTTGTAGTATTTATAATATCCTTGTTAAGCCATTTTTAGAATATTGTGCAATGATCTGGGACCCTGTTTACAACCTGCATTCACAACGAATAGAAGTCGTGCAAAATAAACTTTTACGTACTGTGGATTACAGATTGTCTGGCTATTATCCTTATGATATGCATACGTGTGAACTCAGACAGAAATATAGTTTAATGTCTCTTAAAAAAGAAGAAAATGGTCCTGTCTCCATGGTCCTGCCCAGCCATTGACCACTAGGTTATTAGGCCACGAGCTCTCCAATACTTTTCAACAATGCAGTTCAAACTATTTAGTGCAGAACACTCGTCCAGATGAGCAGCAGTTATGGGTTATCCAGAGGTACACAAAGCGTAGTCAAGCGAAGTAGTTATATTAAAACGATACAAATAGGCACCAAGACAGTGATGTCCGGTCAAAAGTCTAAACAGTGCCACTACTGCAGCACGAGGTGAATTGGGAACACAATAAGATCCGCAAAGCACACTCCAATGTTTGTCTCTAGAAGAGTGAGAAGCCACAATACGAAACGATTGCTTGAATATTCTTTCGATCTCCAAGTCTCTGCAAGTCCTTTAAAGGATACCAGTTCCCTTTTTTGCTAGAAAATCCGTCTTCTCATTTCCTTGAAGTCCACAATGAAATGGTACCCATTGAAAAGCAACTCTTCCCTCAATCTCCCCCAAAAGTTTTCTACAGTTCTGTACAAAAGAGTGCCTGGAATTTCATATACCTGTTAATAATACTAGAAAAAAAAACTTTGTTTCACAATATTACTGCTGAACACAATTACCTTAAATGCTATTCTATCTATAAATTTGTTGAGATCTATATAATACCTATTATACTGATATTGATATATTTAATTTGACTCCTGCCTGTTTTAAAAAGCCTGTTTTAATGCGCTTGACATATATACTGCTTAGTATTCTTGTATTTTATGTTCTGTTCTTTTTGTTTCCGTGTGGCTACTGTAACTGGATTTCATCTGTAGTTGCCACGTAAATTGAATAAAATAAAATGAAATAAAATAATAAAAGACAACACTCAATGGGTGTCTGTGTAGCTGAGGTCGAAGGCCTTGCCACAACAGGATGCAATTACATGGTTATGAGATTTTAATGCCTCAAGAAACTAAACGGAAAACTGTAACGAGGTCAAGGATTTGGGAGATGAGTCCATCCCTTTACCTCCACGATTGAGCTGATATAGAAAGTTGAGAGATATTTTCAATTTAAAATGTCAGAATTTGAATATTTATGCCATGGGGGGGGGGGGGGGGTTAGAGAGATTTTTTCCTCCTTTATCTTCATATTCATGTATTTAACAATGAAATAGATTTTAATTATTTTATAGATAAATTAGTTTGAGCTGAATTGTGTGGCCCATGAAGTTAAAGAACGGTAGCCCTTTTACCTCCATGATATGACCTGTATTCGAAACCTTGAAACAAAAAGTTTGAGGCATAGAATTAGAAAGGAGATCATTCTCCTATAGATGAAACGCTTGAACCGTAATGCTTTGAGAATTATATCTAGGTGTCGCTAGTTTTACTAAAGTAGCTGCTATTGTTAGTTGACACAACAGAAAGGCGTAGTATTTAGTGTATGTATATTTGATTATTTTTGAACTGAGGATTCCTTTATTATAAGTATAATTAACCAGTATTTTTAATAGTTGTAGCATAGAGTATAGAATACGGGGAGATAAAAATAAATTGTAAGGTAAAATAATTTTGAATACGTAGGAATATTCTTTATTGTTTCAATTTTAATTTGAGCTAATAATATATTTTTACAAAATTGACAGTTTAAATAAATATTTTAGGCCTTTCGCCATAGAAATGCATACAAAGCAGGACTACTTGTTTTATCGCAAGGCCACCTGAATGATTATTTCAAACAATATTGACGTTTTCTTAATATGAAGTTTTAACTTCTTATTTTTACTTCCATGGTTTGAGATACACAACTTGATAAATTCATTTTTATGGAGTCTGAGAGAGCTCAGATTAATTGCTTTATGTTAGCGGATGGTATAGTATGTGTGTTTTGGGAGGGAGTCTTATAATAAATAATAATATTGAATGAGAGAGGTGTATGGTTTGCTTGCTTAAACGATATATAGCAGACTTTTTCGTTGAAGTTTTAAGCATAGAGTTAAATTACTTTTACCTCCATGGTTTTAAGTTTTAAGTAAAATAAATTATTGTAGTATTGTGATGAATGAAAGGAATAGAATAAATGTTTATGAATGAAATTTTTACTGCTTTTTCAATCAGCAAGGCAATTTATATTTCAATGACGTCATTTGAATAAAGTTCATTTTTTCGATAAAGTTTTCAAATATAATAAATTATTGCAGTATTGTGATAATTTAAAAAATATTACCGTTGAATGTATCGCATTTTAGAGATGTTTAAATAAAATTGCATTGTAGTTGGAAAGTGTTTCATAATCAATGCTTTATGCATGATTGATCTTTCTTGTTTATAATTCGAATTAATTTTTCAATTATTTTATGTCGTCGCACGATTTAAAGCAAATATCACACAAAGCGGCAAATTCCTTATAATATATTATTCCTTAGCAATCGAAAATATTAGCTTTTCCATCCTGATATTATCAAAAAGGTTAAAAAAACGTACTTTCTAACGATCTTTGAACCATATCAGTAGGAGAGTTCCTTCATATATATTTTTTTTTACGATTTATGCCAGATTTAGGTTATCTAATTCTTATGTCGTCGAACCCGAAGAAGGAAGATTATTACAATTCTTTAGTTCGTCAAAAATATGGCAGTACATCCTTGCATTCTAAATATTTTTAATTACTCTATTTTCTGTGAATTTATAAACAAACGCATGAAAATTGAGATTTTCAATTCCGCGGTTGAAGAGCTTTCATTCTACGAATCGACGGTCGCTATCACTGGGAGTTACAACATGACGTCACAGCCTGTCCTGCTGCTATGGAACACAGTGATGTATATACCGCAAAACCGTTGTTGGGTTTTCCGGCTTTCCGAGGAGGCTATAAAGATAACATGGCAGGACAGGGAGCGACCACGTCGAGAAACTGAATGAACGAATCCAATGAATCTCTGCTTTAAATCCTGAGCAACGGCGGTACATTTTCCAGTTGATAAATAAAAAATCTCTTTAGCAGTTTGTTTTGCTTCTCTATTCCTCTTCATCCATCTTTCCAGAGCGACGGTGAGTGTTTGTTTTTTGGATCCAACTCTGCTCTTCACGCTTAGTTCGCTATTTTCTGCCATCGAGAGTTCAATGATGTAAACACATGTTCCCCCAACGCAGCTGGCTGTTTTCTCCCACGGCTCTTTCTCATCACCTTTCTTTAACATCACTTGAAAAATGTCTTCAACAAACTGAAAGATATACAGTCTTTAAGCACCCCCAATAACTTTGTAAAGAAAAGTCCATGAGTGTGCAGGTTAGATTTATTCACAGTAAAGTAACTATGTCTGATCGAATGAAAGGGATAGCAGCGCCACTAGCGCAGAACTGAAGAAGTTAAAATGCAAACTCGGCAACGAAACAATATCGAAGGAAAACGCCAAACACCAAGTTGTAGAACAAATTCGTAGGAATCACTTCATACAAAGTAGCGGAATTTAACATGAAACTCTGCATGTGATCCTTCACGTCTTCCAAAACTATCTCCGTATCTATGCGGAATATGGACACGATAAATCTGTATTTCAGAACTTCCTACCTAGAGGTGATGATGAATCAAAAGAAGGAGTGTACAGTCCATGTGGTTTCCCCCCACCCCCACCACCACTGAGTTTTGGACTAAATCGGATGGGTCTCCCTGCCATACAAACAGTTACCATATACCATCGGGTAGGTCAATATTTATATCCAGTCGTTCATCTTTTGGTCACCCTCGTATGAACCGACCAGCCTGGCTTGAGCATAAACGTTATATACGCAAAATATCTTCGGCTCCATACCATTAGAGCCAGCGCCAACTTTTCATTCCCGACAAGATGTAACTGACACTTTCTTTAAAAAATTTACACATTTCAGTAAAAATAAATTAAAATTTTCCATATTCTCTTTATTTTCCATTTAGTACAATTTGTCCTGCTGGTGCAACTTTAAAGAATATATTCTGAAATGAAAATATCATGGTCTATAGAAGAGAATCATTTGAATGGTTCAACAATTCCAGATATACTATACTTGTGATCAACCTAATTTGACTCTACAGAAGTATAGGAATAATCGTATACCTCCGCTAAGTTATATAGTTTGTCAATGCATGTATGATGGGAGTATGTAGAAGAAAAGGATCTAACAGTCCACAGCGATGTCCAGCTTGGTTCACCGCAAGTATAACCCTGAAATGCAACTTTAAAGACCAAGACAGGCAATTCTTTCTAAAACAAAGAATAATAGAATTTCGTTAAAAAAAAGAAGTTCATGGTTTTAAGGATGTATACATTCAATAAATTACTTAGCATTCGTCAATATTTACTGAAAATAAAATTCTGCCAATGTTATTATTTTTCCCTCTTACATTTTAAAAACGCAGCAGAGTTCCACCCTGTCAAGTCTGCATTTCCAAATAGTCATGTCAAGTATAATATACACATGGAAGCAACGGATATGAACACCAAGTCTCCACGTGTCCATATTGTTACGTCAAGTATAATATACACTTACCAGTTACGGGCATGTCCAGCTCTCCATGTCTGTAGGTAACACTGGGTGTGACAAAACCCGATTTTCGGTCTGTGAGTTCAGAAACCAAAAAAGACAAAATACTTGATTATTTTTTCCCTGTAAAACGGTCACAAAGATGAGAAAAACAACACAAAATAACAAAATACACTCTTTTGCAAAGAAAAAAAAACCAAGCAACATAAAGAAAGTGCCTGTTTTTATTGAAATTAAATATGCGTACAGCTCATAATGATTACAAAATCAAGGCCGCAGGACCAATCAATAGTTAGCAATTGCACATTGAATTTTCAAATCAGTAATTGGTGAACCCAATTTTGGCGGCAATGCATGCTTGTATACGTCTAGATAAGGAGTGATATAGTTTTATAATGTTATACTGCGATGCATTCCTCAGTTGTTGCTCCAGATCTGCTACATTTCGGGATGCCCGAATCTGGCGGCCGAGCATGTCCCATACATACTCAATTGACTAAAGGTCTGGTGATCTCACTGGTCAAGGAATAGTATCAACAGCACCTAGACAGTCCACAGATATGCGAGCAGTATGTGGCGTGGCGTTATCTTGTTGGAAAATGGCCTTAGAATGACGCGCCATGAAGGGTAACGCAAACGGTCGCAGGATTTCATCAACATATCGTTGAGCTTTTAAAGTTGTACGCAGGATAACTAGGGACGATCTGCTGTTGCAAGAGATAGCACCCCATACCATCACACCGGGGGTAATGGATGTGTCCCTGTTGAAGACCCAGATCGTCCGACTTGTCCGAACACTTGAGCAGCTGTTTGGACGACCGGAGCTGTGTGCCTGTGTAAAACAAAGTCTGATTGGGACCGCCGGCCCTGGCGCCTCCATACACGTACCCGATGGTCATCTACTGAAAGACTGAAGCGTGATTCATCGCTGGATACCATGCGATGCCAGTCTGCTGGCAGCCATGAAGCTCGGCTGCGACACCACTCCAAACGACTCTGTCGATGTTATGGGGTTATGAGCAGACGTCTTGAAGGTCGCCGCGAGCGTAACCTCACCGCAGCCAAGCGCCGTGAGATGGTAGAAGGTACCACGGGTGGTATAGATCAGGCTATTGCACTTTGGATGGCGGACAATGATGACGTTGTCCCAGATCGGGCCTGCCGCACAATCATCCGATATTGCCTCGCATTCGTGCACCTTGGACTTCCAGAGCCTTTATTCCGCCGATGAGTTCCTTGCAGCAACCATTGCTGCCAGCACCTTTGCACAGCAGTGGCCGTTCTGTGCAGCTGGCGCCCTATTGCTCGGTATGACCAGCCAGCTTCACGCATCCCGACTATACGACTACGTTCGAACTCGTTTAATTGCTTATAAGGTTCGCAACAACTTCGTAACAGCATTATCGGCTGTATCTCCACGGAACGGCGACGCCGATAGCGAGCAAGGATAAACCGTCCACATTTTTAACCTGTTTTATAGGATTCTAGTTGCGCAGTAGAAACGCGCGCTATGACCGAGGTTAACACTCATTGTCACATTTAATAATCATTTGCATACTTGGTATAAAGAAATTTGCATGCAAAATTTCGAGATAATTGGATTATTTTTTAGAAGTGCTTCGGTTTTTTTTTTTTTTTTTTTTTTTTTTTCTCGCAAGAGAGTGTATTGCAATCGGTGAGGTAGCACATAAGAAAAAAAATTTAAAATGACATATTTCCCAATTGACATTCCTATCTTTTATACTTTCAGTGTTGACAGACCTACAGGTTTGACTACTGAACCGATTTTTATGAATGATGGCTCATATCGTGTATGAAAGTTGTCTTATTTCGTGGCTCATTTCGGTGTGACGTACATACTGTTTTATAAAGACAAAGTTAAATTTTATTTAGAATTTTAAAATTGACAGAATATGAATATATGGTGTTTGGTAGATACAGTTTGCAATAGCATATCAATACTATTTTACTGGTAGGTAATAGTATATCAATACTATTACTGGTATCTATCACTGGTAGGTAAGTCATTTGTGGGTGACCCTGGATCTGATTAGAGTTTGGTACCATTCGGAATAATAGAACCCACCTTTTTTAGCGAAATGGCCTGCAAAAATTGTATGTATCCACTTTAACTCAAAAACTAATTTCCCAAAATTTGGTAGGTATCAATTATACATTATCTTGGTGATGATTAGATTTTTGCATGATTTGGGAAAAATCAACAAAATCTAAAATAAAAGACTGCATATACCCAAATTTAGCAATTAAATACTGGTTTAACACGTAATGTTTTTACTATGAAAAGAATAAGACCAACCCAATTACTGTAGGATTAGCCGGTCTCGAAATGTTTTAGAGTATTTGCATTTTTGCTACGCCGCCTTTGAAAATATGTGCAGTTATCAAATGAAAACGAAAATTGAACTAATAGTGCAAATTCGGTGTAATTTCAAATAATTATGCTTATTATTTAGTCCAATTAAACTGAATTTAATGAATTATTAATGAAATAAAGAAAATTAATTTGAGTTTGTATTGAAAGTCATGTGCTGCTCACATCAGATTTGTTTTAAACTAGTATTTTTAGTAAATAGCTTTCACCTGTGTCCTAAAATGTCACCATATCATTTTTGGATGCATTTGGACCACTGCTGATCTATTTGGACTACGTGTCTTTGAAATAAAACTTTAAATTTTTCAAATGCATTTATTAAATACTATATTTAAACACAGCAATAAATTATGGTGTTCAATTATTTCTATGTTTCTTTTCAAGGGCTAAACTAACATTTCCACTTACAAAACTTCATCTTATGATTGCGTTCCAGAACAGTCCCTGCTTCTATTTATCACTTTCCATCAATCATACAGAAAATTGATGACGATATGTCTTTGGCTCTTCGCCCGTATCCATTACTCTACGTTCATCGCTTCTGAGATTAACTGTGGTACATTCTTCTTATTTTTGCCAAGTATAGCAGTCTTCATCATATTTCTATAGTACACTCTCTAAAAGTATCACAAACGTGGAAGAAAAAATGTCCGCTCCTGAAATGTCACCACCACATTTTTAAATGTATTTGGACTACTACCCTCACAGCAAAGGTCGTCACATGTGTGACAGTGACGTTGTAGTCATGTGACACCTGGTTCACAATGTGACATCATATTTGTGATTTCTATGTGACGTTACGTATTAGTAATTTTGTAACTTCATTGTGACTATATTCTGTGACGTTTCCACAATTTAAGTAATACGTAAGAATGTGACGACATTACAATGACAATTACAATGCGACGTCACAATCAAGTTAATATGCGACGTCACAAACGACCATGAAAATGACCAAAATGACTTCGCTGTGACCTCAATATGACATTTCCGAGACGTACTACGACGTCCTGTGACGCCCCAAAGTCGCAGTGTGACATAAATCTTACGTCACTGTGAAAAAAAATGCTGTTAGGGTACATATCATTGTAAAAATCATTGAATAGAAGTATCTTAAATACGCCACTCCGTGTTCCTGTAATAAAACTCTAAATTATTTTAACCATTTATCAAATATATGGTTAAGCATGGCTATAAACTATTGTGTTCAATATTCCAAAGTTTCTTCTGAAGGACTAAACTAATTTTTCCACTCACATAATTCCATCTCATGATTGTGTCCTAGAACAGTTCCAGTTTCTATTTACCACTTTCCATCAATCACACAGCACTGTGATGATGGTTTGTCTTTGGCTCTTCGCCCATATCCATTACTCTACGTTTATCGCTTCTGAGATTAACTGCGGTACTTTCTTCTTATGCCTTTTGCCAAGTATGGCAGATTTCATCGTATTTATAGAGTACACTCTCTAAAAGTATCACAGACGTAGAAGAAAAAATGTCCGCTCCTGAAATGTCACCATGCCATTTGTGCATGTACACTCATGTCCGGAAGTTAAGCAAAGTTGCTGTTTTATATAAAAATTTCAAGAAACCTACATCGGAATGTCAGGAAACGCGGTGCAATAGGGTTATAGACGAAGAAAACAATGCAAAACAAGGATAATAACGACTTTTATTATCCAAAGAAAAGGATTGAAAGAAAAAGGGTCACAATACTAGTGTCAACCTCAGTGTAACAGAATGCTTAAAACAATGTGATGCAGCTGTTTAATACGATGTGTGGGAACCTCGAGTAGCCACGAATGCTGCACAATAATTTCCCATACTTTTAATGAGGGTTTGGATGGGTTGTATGCTCAAAGAGTTCCAAATCTCACGGAGAGCAGTTTTCAATCCCGGAACGGAGCTTGGTGGGTAGAAGAGATCTGCAAAATGTCTCCCGAGCATATCCCGCACATGCTCTATTGGATTCAGATAAGGAGAGTTGGCAGGCCACTGCATGTACTGGATATCTTTAGTTTGAAGGAAGCCTTTGACAAAGGCCTCACGGTGTGGAGGCGCGTTACCATCCATGAATATGAAATCAGGACCAACAGCACCTCGAAACAATCGAACGGTAGGTTCAAGGACTTCGTCTCTTTCTCTTTGACCGGTTACCGACCCCGTGTCAGAGATGTGAAGGTTTGTGAGGCCGTCCATCATGATGCCTGCCCAGATCATGACTCCCTCAACAGGAAAGCGATGTCTTTCCGTGATGTTACTGGGTGAAAATGCGTTCCACTTTCTCTCCAGATCGTGGTACGACAAGAATCAGTTTGCTGGCTAAACCTGGACTCGTCACTGAACATAACATTTCCCCAGTGATTTCCACTCTACTGCCGATGTTTCAAACTCCACTGTAAACGCGCGTGTTTCTGCGCAGACGTCAAGAGGATGCAAACTGCTGGTCGTCTGACATAGAGACTAACGTGTTTGAGTCTCCAGTAAGCAGTTTGTTTCGAAACAGTGACTCCTGTGGCGGCTGTCAGGGCTGAACCCAGTTGTCTGGCAGAAAGGTTCCTCTGACGTCGCGCAGTTATCACCAAATATCGGTCTTGCCGAGCGGTTGTTACTCTTGGCCGATCTAGTAATGGTCGCCGGGTAAGATATCTAGTAGTTTGGAACCTCTGCCACAGTCTGGAGATTACACACTGAGGCACATTCAGAATTCCAGACGCTTCGGTTTGGAAGTTACCGGATTCCACCATTCCAATAATTCATCCCTTCAAAAACATGTCCAGTTGGCAGCTTTGTGACATCTTTCGTCCTTTTTGATTGTTAACAACGCTCCGTACCACAGCAATTGCGAAATTCTGTCTCAACTGGCCACGCCGTTCGAGGCCGTTTTATACTCGTTCCGACGTGGGCCGGTGCTCTGCGCATGTCGACGTCGACTGAACTGTTTTGCATATACATAATGATTTACCTTCGTCTCCCGCTTCTCCACAACTGATTGTGAACCATGGTATCCATATTAGCTCCGATTTTTTCACATTTTACTAATTATACTTAACCTTTGGACATGAATGTATTTAGACTACTACACATCCTCCTAAAAATCATTGATTGAAATATCTTAACTACACCACTTGGTGTTCTTGTAATAAAACTTTAAATTATTTAAATCAATTTATCAAATATATTGTTAAACATGACTATAAACTATTGTGTTCAATATTTCAAAATTTCTTCTTAATGGCTAAACTAATTTTTTTATTCACATAATTCCATTTTATTATTGTGTTCCAGAACAGTTCCCGCTTCTATTTATCACTTTCCATCAATCATACAGGATTGTGATGATGGTTTGTCTTTCGCTGCTCTTCGCCCGTATCCATTACTCTACGTTTATCGCTTCTGAGAGTAAATGGAGTACTTTCTTCTTCTGCCTTTTACCAAGTATGGCAGTCTTCATCGTATTTATATAGTAAACTCTCTAAAAGCATTAGAGACGTAAAAGAAAAAAATGTTCGCTCCTGAAATGTCACCATACCATTTTTGCATGTATATTTAGACTACTACATATCTTCCTAAAAATCATTGAATAGAAGTACCTTGACTACGCCACCTGATGTTCTTGTAATAAAAGAAATATATTGTTAGACATGACTATAAACTATTGTGTTCAATATTCCAAAGTTTCTTCTCAAGTGCTAAACTAATTTTGTCATTCACATAATTCCATCTTAGGATTGTGTTCCAGAGAGTTTCCGCTTCTATTTATCACTTTCTATAAATCACACAGGACTGTGATGATGGTTTGTCTTTGGTTGCTCTTCTCCCGTATCCATTACTCTACGTTTATCGCTTCTGACAGTAAATGGAGTACTTTCTTCTTATGCCTTTTACCAAGTATGGCAGTCTTCATCGTATTTATATAGTAAACTCTCTAAAAGCACCAGAGACGTAGAAGAAAAAAATGTTCGCTCCTGAAATGTCACCATACCATTTTTGCATGTATATTTACACTACTACATATCTTCCTAAAAATCATTGAATAGAAATACCTTGACTACGCCACCTGATGTTCTTGTAATAAAAGAAATATATTGTTAGACATGACTATAAACCACTGTGTTCAATATTCCAAACTTTCTTCTCAAGGGCTAAACGAATTTTTCCACTCACATAATTCCATCTTATGGTTGTGTTCCAGAACAGTTCCAGTTTCTATTTATCACTTTCCATCAATCACACAGGACTGTGACGATGGTTTGTCTTTGGCTCTCCGCCCGTATCCATTACTCTACGTTTATCGCTTCTGGAAGTAACTGCGGTTCTTTCTTCTTATGCCTTTTGCCAAGTATGGCAGATTTCATCGTATTTATATAGTACACTCTCTAAAAACATCACAGACGTAGAAGGAAAAACACAAAATTTTCGAAAAAAGAAAATACTTTCTCCATATTATTTTATAGAAATTGGTTTCACATCAATGCATATTACACATACTTCTATTTACAAAGTGCAAATTTTATGAAAACAGTTTCAACTCCGAAAGGACTATTTATTAATATAAAAAAATTGAATTACATTTTTATTTAGAACTGTTTTTACAACCATTTCTGTATCTAAATCCGGTGAATGTGTGTTAGGTCTGCGTAATTCAAATGTTTGAGGTCTTAACTAATTAAATTTGATTAATCATAGTTACATGAAATTTGGTATGCTGCCTTTCGTGGTATATTTTCATTCTTTTATTTGTCAAACTTGTCGAGCCAGCCCGTCCTGGGTCCGCCATAAGAATGTGCTCGTTTTTGGGGAATAACTCGTGAACTGGAGAGGCTAGAAAATCCAAATTTTCATTTTCCTTGCCTTTCACGGATTTAAGTAACATACATTTTAAAAAATACATTTTTCAGAAAATTTTGTCGCATATATTTTGTACACAGATAATAAACACAAATTCACAAATAATAAAAGATGTTACAATGTAATATGTATGAGCACACTGCAACTATGATGAACTATGTCGCTTTTTAACATGATTTGTATAAACTGGTGTTATGGTTTCATGAGAATAATCTATTTTTAAGTTTTTGAAATGAGCGTTTGAGTTTTTTCGAAAATCTATTGTTATGGTAAATTAGTCATTTTCACCCACGCTTCAGTTGGGTGAATTGAATAGTGGTCACTAAAAGTGACACCTACACAATAAAAGTTTGCTTGCTCCAAAATATGATACGGAGAACAAATGGTTAGGCAACATGCATGAAATTTCTGAAAATTTCTTTTCACTCTAACAGCTAAGATTCTGAAAAACAAATACTTCATTAGTAAACAATATGAAAAGGTTGAATAATATATCAACCAGTTTCAAAAGCATAAAAATCTAATGTGGGCAGCACAGGACTTTCCCTGCAGACTCAAATTCATTTTCTCTTTATTTCTTTAATAATTCATTAAATTGGATTTATTTTCACAAAATGACACTGAATTCTCACTTTTAATTCAATATATTTTATTTGGTAACTGGACATGTTTTCAAAGACGGCGCAGTAAAAGTGCTAAAAGACCAAAATATCTCGAGAACTGTTATTCCTAAAGTAATGGAATTGGTCTTATTCTTTTCCTCGTCAAAAATTACGTATAAAACATGTATTTAATTGATACAAGGGAACATATGTAATTTTTTATTTTATATTTTGGAGATTTATGTACGCCATTTTGGTAAAAAAAAGGTAGGTTCTTCTTTTCCGAATCGTACAAAGATCTAATTAGAACCAGAGTAGCCCACAAGTGACTTATCTACCAAATTTTAGAGAATTTGTTCAAATAGTTTCTTAGCTAGAGTGGATACCTGAGTTTTTTACGGACCATTTCGTAAAAAAGGCGAATTATTTTATCCCGAATCATACCAAAATCTAATCAGCACCAGGGTCACACACAAGTAACTTACCCATAAAATTTTATGAAATTCGGTCCACTAGATTTTGAGTTAAAGACACAGTGGATTCATACATTGCACAGACAAACAAACACACAGACTAACAAACACAAAAACACACACAACGTCGTCATGCTGAAAATAACTTTTCGTGTTCTAGAGGTCCCAAAACGTATAGATCGGTCAAAAACTCGGGTTACGATGTTCAACACGACATCAATACTTTCCCTATACATTACCGTGTATTGCAGGGAAAATAAAAATGGCGCACACTTTATTGTTCTGTTAACATGAAAATTGCGGTTTATGACACAATATTTCAAGTTCGATCACTGTATGTTGCCTTATGTTCAACGTTTTCAGACTAATCAATTAATTATAGCATTATTTTCAATTATGTGATTTAGAGAATAGCCAACAAACGATTTCGGGATATGAAATGTAATTCGGTTACCATAGTTACCACAACTAAATCAAAATCTATAAATAAATTCACTAGTAAAATATGTATTAAAAAATTGTCTAATGTATCTATACATTAAGATATCTCAAAAACGGCGGATTGTACATCCATAAAGTTAATTAAGACATTTTAAGGATTTTTTTTCTGCGCAAGATGGTTTAATTTTGTGTACTTATCCGTTTAGTTATAGCAGAAAGAATGTTAAAACGAAAAATTTAGCGGTTTATAAATTTATCGAACACAGCGGTATATAAATTTATAGATTTTTTTTAAAGAAAAATATCATTTAGACTACTCCTGAAGTTTGCACGTAATTGTAATCACGAACAACGCTTGTATATCTGCTTATACTCATATATTCCGGTCCCAACCTCTAAAGTGAAACGCCTTCCTTCACTCCCAAGATTATATATATGTCTTAAGAGAGTATTTTTTGGAACATTCCCTCTTCTATTTATTACTTTTCATCTATCATAGAAGACGGCGACGAAGGTTTGTTACTGGCTCAACGCCCGTATTTCTTTCCTTACCTAGAGGAAGTCAGCTTTTCAATAATTATAACAATCTTTAGCTCTGTTATAAAGCATCCAGCCCAAAAACATCTGAGATTCAGACTAAGACAAAAAGTCCGATGTGGGCAGCACATGACTTTCCCTACAGACTCAAATTCTTTTTCTCTTAATTTCTTCAATAATTCATTAAATGGTGTTTAATTTCGCAAAATAATAAGCATAATTATTTTAAACTAGACGATATGCCCGTCATATGACGGAATTAAAAATTTGCAGAGCGTTGCCTCCCATTTAGGGATATTTTTATCAATTTGGTGATATTTTTATCAATTTGGCGGCATTTTCGTCAATTTGGCAATATTAAAAGAAATCGCTAAGTTTGCGACATCCCGCCAAATTTTTCTCCAAGCATGACGGACAGGCGGAGAAATATTTAACTTTAATTTTAAAGTAGTAAATTCATTGCATTGTATAAGGAAAGTCATGTGCTGCCCACATCAAATATTTTAATTCCGAGCGAAAACTTCTAAATTTATTTGGCATTATATAATTTTTCAGCATGACAACATAGGAGAAAATTTGACAAAATCATGCATAAAAAGGGTTTATTTATGGCTCAATGATTACGACACTTTATACTTTCAATCATTGATGTCAAAAATAGCCGCTATACATCTTTTTTATTCGTGACTTCATTAGCCACTCTCGGGGAGAAAGTTACACCACCGGGGAGGGGGTGGTACCTTGTCAAGTGTGGTTACCACTCGTAAGATTTTTTCAAGCTCTTTAAAGTGAAGGGTAACACGCTGTAATTGTAATTATATGGACCCATACTGATTTTTCAAAATTTTTCTTATAAAATCTGAAGAAGTTACTGGAAATGGATTCTGGTATTAGAAAGTCGAGTTACTTTTGCTTGGCGTAATGTGTGGGATAGGCCACTTTGTCGGTTTTTGTTGATATGCTTATAGTCTCAATTTCAATGTCCATTACAGCGGCTACGAGTTCTTGCTTTGGATGTTCCATATCTATCTATTCGATTGTTTGTCTGCCTATCACCCTACAGTCTTTTCTTAGAGGTTATTAAGAGATGACACTGTCTAAAGACATGGTTTAGAAAACGCCCTCAAAACAATTGCAGTTACCTAATTTTCCTATAGCTGCTTTCTTTAAGGAAGTATTGAAAGTTATATGCACAAACAGACATCACTCTGAAAATGGGTTTTTCGTATTCTAGAATGCCTGAAATCGTGTCGACCGTTTCGAATTCCAATTTCTGACACAATTCCAATACTTTCCCTATACATTACCATGTATCTTAGAGAAAGAAAAATGCTGATAGCTTTTGTTGATAGCTTTTGGTTGAAATATTTGTTGGTCGCTTTTGATTTCTGGTGTTCCAGCCTAAAACATTAAGTGCGCCTCATTCTTAAAAGCTGTGTTTATTACTAAATACGAACTTGGTGAACTGCCAAGTTCAAATTTTCTCTTTGAGTATGTGTTTAAAAAGAAATGCTTTTCACACCATAGAGCAAAAGATTTTGAGAGCAGATAACTTTTAAAACACATCCACATTTATTTCTTGTTAATTGCATCAATCACTGCTTTGAATACTTACAGCTGGCGGCATATCCAATGATATTATTTCATTCTTGGCAGAATTATTAAAAGCCTTTCTTCTTAATGTCATTTTTAAGTTTAATTTGGAAGATTTTTGTGGAATAGATTATTTCATGTTTTTGTTTATAATTGGCTCTTGAAGAGTTCTGAAATAGAAAACAGTTGAAATAAAGTAATAATAATGATAAAAATAAACTTTTTTGCCACACAATATAAACAACACATACAATTTTTTCTTATCTGTAAATGTATGACAGTGGGGCAAGGAACTGCAGAAAAAGGCTCTTTAGATAGACCTGTAAATATCTGATGTGGACATTATTTTCTCTTTCATAATCCATTAAGTCTAATTACACAAAATGAAGTGGACACTTATTACTTTCCATCTATACGTAGTATAATGTATAGGGAAAGTGTTGTGACGGGGTCGAAAATTCGAATTCGAATATTAGACGGAAGGACACGTTTCAAGCATCCCTAAACTCTTGAATCGAACATTTATGAGGTGATGTCTGTGTGTATGTGTGTGTATGTATTTGCGTATGTGTGTGTATGCATGTGTCTGTAAGACCGTGGAAATGACCGTGAAATCTCACGAACGAATCGAACGCTTCGAATGAAATTTGGTAATCATATTGCACTGGGTGAATATGATTTTTAACGCAATCAAATGTTCTGAATATCTACAAATTTTTGAATGAAATCAGAACCTTTAATTATGTTATATAAATGACCACGTCTTATGTAATTTTTCATTAGAAAACTAAAGACATAAGCATCAGAAGGCTGGCAAGCATCGTTCTCAAGTTATATTGCCCATTTTTTAAAAAACTTTATAAAAAATATCATATAAAATTTAAAAAATATATAATAACCATTGTGAAATATGTTCACATTTTATGCAATATTAACATCATTCTTGGGGATTTAGTTCGTTCCAATCACGAGAGAAGATACTTGTTGTTGTTGAGACCCAGACCGTCCGACCTACCAGAAAGGTGTAAGGTAACTGTTTGGACGGACAGGAAGAGCTACCCAATTTAGACCGGAACCCAGTGGGAGAGCCATCCACAGGGACCGTACCCTCCTTTCTCTACTACCAATCTCTCAGAAGGACTTACGTTCCCAAATGTCTAACGTGATCGTACTCCGCGTGAATATGGCGGCAGTTTTGGCAGCAGAGGGAATCGAACCCGAGCCTACCGAGTGCAATTCCCGCACACTAACCATTGGGCTACCGCGCCCCGAGAGAAGATACATCCATAACCAATAATCATTTATATAAAAGAAAAGCTCTTCTCTTCGTCTGTGAGAAACGGTTTGCCATAAATTTGGCGATCTTGGTGACTCATTTAGCGATGCATCGCCAACTTCCCAATATGTCGCCCCAGATTGACGAAAATATAGTCAAAATTGCAAAAATTACACTAAAATGACGGAAGTGATGCCGAATCGATGTATTAATCATAACAATATTTTAATATATGGACTTTATTGCTTATTGCGAATACTATCAATATTGATAATTCTTAATTTGGAGTTGAGCGAAATGTAAGCTAATTGGGTACTTCGAAATGCTTTTTCATGTTGTCATCCGGAATGTAGAGGAAAGAGGGTACAGTCCCTGTGAATGCCTCCCCCACTGGGTTCCGGTCTAAATTGGGTGGCACTTCCTGGCCGGCCAAATAGTTACCTTACACCTTTCTGGCAGGTCACTCCAGCGAGTTTGCCACGGTCACAATTTTCACGGGTAGCGAACTGGGCGCGGTAGCCCATTGGTTAGCGCGCTGGAGTTGCACTCAGTAGGCCCGGGTTCGATTCCAGCCACTGCCAATACTGCCGCCGTGTTCATGCGGAGTACGATCACGTTAAACATGTGGGTCCGAAAGTCCTTCCGAGAGGTTGGTGGTAGGGGAAGGAGGGTACGGTCCCTGTGGATGCCTCCCCCACTGGGTTCCGGTCTAAATTGGGTGGCACTTCCCGACCGTCCAAACAGTTACCTTACACCTTTCTGGTAGGTCGGACGGTCTGGGTTTCAACAACATCAACGGGTAGCGAACAGGCTGGTCGCCAAAGGCGGCTAGTAAGACATGAAAGAACATCATGCTCTCACTTTCAGTATCTGATGTCATACGCTGCGTAAAGCTCCATGATTTCCTCGTAGTTTTTTGCTGTGAAAGAAGTTGGTCATTACATTATGCAGGGAACGGGCCGCCCACATCATGTACTCACTTTTAGTATTTGATGTCACACACTAATAAAGCTCCATGCAGGTTTTTGCTATGAAAGAAGTATAGTCATTGCATTATATATTGAATGGGGTGCCCACATCATGGAATCACTTTCAGTATCTGATGGCATGCGCTCGTAAAACTCCAGAGTGATTGAAATGTTTATCTGTGATTGAAATACGTTTAGTAATATTTTGTTGCAGCGGTACCTAGAAATAGATAGACAGGCAGATAAATCAAGGTGTTCATATTATTAATTGTACGAAAACTAAAATAGTGATATATTTTCGTGAAATTCATTTATTGGTCACTTTTGATTCCGAGTGTTTAAATCTAAAACATTAGTCATGCTCCATTATTAAAAGCTGTGTTTATTACTATATCAAATTGGGAGAAATTCCAAGCACAGCTTATTTTCGAGTATGTGTTTGAAAGGAATTTTTTTTTCGCACCATAACTCAAAAGAATTTAAGAACAGAAAACTTTTAAAACTACTCCTCATTAATTTGCTGCCAGTCAATTTATCCGTTCTTTGAACACTCACAGTCCGTGACATGTCCAACGAAATATTTCATTCTTGTAAAATTATTAAACGTCTTTCTTCTTAATGTCATTTTTGGGTTTAATTTAGAAAACACTTGGCGACATATTTTTTATTTTATATTTTTGTTCAAAATTTGATTCTATAGAGGGGGTGTGAAATATCATAAACATGAGAAAACCCAGATTTAAATGTTCTAAATAACTGAAGTATAAATCGCCACTCGACTTCCTCATACATCGATATTTCATATTTTACTGGCACAATTGCATGACAATTAGCATCTGAATATAAATGATGTGAACAGCACAGAACTTTCCCTACAGACTCAAATTCAAAATTTTCATTGAATTCAGTTTAATTGCTCAAATTGACACGGGTTCCCAATACATTGTAATGTATAGGGAAAGTATTGGAATCATGCCGAAAATCGCAACTCGAGTTTTCGACGGATCTACACGGTTTCAGACCTCTAGCTTACGAAAAGCTATTTTTAGCGTGACGTTTGTGTGTGCGTGTGTGTCTGTGTAATGCATGTATCTACGCTAACTAAAAAACTAACTGAATTTCATAAAATTTGGTAGGTAAGTCACTTATGGGTGACCCTGGAACTGATTAGATTTTGGTACAATTCGAGATGAAATAACCTACCTTTTATTAAGAAATGGTCCACAACAATTGAGTGTATTCACTCTATTCAAAAAACAAAATGGCCAAATTTCATAAAATTTGGTCGATAAGTCACTTGTCGGTTACCCTGGTGCTGAATAGATTTTGGTACGATTCGGAAAAAAAACCTACCTTTTTTTTTTACGAAATGGCCCGCAAAAATTATCAAAACCTAAAATTTAAACCTATGTTCAAACGTATGAGTTAAATGCTTCTTTCATACGTAATTTTTGACGATGAAAAAATTAAAACCAACCCCATGACCTTAGGACTGGCCTTTCTCGAGACATTTTAGTTCTTTCACATTTTTACAATGCCGGCTTTGAAAGTAAGTCCAGTTACCACATGAAAGCGAAAATTGGAATAAGAGTGCAAATTCAGTGTAATTTCAAATAATTATTAATTTAGAAAACGTTTGACGACAGATTTTTTTATGTTCTTGTACGCAATTGAACTCTATGGAGGAGATGTGAAATATAGTAAGCATGAGAAAATTCAGATTTAATTTTTTTAAATATCTGAAATAAAAATCACCTTTCGACTTTCTCATACATTGATACTTCATATTTTCTAGCACAGTTGTATGACAATTAGCATTAAAATACAGATGATATGAACAACATATAACTTTCCCTATATACTCAAATTCATAATCAATTAAATTGAGTTTAATTGCTCAAATTGGCACAGGTATTTATTTGAAATTATATCCAATTTGGAGTTTTGATACGCCTTTTATTTGGCAACTAAAATCTAATCAACACCAGGACAAGTGACTTAATGGACACATTTTAAGAAATTCCATCGTGTTGTTTTTAATTACAATTAAGTAAAATTTCCATCAAATTCCAAAATATTAAATATCAAGAATGAACCATGATGTAATAATGGTGTTTGTCTTGTTCGTTAAATAGATAAAAATATGTATATGTGTGTGTATATGTGCGTCTCTATGCACGATATCCCACAAAGTAGTGAAACTTTTAAAATCAATTTGGTGCATTTATAACAATCCGTTAATACAGGAATATTTTTGAGTTTGAACGCCATTAAAAATTAAGAAGTCCCCCCCCCCCAAATTTTAAAACGATTTTTTTACTTTCCCTGCAATACATTGTAATATATAGGGAAAGTATTGGAATCATGCCGAAAATCGTAACTCGAGTTTTCGACGTATCTACACTTTCGAGACCTCTAGAATACGAAAAAACAGTTTTTAGCCTGACGTCTGTGTGTGTGTCTATCTAATTCAAAAACTAGTGGACCAAATTTCATAAAATTTCGTAGGTATGTGACTTGTGTGTGACCCTGGTGCTGATTAGTTTTGGGTACCATTCAGGATAAAAGAGCCAACCATTTTTCACAAAATGGCCTGCAAAAATCTATTATATGCACTCTAGCTAGAAAACTAATTGACAAAATTTCACAACATTTGGTAGATAAGTCACCTGTGGGATATCCTGGTGCCGATTTAGATTAGGGTACGATTCGGTGAAATAAAAACCCACCTTTTTTTACGAAATGGTCCGCAAAAATCGCCAAAATCTAAATACGAGACTGCATATGCTCAAATGCATCAAATAAATGTTTGTTTTATACGTAAGTTTAGACGATAAAAGGAAGAAGACCCACCCCATTACTGTAAAATGAACCTTTCTCGAGATATTATTTAAATGTTAATTTTAAGGAAATGAAGACAATTTCACTGTAGTTAAGAAGGTATTTAATAAAATTTCTCAAAACTTTGTAGTTAAGTTCCCAGATGGATATCCTGATGCTGATTAGATTTTGATATGATTTAGAAAAGTATAACCTGACTCTTTTTTGAAAAATGGCCCGCAAAGATAGTGAAAATCTGAAATAAATGACAAAAATGAATATATATATGTATATGCTGAAATATAGTGGTTAAGTACTTGTTCTTCAGGTAAATTTTTACAGCTAAGCGAATAAGACTAACACCATGACTGTAGGATGAACCGTTCTCGACATATTGTTTTATATTTTTTATTTTGAAGACCTGAAGAATGTAAAGTGAATTAAGTTGCCAAATTTAACGAAGACACAATAAAAAGGCAAATTGGATATAATATCAGAAAAGTATCCATGTTAATTGCAGCAATTAAACTCAATTTACTGCACAATGAAATAAAAAATGACAACATGAATTTGAATTTGCAGGGAAAGTCATGTACTGCTCACATCAGATTTTTAATTATGAAAAGCCTTTATATAGTTTATTACATAATTATTTTATATTTTCTTTTAAAGAAAACGTATGACACAAACTTTAGAACGCTAGTATGAGTTGTTTTTGAGGAATTGCGCGTTTTTCAAATACATGTTATACAAAACATACCACAAAAATAATAGTGAGCATCATCAAATATGTTTATTACTTTCCATATATACATAATGTATAAGGAAAGTATTGTGACGAGGTGGAAATTTCGAATTCGAGTTTTCGACGGGAGAGCACGTTTCAAGCATCCCTGAACACGAATCGAACATTTTTCAGGTGATGTCTGTGTGTGTGTGTGTGTGTGTGTCAGTGAGCCTGTGGAGACTATATTTCACGAACGAATGGAGCGATTCGAAAGAAATTTGGTACAAAAATCCCAATCCGTGAATACTGGAAGCCTATTGTTTTTAAACGCAATGTAATGTTCAGAACCCTCCCTAAATTCTCGAGTGAAATTTTGAAAAAATCATCCAAAAATCAAAACCTTAAATAAAGTTGCGCAAACATACATTTCTTATGTAATTTTTCCTTAGAAAATGATTGACATAAACTTTAGAACGCCAGCATGAACCGTACTCGATATATTGCATATTTTTCAAATAAATTTATCAAAAAATATCATGAATAAAAAAAATATATATTGACTCTTAAGAAACATGTTCACTTTTCATACGTAATATCATGCGATAAATTGGGTAACATCTCTCTCGTGGATCTAGCTCGTTCCATTCATGAGAAAAGATACTTTAAGTAATACTTTTGTATTTGAACGCCAATATTCATTTATCCGATATAAGAATAGCATATTTCTCCGTCCATAACGCTTGGCAAGATTTTGGCGAAATGTCGCCAACTTGGCGACTTTTTTAAATGTTGCCAAATGAACGAAAATCTCGCAAAATAGATGAAAATGACGCTAAATCAATGAAAATGACGACTCATTGACGAAATTCAATATCTTGGAAAGAATATAAATACGTACTATAAGAATAAGATATATTTTTTTGCTGTAAAATTAGTAAATTCATTGCATTATATAAGGAAAGTCATGTGCTGCCCACAACAGATTTTATTTTATATGTAATATTATGTAACAAATGTAATAACATTATTATCGTCGGTTTTCTTCATTTTTAGCATTCGAGGAGATTCTTTTTGGAATAGTTTTGTATTTTAAAGCAAAATATTAATTTTCATTTATTTCACTGGATATTAATTAAAAGTCAATTGCATTTTGATGGGGACTTCGCACGTGAGTACTAATCAGTCATTTCCTTCGATCAATAAAGTTTCAAAATTGGCAAATGTGATTCGTCTTATATTGATCAAAAATATTAGGATCAATTATTTCCACAAAGAAACAACGTTATTGACTTTTCTTATGCATATCTATATATATAAAGAAGAAAAGTGTGTATGTATGATCCACCATAACTGGAGAACGGCTGAACCGAATTTCATGAAATTTGTCTTGGTAGTCTTGAAATTACCCCACTAAAAACATAAGCCATGTTTCGAGTTTCTACAACCAGCGGTTCTCGAGATATTAGTGAAAAACGACACTTTTTCCTTGGAGTTCTACTCTCTAACTCCATGATTTACAACGAAAAGGTTGGACACTGTTGGTTTAAAACGTGAAAGTCAATTAAATCTCTGAGTTTTGTGGAAGTTTATTGAACGTATTAGACATGTTTGAAAATCGCAGATTTGAGATATGAATTTCCGAAGTTAAGCAGCATCGGGCGCGGATAGAACTTGGGTGGGGAACCACCTGGGAACACCGTGTCCTGTTGGCTCATTTAAGTCGACATGGTGGCCGAACGGTCAAGGCGAGCGTTTCTAGCGATCGATCGACCGCCACGTTGTGGGTTCGAGTCCCACGTAAGACATGGATGTTGTGTTTTGTGGGCGCAGTGTGTTCCGCCCCCTCTGGTGCGCCTGGGGCAACGTCCTAGGACGGCAAAATGGTTCACGATTTCGGCCGTACATAGGGCGAACGACGTAAGTCGACGTAAAGTCTAATGCTAGAGTCTAATGCCTGGCCATTGGAAAAAAAAGATATGAATTTAAATGGGAATTTTCACCATGGTTTATTTCTCACAGCTTACTCAACACTGAGTTTTGTGGGAGTTTATTGAACGTATTAGACACTTTTGAAAATCGCAGGTTTGAGATATGAATTTAAATGGAAACTATCACCATGGTTCATTTCTCACAGCTTACTCAACAACGAAAAGTATTAAGAAATCACAAGATAGATCAATCATGCATAAAGCATTGATTATGAAACACTTTCCAACTTTAATTTTATTTAAACATCTCTAAAATGCGATACATTCAGCGGTAATATATCACAATCGGCCCTATATGTTGCGGTGTCATTTTTAATCATAGTTTTGCATGGTAAATGCCGAGCAACGCCGGGTAATCGCTGCTAGTTCTCGATAAAAATAGAGTTTAAATGAAAAAATCAAAGAAAAAGATCGATATCTACTCATATAAAGATTCCATCTGCTCAAAGATCAATTCTGGAAATCCTAACGCAACAGACCTTTTCGTTAAATGCATCCCCTATTTAGCAAAGATAAAAATATTTCTTTTCTCGGTGTACACCCTTAAAAAAATCTATATGTATTTTCTTTCTGCAACAATTTATTTTTTATGAGTCCTTCCTTGTCGATATTTCTGTGCTCCATTATGTCACAATCTAATCTCGTTACGTTTAAGAACAGTGTACATGAAAAAAAATTTAAAGTCAATGTTTCCTTTTTCGAAGTTTTTACTTTTCTGCGAAAAGAAGAGAAGTTTGTTTTGTATCGAAAACTCTTTTCAGCCAAATTAAAAGTTCAGACATTTTTGAGCATAATGAATACAAAAAGCATATTTTCTTTCGGGCGTGCTGTGTAAAAATTAATTTAAAGGGGCGGTGGACTTTGAAATGAGCAAAAATCGACTAAAAAAAGTTTTAATATATAACATTGTTTTGCACATTTAACATTTGCTTACGGGTGGGACAGCGTCCATCCGAAACGAAGAACCTCCCAAAAAGACAGGTATTTGGCATACCCTATCCCAAACAGTTCGACTCTCTTTTCAGGCATAGGCGTCCATGGAAATCGCTGACAAAAATATTGCACCTGCTGCAACAGGTGCAATGTTTTCTAATTTAAAATAATGATGACTGTTATTTTGCGCAATTAAGCTCAATTTAAAGAATAATTGAAAAAATAAAGAGAACGTGTATATAAATCTGCAGAGAAAGTCATGTGTTGCCCACATTAGATTTTTTTAATTACTTACGGGCAGAATGCCTACGGATCTCACCAGAATAAATAATACACAATACATTTAAAGGTATTTAAGTGTGTGGCCGCACACCCTCCAATTTCTTTGCAAAACTAACTTGGAAAAACGTGGGAAAACTAACTTGGAAAAACGTGGGAAAACTAATTTGGATATGATTAAAAGCACACTTGTTAGCAACATTCATCTATTGCACTGTTTTTAAGACACAGGAAGGGGTTCACTCCCTGTTTGATACGTTCACCAACTCTCGGTTAGGTGTGTACGCATCAATATTTCAAAATGCATATATATGACAATATACTGTTATTTTATTAATAATTCATTAAATTGAGTTTAATGGCACTAAATAACACGTCTAATTAATTAAAATTACACTTTTAATTCAGCTTTCGTCTTTGTAGGTAACTGGACTTATTCTCAAAACCGGAATAGCACAAATGCGAAAAATCTGAAATATGTCGATAGCGGCTAGTCGTAACTGCTAGTAAATGAGGTTGGTCTTATTATTTTCGTCGTCAAAAATAAAGTATAAAATAAGTATTTAAATGATTCATTTGAACATACGTTGTCTTATATTTTAAATTTTTGCGGGCTTTTTCATTAAAAAAGACAGGTACTTCTTTTCCGAATCTTACCAAAATCTAATCAGCACCAAAGTGCCTACCCCACCAATGACTTATCCACAAAATTTTATGAAATTTGGTCAATAAGTTTTAGTAGAGGTTAATATGTTTTAGAGTGGATACAGCCGATTTTTGATACAGCTTCTTTTACTCCCAATCGTAGCAAAAACTATTCAGCAGCAGGGTCAGAACAGGGTGACTTACTTACCAAATTTTATGGAATTCGGTCCATTAGTTTTTGAGTTAGAGTAGATACATACATTGCACAGACATTGTGCTAAAAATAGTTTTTTCGTGTTCTAGAGGTCCAAAACGCGATGAAAATTCGTCAAAAATTCGAGTTGTGATTTGCGATACGATTCAAATTATTTCTCTGCATTACCATGTATTGCGAGAAAAGTAAAAAATCTGATGCGGGAAACACATGACTTTCCTTATAAAATACAATGAATTTACTACTTTTACAGTTAAAAAAATGATATTCATATAATAGATACTTATATTCTTTCCAAGATATTGAATTGTCTTGAATTAGTCGTCATTTTCATTGATTTAGCGTCATTTTTATTAATTTGGCAAAATTTTTGTTAATTTGGCAACAATTAAAATTGTCGCCAAGTTGGCGATGTTCCGCCGAATTCGTCGCCAAAATCTCGCCAAGCGTTATGGACGGAGAGCTAAGTTCTTCTTACAGCAGATAAATGACTATTGGCGTTCAAATGCAAAAGTATTACTCAAAGTATCTTTTTTAATGAATGGAACGAGCTAGATCCACGAGAATGATGTCACCAAATTTATCGCATGGTATTACATATGAAAACTGAACACGTTTCTCAATAGGAAATATTTTTTTTTTATTTTATATGACTTTTTGATAATTTTTATGAAAAATGTGCAATATCTCGAAAACGGTTCATATTAGCGTTCTAAAATTGATGTCAATCGTTTTCTAATGAAAAATTACATAAGAAATGCCTATTTGCGTAACTTTATTAGCGGTTTTGATTTTTTGACGATTTTTTCAAAATTTCACTCGAAAATTTAGGGGGGTTCTGAACATTCGATTGCGTATAAAAAAAATAGGCTTCCAGTGCTACGGATTGTGATTTTTATACCAAATTTCGTTCAAATCGGACCATTCGTTCGTCAGTTATCGTCTCCACAGACTCACTGACACACCCACACACACACACACATACTTTCACACACACACACACACACACACACACACACACACAGACATCACTTCAAAAATGTTCGATTCGTGATCAGTGATGCTTGAAACGTGGTCTCCCGTCGAAAACTCGAATTTGAATTTTCGACTCCGGCACAATACTTTCCTTATACATTATGTATATCAGGAAAGTAACAACGAGCGCCTTACTAAAAAATCTGATGTGGACAACACATGGCTTTCCTTATATAATGAAATGAATTTACTACTTTTAGAGTAAAAAATATGTTTTTCTTATAGTAGATACTAATATTCTTTCCAAGATATTGAATTTTCGACAATTAGTCGTCCTTTTTATTGATTTAGCGTCATTTTTATCCACTTGGCGAGATTTTCGTTAATTTGACAACATTTCAAGAAGTCGCCAAGTTGGCGACATTCCGCCAAATTCGTCGCCAAATTCTCGCCAAGCGTAATTCACTAAGAAAAAAGCTAGTCTAACAGCAGATAAATGACTATTGGCGTTCAAATACAAAAGTATTACTCAAAGTCTCAAAGTATATTTTTTTATGAATGGAACGAGCTAGATCCACGAGAATGATGTCACCCAATTTATCGTATGGTATTACATATGAAAAGTGAACATGTTTCTCAATAGGAAATATTTTTTTTATTTTATATGACTTTTTGATAATTTTACCTTTTTGATAATTAGTTATCGTCTCCACAGACTCACTGACACCTACACACACACACACACATAGACATCACTTCAAAGATGTTTTATTCGTGATCAGGGATGCGTGAAACGTGCTCTCCCGTCGAAAACTCGAATTCGAATTTTCGATCCCGGCCTTCCTTATATAATGTAATGAATTTACTACTTTTAGAGTAAAAAAAAAATGTTTTTCTTATAGTAGATACTAATATCCTTTCCAAGATATTGAATTTTCGACAATTAGTCGTCATTTTCATTGATTTATCGTCATTTTTATCCATTTGGCGAGATTTTCGTTAATTTGGCAACATTTCAAAATGTCGCCAAGTTGGCGACATTCCGCCAATTTCGTCGCCAAAATTTCGCCAAGCGTTATGGACGAAGAAATAAGTTATATATACATATAACTTATTAGATATTGAATTTTCGACATATATTATATAACTATTATTATATATTTATATATTATATAACTTATTTGATATTGAATTTTCCACAATTAGTCGTCATTTTCATTGATTTCGCGTCATTTTTATCAATTTGGCGAGATTTTCGTTAATTTGGCAACAATTCAAAAAATCGCCAAGTTGGCGACATTCCGCCAATTTCGTTGCCAAAATCTCGCCAAGCGTTATGGACAAAGAAATAAGTTATTCTTACAGCAGATAAATTGGCGTTCAAATGCAAAAGTATTACTCAAAGTGTATTTTTTCATGAATGGAACGAGCTAGATACACGAGAATGATGTCACCCAATTTATCGCATGATATTATATATGAAAAGTGAACATGTTTCTCAATAGGAAATATTTTTTTTTCTATTTCATATGACTTTTTGATAATTTTTTTGAAAAATGTGCAATATCTCGAGAACGGTTCATGTTAGCGTTCTAAAATTTATGTCAATCGTTTTCTAATGAAAAATTACATAAGAAATGTCTATTTGCGTAACTTTATTAGCGGTTTTGTGTTTTTGACGATTTTTTCAAAATTGCACTCGAAAATTTAGGGGGATTCTGAACATTCGATTGCGTATAAAAACAATAGGCTTCCAGTGTTTACGGATTGTGATTTTTGTACCAAATTTCGTTCGAATCGGTCCATTCGTTCGTCAGTTATCGTCTTCACAGGCTCACTGACACACACACACACACACACATGCTTTCACACACGCACACAGACATCACTTCAAATGTGTTTGATTCGTGATCAGGGATGCTTGAAACGTGCTCTCCCGTCGAAAACTGGAATTCGAATTTTCGACCCGTCACAATACTTTCCTTATACATTATGTATATAAGGAAAGTAAAAATGAAATTTTCACTCTAAAATTGCATAAAATATAGAAAACTAAATATATAGACAGCTATCACTGCCTATGATAAATCACAAAATAATTCGAAATTTAAAAAAAAGGCTCTATCATGCAAAAATTTTACTATGTAGGTCCATGCTGCAAAGATTCTGCTATTATGCCTGCAAAGATTTCTGCTATTATAAGTCTATCCATGAGACTTAAACTAGCAGCTCAAATATATTTTCTTTGATTTTGACATTAAATATCTCTTAAACTAAATTCCATGAAAACCTGTTTATTTCAGCATGTTCCTCTAACATTTTTACTTCTCCTTTATACATAGTATAATGTATAGGGGAAGTATTGTGAAAAATTCGAATTCCAGTTTTCAACGGAACAGCACCTTTCAAGCATCCCTGAACTCAAATTAGACATTTTTGAGGTGTGTGTGTGTTAAAGCGATATCTCAGGAACGAATGGGGCATGTGACACGAAATTTAGTACAAATTTTGCAGTCGGTAAATATTTGAAACCTATTGATAATAAATGCAATGAAATGCTTAGAAAAACCCCAAATTTTCGAATGAAATTTAGAAAAACCATTAAAAAATCATAAATTTTAATAATTTTACGTAAATTATCATTTCTTATAAATAATGGCTCAAACTTTAGAAATCTAGTCTGAACCATTCTCAAGACAGTGCACGTTACATTTATCAAAAATAGTACATAAAATTAAAATAAGTATTAACTATCGTGAGAAATTTTCTTTTTCCATGCAATATTATGCGACACATTTTTAGCGTCATTTTTACAGATCTAGTTCGTTCCCTCCACGACAGAAAATACTTTTGTTATAGTTTTGTACTTTATGAGCCAATGATCATTTATATATAAGAAAAGGTCTTCTCACCATCTGTATGCAATGCTTGGTGATAAATTTGCTGAACTCGAAAACTCTTTTAGCGAAATATTGCCAACTTATCGATAGGTCGCCCAATATTAACAAAAAACAGTCAAAATTGCAAAATTGATGCTAAATTAACGAAAATAACGCCAAATTGTTGAATTATTGTAAAATAATAACTATTGGGAAATAGGTTTACTTTTCATTATGCAATAAATTTGTCAACACCATTTTCATGGATCTAGTTCATTCCATTCACGAGAATATATATTTTGTGTAATAGTTTTGTATTTTGACGCCAATCAAAAAATTTTGGTCAATCAAAAAATTTGTTTTTTTAATGCAACAAGATCATTGAAAAAACCGCATATCTGTATCTTTAAAATTGAGCGAGTTATATTTAATTGAAAATTGAGCATTGTGAATGGGGACCCTAAATCAAATTAGAAATGTAAATTTGGGACATATCACAAAAAAGATAAAACTGGATAATAATACATAAGATACTCAACCGAGTAGTGAGTACCACTGCTTTATATGATCTCTGTCTGGGTAATGCTTTATTTAGATGCATTTGTGATAAACAATTTTGACACATATCAACGTATTTTTGATCTAAACAATTTCTATCGTTCATTTGTTTATGATCCCTATTTTAACTGATGAAACAGCCTTTCACATGGTACAGAAAATTAGCATAAGTCAGATTTTTTCCTTTATCATAATTCAATTAATTTTAATGATACAGATATGCGGCTTTTCTTAATGATCTTGTTGCATTAAAAATAAAAGTTTTCTGATTGACCAAATTTGTCTGCTAAGGGGGTCATATAAAAATTTAAAAAGTGTAACTTTTGAAAATGAATGGGAAGACTATTTCATGAACGTAGTCTTAATTGCTACCTTACTTTCAACATTTTTGCAATTTGCATTGCCACCTTAATTCCTACATATAAAGAATTGCGTTTCAATCTTTTTGGTGCACCCTATATAGGGAAACGCATGTTCCTATATCATGCGCACATCAGATTTTTACAAATGTAACAAATTCCATACTTTGTATGCTACAGTTTTACTATACGAGACAGAGAAATGTGAGGGGCGCGAAATTCGCCAAACAGCGGCGACAGAAACGTCACATAGTATTATTTACGTTCCCTGCAATACATGGTAATGTATAGGAAACTATTGGAATCGTGTTAAGCCTCGCAACTCAAGTTTTCAACGGATCTACACGTTTTGGGACCTCTAGAACAAGAAAAGTCTGTTTTAGCGTGACTTCTGTGTGTGTGTGTGTGCAATGTATGTATCCACTCTAACTGAAAATCTAATTGACCAGATTTCATAAAACTTGGTAGGTAAGTCCGTTGTGGGTTACCCTGGTGAAGATTAGATTATATTTTAGTACGATTCGAGATAAAAAGACCAACCTTTTTTTTTGCAAAATGGGCCGCAAAAATCCTATATATCCACTCTAGCTAAAAAACTAATTAACTAAATTTCACAAAATTTGGTAGATAAGTCACTTGTAACCGTTGTGCTGATTAGAATTAAGAATTTTTTTTTTTTTTTTTTTTTTTTTTTTTTTTACAAAATGGCCATCAGTCTCTTTACGACTAATCGTTCTCGAGATATTTTAGCTTTTTCGTATTTTTGTTACGCCGCATTTGTAAATATGGCCAGTTAACAAATGAAAACAAAGAGTGAATTAAAATTCAGATTGCACAAAATAATTCAGTGTTTTTTTGTGCAATTAAACTCAATTTAATGAATTACTAATGAAATCAAGAGAAAATGAATTTAAGTGTGTGCGAAGTCACGTGCTGCCCACATCAGATTTTTTTAAATATAGAGAGATTTTAAATCATATTTATTTAATATTTACAATTAATTACTAACATTAATATTACATTATTATTCGTTATTCACACACACACACACCCAGACATCCCCTCAATAATGTTCGTTTTAGTTCATGAATGCTTAAAACGTTCTCTTTCGTCCACAACTGGAATTTGAATTCTCGACCTCCCCCCCATCATAAAACTGTTTCTATACATTGTACTATGCATGTACAGAAATATAAATCATAAATACTTGACTTCTATAACACGAGTAGTATAATTAGAAACATAAAATGTAACAAAAAGAAACTAGAACATTTGAAAACATCTCAAACATCAGAAATATAGTAATGTAAGGTAAAATATGGATAAGATTATAAACAAGCTTTAGAGAGGTTTTACAAGATGCTGAGATTAGCACATCGTCTATTCCAAATCTCTTGAGAAATGTACGGTGAGTTTAAGGACATCATTCAAAACAGCATCTATACTAAATCGATGAAGATTGAGCGATGTTCTCAGCTTCAAACGTTCGATTCGACTGCGTTATTAAGTTATATCGTGGAATGTAGATACTAACAATGTTCCATTCTATGTTTGTATGTTAAGGTAAGCATTTAGTGCGAATTATATGCATTTAATTTGTAAGAGCTTCTAAGAGAATAGAACTCGGAGTATTTGTAATGTAGAGTCAATAACTGTATACGGTGTGTCAGAGCAGATAGGTTTTATTTCCTTAAATATTGCTCTTAAACACATATTTCCATTTACAATGTCACATTGGTGGCAATCAAATTTGGCAACTATGGATTTACTAAAAAATTGTTTGAAGCATTTATTTCGCAGGATGTACAGTAGATAGAGCTTAACTAATATTCATTCAACATCAAATTTCGACATAGGTTAGGTGTTTACTAAAAATTTGAGCTTCCGGTTCTTTTTCCATTTCTGGTTCAAATATTTTCATTTTCCTTGAAACATCTATTTTTAAAGATTGACTTTAAATAGAGATTAGATAACAGCTGATATGGATTCAACATCACTTCCATGAGAAATAGGGTGATTCACTAAGAATTTCCAATTCCGATTAAAAAAATTTCCTTGAAAGCTATACTTTCTCGAGTAGCTATAGATAGAATTTAGATAACGACTGATATGGATTCAGCATTTAAGTCTGGAAAAAGTAAAGACTCACTAAGGCGAATCGCTAAGGATTTTACTTCCGATTCCGGAGCTGTCACTTTCGACTAAAAGTAATCTACATTTTCCTTGCAATAGCTGTTTTACAGGATCGGCTACAGAAAAAGCTTAGATGACAACTGATGTGGATTCAGCACCAAATTTCGAAAGTTTTAGGAGTTCGTCAAGAATTTCCACCTTCGATTCAAACATGTTCTTTGAAACATCTATTTCTTCAGATTGGCTATAGATAGGAGTTGGATGAATGACTTTTAGAGAGCGTAAGGGATTTACCAAGGATTTTCCCTTCCTGTGTTTTACCAATTTCGGTTCAAAATTTTTCATTTTTCATGAAACATTTATTTTTTTTAAATCGGCTATAGACAGAGTCTAGATGATGACCTGATATGGATTCAGCAACAAATATCTGGGGGGTAGGGGAATTCACTAAGGATTTGAAGTTCCAGTTTTATTCTACTATCTGTCCGAAAAATTTTCCTTTAAACATCTATTTTATTTTTCAGAAACAACTATAATATAACAGCGGAACCGTGATCTCAATTTAGAATTCCGAACAATAACTAGCACCACCATTACGAACATCCACGATCAAATAGGCCGCAATTCACCCGCTTGGGTTCACCCTCCTGTCCGGAGAAGTAAATCTCCCAGATGACCTGCCTGAAAACACAGTAGAACAAAACACTTAAATAACTTAAACCCTTACCTTGAAGGATCATCATCTTGTTCAGAAATAATTAAAATAATAAATCAACATCAGAGATAAACCAATAAATACACCTTTAATTGAAGTTAAATTAAACATTATTCATTGACTCGAAATTAAGCATGGAGTTATCAAAACATCAGCTGAATCCTTATCAGCACCATCCACTGCACCCAGGCGCACAAAGACCTTAATATCAATTGCCACAAATTTCCATAGCTTCCAAGTACTAGTAATTCAATATCGAAATAAAAATCAGTGGAATAATAATAATAATAATAATAATAATTTCATTAAATGGTCAAATAAGCAAGGGGGGGTCGAGTTCTCGAAAATAAACTTCAGTTAAATATACTGGTTCCAATTTATAAATATAGAATATAATTCATTTACCTTTAAAAGTAATTAATGAAGCAAGTGTAATTGAGGTGAGCCAGCATGAAGCAAATGCAGTACTGGTTGCAAATGCAGTACTGCTCACAGTTCGTCCTGGAGTTGTCATCAGGTAGTATTTCATTTAATTGTTCATAGGACTCATTTATAATGTTTCATTTAATGGTTCACAGGACCCATTTATAATGTTTCATTCATAATGTACCCCTGTCCCGTGAGGCATTTACAATGTTTTATGCTATAGGAATAACCCAGTGACTAAAGCAAGACGATCTCACTCGGTGACCTCAAGTTCGATTCTGGACGCCGTTCATAACTATTCCCTTGCCTATGAGGAGTATGGAAAAGATGAATCCATAGTCCAAAAATCTATTGGTGTGGAAAAATATTGTATGGTCCCTGTGGCTGCCACTTAAACTGGGCGGCCCCGTTCTTAATTTCGTAGCATCCGGTCAATTCCGACTTCTACTATGGTGAGTCCTTGGACAAACAGAAACAGAAACCTGTCTTCCTTTACCTTGGCGATTGTTTTTCAGCTTCTTCTGGAATTTTCGGGACAAATGGGATTAACTACAACACGAACAATGTTGCATAAAATACGGTGAAATTCTTCATAAAACAAGTTTCAAATCTGTAGGGGTTATTTAAAAAATATATATAAATAAATTGTCCCCGTAAAAATTCCAATAAGTAAAATATTCCTCATACATTCATCAATTAAAAACAAAAATATTCATCTGTTTATCTGCAAAATTTACAGAGATATATTATTCTAAATTTTAAAAACATTTAAATGCATCAATATTCAAAATTTTGATGCATCACTCTCTATTAATCCATCTATCTATATCTGTGGGTATGTCGAAAAGAGAAACAATAAAAGAGCACGCGATAGCTAAAAAAAAAATCTGATGTGGGCAACACATGACTTTCCTTATATAATGAAATGAATTTACTACTTTTACAGTAAAATAAATAGGTTTTTCTTCTAGTAGATACTAATATACTTTCCAAGATATTGAATTTTCGACAATTAGTCGTCATTTTCATTGATTTATCGTCATTTTTATCCATTTGGCGAGATTTTCGTTAATTTGGCAACATTTCAAAAAGTCGCCAAGTTGGCGACATTCCGCCAATTTCGTCGCCAAAATCTCGCCAAGCGTTATGGACGAAGAAATGAGCTATATATATATATATATAACTTATTAGATATTGAATTTTCGACATATATTATATAACTATTATTATATATTTATATATTATATAACTTATTAGATATTGAATTTTCCCCAAATAGTCGTCATTTTCATTGATTTAGCGTCATTTTTATCCATTTGGCGAGATTTTCGTTAATTTGGCAACATTTCAAAAAGTCGCCAAGTTGGCGCCATTCCGCCAGTTTCGTCGCCAAAATCTCGCCAAGCGTTATGGACGAAGAAATAAGTTATTCTTACAGCAGATAAATTGGCGTTCAAATGCAAAAGTATTACTCAAAGCATCTTTTTTCATGAATCGAACGAGCTAGATCCACGAGAATGATGTCACCCAATTTATCGCATGATATTATATATTAAAAGTGAACATGTTTCTCAATAGGAAATATTTTTTTTTTCTATTTTATATTACTTTTTGATAATTTTTTTGAAAAATGCGCAATATCTCGAGAATGGTTCATGTTAGCGTTCTAAAATGTATGTCAATCGTTTTCTAATGAAAAATTACATAAGAAATGTCTATTTACGTAACCTATTATTGGTTTTTATTTTTTAACGATTTTTTCAAAATTTCATTCGAAAATTTAGGGGGGTTCTGAACATTCGATTGCGTATAAAAACAATAGGCTTCCAGTGTTTACAGATTGTGATTTTTGTACCAAATTTGGTTCGAGTCGGTCCATTCGTTCGTTAGTTATCGTCTCCACAGACCCACTGACACACACACACACATACTTTCACACACACACACACACAGACATCACTTCAAAAATGTTTGATTCGTGATCAGGGATGCTTGAAACGTGCTCTCCCGTCGAAAACTCGAATTCGAATTTTCGACCCCGTCACAATACTTTCCTTATACATTATGTATATAAGGAAAATAATAATCCATCATAAGCCTCAAACAATTGCATTTGTATGTAAATTGGACATAAACTATTATTTTAACCTCAACACATATATAATATAACAATGGATTTGTTCGAAATAGATGCTTCAAATGCAATCATTATAGACGACCAAAGCGAAATCCATTCTCCATTCCTCACGAAGCGAAATCAACATTTGCCCGAGGTTTGTGATCCCTTTTACTCAAAATTTACAATAGGTAGGTAGATGAAAATTTTCACATATATGTAAAATTGCACACATATGCCCAAAATCATACTTTCAATCAATAAAACGAACTATAACAGGGTGAAATGCCCCCTTTTCGAACAGCGCATGCTCAACTAAGCTTCGTACAAATAACAAATAAATATTAAACAGCTAATCAAAGCCTCTGCAATTGCATACATTGTAATTTAAACGTTTTCCTTTGTATCAAATACGTTTTTGCAATTTTTGCAAAAAACTTATGTGCTATTTTGTTTAGGATTCTCAAATATTGAGATTAAATTTTTATATTTCTAATTTCATAATTATTTGTTAAATTAAGTTTTAGTTTGAAACCTTTCACAGTTCTCATACTTCATATACGGGTGTCCATTTAAAGTTTGGCTTTTTTGCTAATATATGCTTCTGTAAAATTCACAAAAACATGTATTGCTGCAATGCTTTTATCTTCAGACAGTTCGACAAACCTGAAGGTGTAAGATATCTGTAAGAAGTTGTAAGAAGGTGTAAAGACTGCTGGAAACTGCCACCTAATTTAGATCGGATCCCGTGTAAGGCCAGCATCTACATCAAAAACATGATGTTTCAGTGTCAAGTAAAGTATACGTACAATGATGATAGTTACAATGACGTATCTTTCATAAATCTTAAAGGTTCAATTCGGAGGTTTCAATAGATACTGGGATTAGCACGCCGTCTTTTCGAAACATCTCGAATCTGTAAACATGGCTCAACACGACATCTAAGTCTATGAAGATTGAATAGTGTTCTGAAAATGTTATTTTCGGTTGAATTTAATAAATCAATATCGTCGAATGAAGTTATTACCAATGTTTCGCTTTATATTTGGGATTTTAAGGAAAGAATTTAATTCAAATCAAATTCTCAAAAACATTTATTACTGTTATACTATTATCAGAAACATAAAGTATTCCAAAATTAAACAAAAACATTTGAATGTGAACAGAAGATCGAAAACACGATGTTACAGTGTTAAGTAAAGTATACGCACTATATTACAATGACGAATCTTTCAGAAATCTTAAAAGTTCTCTGAGGAGATTTTAATAGATGCTGAGATTAGCATGCCGTCTTTTCGAAACATCTTGAACCTGAGAACACAGCTCAACACGGCATCTAATTTTATGAAGATTGAATAGTATTCTCAGCTGGAAATGTTATTTTCGGTTGAATTAATAAATCAATTCCATCGAATGAAGTTATTACCAATGTTCCGTTTTATGTTTGGGATTTTAAGCTAAGAATTTAATTCAAATCATACTCAAGCAATTCGGAAGAACTTCGTTAAGAATGGAAATCCGCCAATTTTACGGAAAATTGAATAATCTTTATATGCATATTTTTACGAACGTATAAAATATCCCTTCTCACTGGAGTCTCTTTTAAAAACCAGAAGCAGAAAACATCCATACAAGCAACCTTTCCCATAACGTGAATCTAGGGTTGTCATATGCTGAAGTTCGAAGGAGGGTTGCCAGATTCGGCGATTTATTGCCAATTTGGTGACATTTCAAAGGTTCGAGAAACACCTCGATATGGCGAATGTTCTACGCGATATGAGAGATTTCTAGAAGTTTCTATAGAGTCTGTTAAAGGAACAGTCACTCAGTTGGAGAGCAGTTTACGTGATACGAGCTACATTGAACTATGATATTCGTCCATATTTTGAAAATAGCATCCACTGTTTCTGAAAATAGTGAAGTATTTAAGTGCTGTTCTACTGTAAATTGTTCCTGTTCACACTGTGCTTGTAAACAAACGTGTTAATTATCCAGAAATAGGCTCTCATTCTTATATCCTAAGCGCAAAACCATGATTTCATAGGATACGTCGTAACAATATTAACAGCTCGTTTTATAATTGACAAAAAATATTCTTTTACAAAACTTTTTGCAAAAACTATTACTCATACCTATATTATTTGCACGGCATATAGACTGTTAATCAAAGAAAAACGCATCTACAGGCAACTATTGTTATTATCAGAATAGGACGTTAATGCCTAACATATAAACTTGAAAAGAGTATAAAGACCAAGGAGGTGCGTCCGAGATTAATATTTAAAATTTAAAGAACTCTCATTCCCATTAAAGTTAATTCACATGGATCTGACTCTGTAACAAAATATTTTATGTATAGAGGGGTGATGTGAAAATCGAGCGATAATGCTATAATCTTGAAAATTATGTCTTAAAATGTAAAACATTTTATGGCAGTCATTAATTGAAAGTCCAAGCCGCTTGACCTTAGCGACATACTCGATGGCCTTGGCAACAAATTTGTCGAAATATCGTCAATGTGCAACTTTTGCTAGTTGTAGAATTTTCTAGAATTTTGGTAATTAGGTTAGAAATGCACGAGTTAGTGCTTTTTCCAGAATTTTCTGCAGCGGGTGTATTAAGTGTCGCAGTAAAATTAAATTTACTGGGCGTATATTGTGTATTTTATAATTGTGCAATGTAGTGAGTTACTAACACTTATGTTTGAAAATGGAAAACTGAATTTTGGTCATAGCAACACCACTTTCACTTGCATTCCAAGAGAAACACTTTCCCAAGAAAAAGAATGTTTGAAGGCTATTCTCATGCAGTTGCACAATTTTACAAAATGCCTAAAAGGAGATGCCAGATGTATTCCCACCCAAGAAGAGAATCAGAGCCAAGAGTCGCACAAAAGATATCGAATTTAGTTACCCTGAATATAATAGGGAATCCATACCAATACTGCGAAAGTGCCAATTAAGAACAGTTTAAGATGTCAAGCAATGATATTTAGTGCTGCCAGTGACGCCTACTATCTCTCTTGTACTGCCCAAGGTCAAGAGAGAGCAACGGAAAGTATAGCGCAGTTTTGCTTCTTTTATTTTCTTTAAGGAATGCTGAGACCATACAGAATTTCAGGGAGTGGTGCATTGGACCACGTGGCACGCAGTTGTCCAGCGCAAGATTACAGAGGCAAAAAACATGAACCCTATCACGCCTGTATTAGTGGGCAAGATAGCATATGGCACAGTACTGGTACTAAGGAACTTTCTCAAATGCGAAGGATTCTTAGGGTGGTGTGGACGTAGTGTCCACATCATCCTGAGAGTTTGATGGCATTTTCTGAGATCTTCAGGCACTTAACATTCGGACATCAACACAATAAGGCGCTCTAAGAGATAGCTCTACCATTAGCTGCAATGCCACATCGCTTCATAGATTGCCGGTAGTTATGGATGTGCTGAATAGTAGCTTATGAGCGTATGTTGTTGTTGAGATCCAGACCGTCCGACCTACCAGAAAAGTGTAAGGTAACTGTTTGGACGACCGGAAAGTGCCACCCAATTTAGACCAGAACCCAGTGGGGGAGGCATCCACAGGGACCGTACCCTCCTTCTCCTACCACCAACTTCTCGAAAGGACTTACGGACCCACATGTTTAACGTGATCGTACTCCGCATGAACACGGCGGCAGTTGTGGCAGCGTTGTTGTTGTTGTTGAGACCCAGACCGTCCGACCTACCAGAAAGATGTATGGCAGCGTGCAAATCCAGCGCGCAAACCACCGGCCTACCGCGCCCGAAATATGCCAACAGCACGCGGTGTTCCCAGGTGGTCACCCACCCAAGTACTAACCGCGCCCGATGCTGCTTGACTTCGGTGATCTAACGAGAACCGGTGTAATCAGCACGGTAGGGTCGTTGGCTTTTATGAGCGTATGTAGAAGATATCTACAAAATTGAGTACAGACGTAAGCATTTTAAGGAACGAATATGCAAGATAGATTCAGTTTAGGAATTGTACGAATAAGATATCTACAGAATTGCTTACAAATGGACGCCCTTTTATAAATGAATATGCAATAATATATCGAACTTTCATCCCACTTGGTGTGCATAAGATGTCTACAATAGCTCATCAATAGGTTAAATATGAAATCCGCAGAGGAATGTCTGACTGAGTGATGACTGCTATTTCCAAAAGAAATATCCGCGCCTAAGACCTGTGACAGAGTTGGCGCATAAAGGAAGCGAATTGTGCAGTGAAGAATAGTGCGTATAAACTAATATGTGATTTATAAGAACTCTAAATGTGAGTGCAAATGTAAACGATATTGACTGCAGTGCCTGGTTACATCATATGACACGTAAGTGAAACATACTTTAAAATATAGATTAATTAAAATTTAAGATAAATTATGGAGTATATATATGAATGCTTTCTTACAAATTACAACTACCTGATGATGGTAATTAATAAAATAATTGAAAGGTTCACAGAAGTATAAGTGAAACTGATAGCATGAAGTGCTAATGAATTATGTTTTTGTGAAATTAAATGAATAGTATAAAAATGTATAGTACAATTTATTGAATTTATAATGGTAATCTTACAAGGGATAATTTTATTATTTTGATATTGAATTGAATTTAAAATGGAGATATTCCAAAATTGATAACGAATTATGTTGAAATTGATAATTGATAATGAATTATTTTGAAACTAATAATGGGTCAAAAATATTTATATAAAATGATATTAAGCATACAATTTGATATATAAGTAATTAGTTGCAACTTATTGATAAAGTAACATATATAATCAAGAATAAAAAATAACTGAAATAAATTGTGTTTTTATATGCAAGTTAAATGGTCTTGATACACCTACTATTGTCTTGATACACCTACTAAACTGGTTATGCACCCCTTGGTAATTGAATATTTACGGTGAGTCAAATAGGGTGTCTTAGTTAAATTATTCTAAAAACCGAAGCTAATTTTTTAATTAGTTTCTTTCCAAATTTGGAACTATTTTGAATTAATGAAATTAAGATTGAAATAATGAAATTAAGATGAATTAATGAAATTAGATTACCACCCCCTGTTTGTCCCATTAAGACGTGGGGAATCCATTTATCTACGAATCCCTCCCAATAATAAGCCACCGTTCCGCTTGTTGAAGTGAATTGCGTTGTTGGCGTGATGTAAGTCAATTGAACCGTGAGATACACCAATGTTTCGAGAATAGATTCTGGTATGAGTTAGTAGAGAATTTAATTGCTGCTTCTTTATACGTCAGAGTTATTTGACGGCCTTGTTGACAGCTATATAGATATTTTTACTGTTTACTTCTATTGCTGCTTTAGAAAAAAGCATTAGTTATCTATAAATGTGAACTCCCCCTTTTATCTCGAGAATATGCCCATGACGGCTGAGGATACGTCATGATAATTGGTGTTAGACGTGGAATTTGAACCCACTCATATTTTAAGCACACACAGCACACCAAAACGCACTTCGATTTCTTATGGAACGATATCTCTCCGTTTATTTCTCACTCTCTCTAAAGAAGACAGAGTCAAAAAGTGTAAGATTTTATAAACAGAAAATTTCAAGCGAAAGTTAAAAACAAGTTAATGAAGTTTATATATATATATATATATATATATATATATATATATATATATATATATATATATATATATATATATATATATATATATATATATATATATATATATATATATATTGTATATATATATACTTGTATATATATATATACATACATACATGCATGCATATATATGCATATATATATACATACATATATATATATATATATATATATATATATATATATATATATATATATAGCTAAGCAAGTGCTACGAGACAATTATCAGAAGGGTGAGCAAAAAGGGCCAACTGGGAATACATAAAAAGCCTAAGGGGATGGTGACCCCTAGTTCCCGGTTAATAGTCGACTTTTACACCAATGGTAACACTCCCGGAGCCATATATTACCTGAGGTCCTATTTCAGAACAACGTCAAAACAGAAGACGAACTCACAACAAGAACATGGAACCCATACAGATATAATATAAAAAATATAAAATATTCGAAATCGAAAAGATGACCTTTTTGAAAAAACTCACCGATTCCTCTTTCGTCACACCTCTTACAACACAGCTCAATAAATGATTCGTATGAAATGAAAATTTAGTTATCTGTAACGTTGGCAATTATAACTTGAATCGAAGATGTTGCCAAAATCCCTTTTAAAAGCATTATCAAATTTATTATACAGAGTATTGTAACAATGACGTAGGAATTCAAGAGGATAGAGCTGTACTATAGCATCCTTGATAAAAAAAAAGTATCACTTTTGATACGATCCGCAGTATTACGATCACATGATTTTTCGTAATATTGTACTGAATCATTTCATACGTAATGCACGTATGCATACCTATACTGCGGAGTGTTACCATTGGTGTAAAAGTCGACTATTAACCGGGAATTAGGGGTCACCATCCCCCTAGGCCTTTTATGTATTCCCAGTTGGTCCTTTTTTCTCACCTTTCTGATAATTGTCTCGTAGCTTTTGCTTAGCTGTATTTCTCGACATTTACAAGCTGCATCGCGCTTTTATGTCTAGTTACTTTTTGGTACACTTAGTACTCTTGTATATTTTCGTTTTATGACATACACACACACACATATATGTATATATATATATATATATATATATATATATATATATATACATAGATATACATACATACACACATACACACATACACACATATATATATACATAGATATACAAACATACACACATACAACAAGGGAACTACAGGGAATTTTTCGCGGACTATTTTGAAAAAAAGTGTAGGTGTCGTCCTATTTTTCGAAGATCCATCAAATTTTTGTAGATTAAAATGTTCTGCTGGACTAGGCTGTGTACCAAATTTCCGATCTTTGGAACGTACGAGAGTATTTTTAAAATGCCACAAAGAAATTGAAACAGACAGACAGACGGCCAGCGACCATATCGAATTCAATAAAAGATTTAAAAATAAAAACATTTCCTTTCTTTATGCTTGTGATACAAATCGATGCAAAATATGCAAAATTAGAATGGATCATAAACTCAAGTGCAGAATAACATGTCAAATATTTGTTGTTTGTTTCTTATCATCAATACGTGCTTACATCATTATTCCTACGCTTACATGCTCGTGTAATTAATCAATTTAAAAGATAGTATATAATATTATTTAGATATATATTCTAATTTTCTGATATATTTATCATAAGGCATTTCTTGGCATTTGACTTTTACAACATCTCAATACTGTGGAACCTTTGAATTAATGCCATTTCTTACTTTCTAAGTTTTACACGTATACATCTAAAATAAACATGCATTAGCCCCTATAATGCATCTAATAAAATTAATGAAATGCAAATATTTCTGTCTGCTCTTAGTCGTATTCAGATTTTCTCCAAATTGTGGTCTTTGAAGAGAGAGACTTTACCGTTATCTTAGAGCAGCAGAAATTCAAATTTTGCATTACGCGGAAGATTTATCGAAATGTATTTCTGAAACTGTTTGAACTCCAGACAAATATTTAACTAAACAAGAAAGACGAGCGATGTCAAAGGAGAATATAACTCATTTTCAAATATTCGCAAATCAAATACCATTTTCTTAAATTACTATTTCTACTTCTTTGGTTTAAAGTTTTAAAACAATGCCAAACAGAAAGACTGTCACTTAAGAAATCACATCTATATGCGCATAATATTATTTTTCTCTTACTCCCCCTACATACATAATACGAGGATAGGTTGAAAAGTAATGCACACATGCTTGTAGAGCGCGAACAAAAACAAATAGCAAGATCGGGCAAAAAGTACATTAAATTACAATTCTTAAGTTTCAAAATCATATATTTATTTTTCAGCATAGTCACCGTTAAGGCTAACACATTTCTCCCAACGTGTAACAAGTTTTTTCATTCCGTCACTGAAAAATTCTTCCGACTATTCTCAAATCCAGGAATTGACAGCTGCCTTCACCTCATCGTCCGAGGTGTAATGATTACTCCGGAGGTCTCTCTTGAGTAGAGGAAAAAAATAAAAATCGCAAGGCGCAAGATCGAGGGAATAAGGAGGGTGTGGAATCGGTTCAAACTTCAGGTTTCGCAGAGCCTCTCCAGTTGCGCACGAGGCGTGTGGACGAGCGTTGTCATGTTGCAAGATTATTGGCGCCAGGCTGCCTCTAACACGACAAACTCGACGTATGTATAGGGAAAGTATTGTGATGGGGTTGAAAATTTGTTTTAGACAGAAATCAAAATGGATATTGAAATAGATTCATATAAGCATATAATTCATATAAACATAGATTCAGATATGAATCTATATACGCATAGAAATATAGTAAATATCCAACCCGAGTTTTCGATGAAAGAGCACGTTTCAAACATCCCTGAACAAAAATCGAACGTTTTTGATGTGATGCCTGTGTGTGTGTGTGTGTGTGTGTGTGTGTGTGTGTGTGTGAGGATGCGCGTCTGTATGTGTGAGCATGTGTCCATGTGCCTGTGGAGACGATATTTCCCGAACGAATGGAGCGATTCGGACGAAATTTAGTATAAAAATAACAATCAGTGAATACTAGAAGCCAGTTATTTTAAACACAGTTGAATGTTCGGAAGCCCCTCCTTCCCAAAATTTTCGAATGAAATTTTGAAAAATCAGCAAAAAATCAAAACTTTGAATAAAGTTACGTGCATAATCAATTGTTACGTAAGTTTTCATTAGAAAACAAGTAACATAAACTTTAGAACGTTAACAGCAATCGATCTCCAGATGTTGTACATCTTTCAAATAAATTTATCAAAAAATCACGTAAAATTTAAAAAAAAATATCAACTAATGTGAAACATGTTCACTTTTCATATGTAATATTATACGATAAATTTGTTAACACCATTCTGGTAGATCTAACTCGTTTTATTCATGAGAGAAGAAACTTTGAGTAATAATTTTGTATTTGAACACCGAACTAATCATTTATCTACTATAAGAATAACCTATTTTTCCGTCCGTAACTCTTAGCGAAATTTTGACGACAAATTTAACTTGAATATCGTCAACTTGGTGGCTTTTTTAAATGTCTCCAAATTGATAAAAATGTCACCTTATTGATAAAGTTGACGCTAAATCAATGAAAATGACGACTAATTAATGAAAATTCAATACCTTGGAAAGAACATAAAAATCGATTATAAAAACAGCCCATTTCTCCGTTCCTCCATCCATAATGCTTGGCGAAGAATTTGACAGAATGTCGCAAACTTGGCGAATTTTTTAATGTTGTCAAATTTACGAAAGTGTTGCCAAAATAATAAAAATGTCGCCAAATTGATAAAAATGTCGCCAAATTGATAAAAATGATGCTAAATGCAGGTCATGTTTTGCAAATTTTTATTTCTCTCATATGACGGGCATACCTTCTACTATATAAGAAATGCTATTATCTCCGTTTGCCTGTAACACTTGACAATGGGGATACATCTGGCGAACTTGGTAATAGTCTAGCGAAATATCGCACCGAGGCAAAGATGGATGAAAAGGGCTTATTGAGAGTGTAGTCATTTAGCGGCTTATCCGAATTTATTTTGTTTATTTGAGTAAAATATATTGTGTTACATTATTTTGTGAGGGCGTTTGCAAGTCATTTCTTGTTTGACTGTTTTTGGAGTTACGAAATAATAATATATTTCTAAAATAAAATATTTATATATACTAAAAGTATTTTACGTCTTAAAATTTTTATTATAAAATACATCCACTAAAACATGGGCTATTCCATATATTTGGCCTTGTTTTTGCACTGCTATATTTAAATTCCATACATTGATCTAATCACGTATGAGCTCTACAACTGTTGACAGTTTTACCAACATCAGACTGCGGTAAACAGGATTCTTTATTATCTGTGTCCCATTTAGCATATGAATTTATAAATATTGAACCAAATATCAATTATTTTCATCGTATTTATGTAAATAAAATTTGCCAACACCAATTCTCAGGAATCGCATTCATTTGTTTTGCAAGGCCGTTGCTAACAAAATAATAAATCCACAGAATAACAAGAACGACCAACTAATATTGCATGAAAATAAAACAAATCCATAAATAAATGATAAATTATGAACATATATCTTTTCCCGAGGATTAATGCATCAGAAAATTAGTTTTTACTTTCCCTGCAATACATAATAATGTATAGGGAAAGGTTTGGAATCATGCCCAAAATAACAACTCGAATTTTAGACGGATCGACACGTTTTGACACCTGTAGAATACGAAAAAATATTTTTAGCGTGACGTCTGTGTGTGTGTATGTGTGCCTGTCTGTCTGTATGCGCAATGTATGTCTCCACTCTAACAAAAAAACTAATTAACCGAATTTCATAAAATTTAGTAGATAAATCCCTTGTGGGTGACCCTGGTGCTGATTCGATTTTAGTACGATTCCGGATAAAAGAACCTGCCTTTTTCTGTAAAATGGCTCGCAAAAATTGCTGTATCTACTCCAGTTGAAGAATTAATAGATCAAATTTTATAAAATTTGGTAGGTAAGTCGCTTGTGGTTTACCATGGTGCTGATTAGATTTTGGTTCGATTCGAAAAAAAAAATCTTGCTTTTCTTTGCAAAATGGAACACAAAAATCATCAAAATCTAAAATAAATGACTACGTATGCTCAAATATATCAATTAAATGCTTGTTTTATACGTAATTTTTGACTATGAGGAAAATAGGATCAACCCCATTTCGCATTTTCGCTATGCCACCTTTGTTCAGTCACCAAATAAGAACGATAATTGAATTAAAAGTGCCAATTTAGTGTCATTTAAAATAATTATGGGTGCCATTTTGTACAATTAAACTCATTTTAATGAATTATTGAAGAAATAAAAAAAATTTGAATATGAATCTGCAGGGAAAGCCATGTGTTGCCCACATCACAATTTTAAGAAAATTGAAATAAACTGCCTTTTCTTACGGGTGGGTATTAGGGGGTAACATATGAGTGTTGTTGGAAATGAAAAATGCTGTTGCGTGAAAACAGCGTTTTATCAACTAGTAAAGATACATTAATTATTCTTCTAATTCGGAAAACGCAGCCTTAAATAGAGATTCTAAACAATTATTTGTTCCTAACAAAGATGCATTCTATTTTGCGAGAATTGTAAATAAATAATAAATAGTCGTTTGTTTGTATCTCTTTTACTTTCCTTATATGCATAGTATAAGGTATAAGGAAAATATTGTGACGGGGTCTAAAGTTCGAATTAGAGTTCTCGACGGGAAAGCACGTTTCAAGCATCCCTGATCAAGAATCGAATATTTTTGGGTCATGTCTGTGTGTGTGTGGAAGTATGTGTGTGTGTCTGTGTGTAAAAGTATGTATGTGTGTGGGGGGAGGGGGTAAGTGAGTCTGTGGAGACGATATCGCACGAACGAATGGAGCGATTCGAATGAAATTTTGTACAAAAATTACAATCCGTGAATATTGGCCTATTGTTTTTAAAGACAATCGAATGTTCAGAACTCCCCTAAATTTTCGACAGATATTTTGAAAAAATCATCAAAAAATTAAAACCAATAATACAGTTACGCAAATACACATGTCTTATGCAATTTTTCCTTAGGAAAAGATTGACATAAACTTTAGAACGCTAGTATGAACCATTCTCGAGATATTGCACATTTTTCAAATAAATTTATCAGAAAATCCCATAAATTAAAAAAAAATACTAACTGTTGAGAAACATGCTCACTTTTCATATGTAATATGATGCGATAAATTTGGTGACATCATTCTCGTGAATTATAGCTTGCTCCATTCATGAGAAAATATACTTTGAGTAATCCTTTTGTATTTGAACACCAATAGACATTTATCTGCTGTAAAAATAACTTTTTTCTCCATCCATAACACTTGGCGAGATTTTGGCGACGAATTTGGCGGAATATCGCCAACTTGGCGAATTTTTTGAATGTTGCCAAATTAACGCCAAATGGATAAAAATGACTCTAAATCAGTGAAAATGACGACTAATTGACGAAAACTCAATATCTTGGAAAGAATATAAGTATCTACTACTATTAGAATAACCTATTTTTACTTTCCTTATATACAAAATCTGATGTGGGCAACACATGACTTTCCTTATATAATGCAATGAATTTACTACTTTTACAGTAAAAAAATAGGTTTTTCTTATAGTAGATACTAATATTCTTTCCAAGATATTGAATTTTCAAAAATGAGTCGTCATTTTCATTGATTCAGCGTCAATTTAATCCATTTGGCGAGATTTTCGTTAATTTGACAACATTTCAAAAAGTCGCCAAGTTGGCGACATTCCGCCAAATTCGTCGCCAAAACTCGCCAAGCTTTACTGTCGGGGAAATAAGTTATTCTTATAGCAGATAAATGACTATTGGCGTTCAATTACAAAAGTATTACTCGAGGTATCTTTTCTCATGAATGGAACGAGCTAGATCCACAAGAATGATGTAACCCATTTTATCGCATGGTATTACATATGAAAAGTGAACATGTTTCTCAATAGGAAATATATTTTTTTATTTTATATTACTTTTTAATAATTTTTTTAAAAATGTGCAATATCTCGAGAACGGTTAATGTTATCGTTCTAAAATTTATGTTAATCGTTTTCTAATGAAAAATTACATAAGAAATGTCTACTTGCGTAACTTTATTAGCGGTTTTGATTTTTTGACGATTTTTTCTAAAGTTCACTCGAAAATTTAGGGGGGTTCTGAACATTCGATTACATTTAAAAACTATAGGCTTCCAGTGTTTATGGATTGTGATGTTTGTACCAAATTTCGTTCGAATCGGTCCATTCCTTCGTCAGTTATCGTCTCCACAGACACACTGACACACACACACACACACACACACACACACATACTTTCACACACACACACACACATACTTTCACACACACACACACATACTTTCACACACACACAGACATCACTTCAAAAATGTTTGATTCGTGATCAAGGATGCTTGAAACGTGCTCTCCCGTCGAAAACTCGAATAATACTTTCCTTATACATTATGTATATAAGGAAAATAATAATGTATAAGGAAAGTATTGTGACGGGGTCGAAAATTCGAATTCGAGTTTTCGACGGGAGAGCACGTTTCAAGCATCCCTGATCACGAATCAAACATTTTTGAAGTGATGTATGTGTGTGTGTGTGTGTGTGTGTGAAAGTATGTGTGTGTGTGTCTGTGTGTGTGTGTGTGTGTGTGTGTCAGTGAGTGTGTGGAGACGATAACTGACGAACAAATGGACCGATTCGAACAAAATTTTGTACAAAAATCACAATCCGTAAACACTGGAAGTCTATTGTTTTTATACGCAATCGAATGTTCAGAACCCCCCTAAATTTTCGAATGAAATTTTGAAAAAATCGTCGAAAAATCAAAACCGCTAATAAAGTTACGCAAATAGCCATTTCGTATGTAATTTTTCATTAGAAAACGATTGACATAAATTTTAGAACGCTAACATGAACCGTTCTCGAGATATTGTACATTTTTCAAAAAAATTATTAAAAAGTCATATAAAATTAAAAAATATATATATCCTATTGAGAAACATGTTCACTTTTCATATGTAATACCATGCGATAATTTGAGTGACATCATTCTCGTGGATCTAGCTCGTTCCATTCATGGAAAAAGATACTTTAAGTAATACTTTTGTATTTGAACGCCAATAGTCATTTATCTGCTGTAAGAATAACTTATTTCTTCGTCCATAACGCTTGGCGAGATTTTGGCGACAAATTTGGCGGAATGTCTCCAACTTGGCGACTTTTTGAAATGTTGCCAAATTAATGAAAATCTCGCCAAATGGATAAAAATGACGCTATATCGATGAAAATGACGACTAATTGTCGAAAATTCAATGTTTTGGAAAGAATATTAGTATCTACTATAAGGAAAACCTATTTTTTTACTGTAAAAGTAATAAATTCATTACATTATATAAGGAAAGTCATGTGTTGCCCACATCAGATTTTTTTTATTGTAAAAATAGTAAATTCATTGCATTATATAAGGAAAGTTATGTGCTGCCTACATCAGATTTTTTTTTAGTCCTCTGGAAAAAGATTATGTATTTACGTTTTCTTATAATACACTATGTCTTATAATGTGTACAATTGTCTTATAAATTTTGATTTGATAAAGTAATTGTATTATTTCAAGAGTTTAAAATATATTTATATATTCCCCGTAATGTGATATAAAATATCTGATGTGGTCAGTACATGGCTTTACCTACAACCTCAAATCCATTTTCTCTTTCATAATCCATTAAATTGTATTTAATGTTTTGAGTACTTTATATTACATGTTTTGAGTACTTTAGAACCCGAAAAGTATATGTTTAACGTGAGGTCTGTATGTGTAAGTGTATGTGCATGTCTGACTCTATGTATTTGTACTTCCAAAACTGTTCGAAGAAATTGCAAAACATTTGTGAGTCACCTTGGTGGTGATTAGATTTTTGTACCACTCGAAAAAATAATATCGACCTTCTACGCGAAATAGTTCACAAAAATCATCAAAAACCAAAATAAAGATATAGACATACTTAAATGTAATGATTTTATATGCCGACTAAAGGAGTAAAACCATTTGATCTAGGACAAGCCGTTATAGGGATATTTATCTTTTTTTCTTTTTTTTTTTTTTTCACACGCCATCATTTTTAAATACGCGATATTTCTGAATAAAAACCAAAATTCGGTTAAAAATTTAAATTCGGTGTACTTTAAAAATGTATAAGTGTTACTTTTGTGCCATTAAACTCAATTTAATGCATTGTGAATGAAAGAAAGAGGATGAATTTGGGCCTTTATGGAACACCATGCTCAAGATATTTGAGATTTCTTGCATTTTTCTTACGCCGCTATCGGCAAATTGGCCAGTTACCAAATAAAAACAAAAATTGAATTAAAAATGTAAATTTAGTGTTATTTGGTTCAATTAAACTCAATCTAATGAAAATTATTAAAGAAATAAAGGAAATATGAATTGGAGTCTGCAGAGAAAGTCATGTGCTGCCCACATCAGATTGTTACTTTCCCTACACAACACGGTACTCTTTAGGAAAAGTACTGGAATGGTGTTGAAAATCGCAAATCGAAATTTCGACGGATTTATACATTTAGAGTACACTAGAACCCTAAAAAACTATTTTTTAACGTGACGCCTGTTTGTGTGCCTGTGTGTCTGTACAATGTATATATCTATATCGACTCTAACTGAAAATTAATTCACCAAATGTCACAAAATTTGAGGGGGAAAGGTCACTTGTGAGTTACCCTGGTGCTGATTAGATTTTTGTACGATTCAGAAAAAAAAACCTGAATTTTATTTGTGAAATAGTCTTCAAAAGAGTATTATCCACTCTAGTTGAAACACTAATTGACCGAATTGCACAAAATTTGATACATAAATCAGCTGTGGCATACTCTGGTGCTGTTTACACTTTGACATGATTCTGAAAGAAAAATACCTGCCCCTTTGTTACAAAATAGCCCGCAAAATTGTCAAAATCTAGAATGAAAGACTACGTATGCTCAAATTATATCAACTAAATTGCTTTATACGTAATTTTTAACAACGAAAAGAATAAAATCGACCCCACAACTCTAGTCCTAACCGTTCTCAAGACCTTTTATTTTTTTCGTATTTTTGCCACATCGCCTGTGAAAATACGTTGAGTCGCCAAGTATAAACGAAAATTGAAATAAAACTGAAAATTCAGTGTCATTTTATATAGTTCCCCGTGTCATTTTGTGCTGTCACACTCAATTTAAAGAATAATAAAAATAAGAAAGAGAAAATTAATTTGAATCTGTAGAGCAAGTCATCTGCTGCTCGCATCAGAATTTTTATTTTCCCTACTCAACATTCGAATGTATAGGGAAAGTAATAGAACAAGAGCGAAAATCGGAAGTCGAGTTTTCGATGGATCTGCAGGTTCATCGACCTCAAGCAAGATTACGCAGATACAACATACATGTACACACAAACGAACATATTTTTGAAAGTGTTCTTAATGCATTGAGGCAGTCTTGAAACGTACTTTCTTGTCAAAATCTCGAACAGAGAATTTTTTTAGGGGGGGGGGGGGGTAATCTTTCTATATATTAGACTGAGAGCAAAAACTATGAGAAAAAAATCTGATGTGGGCATCACATGACTTTCCTTACATAATGTAATGAATGTACTTCTACAGTAAAAAAATAGGTTTTTCTTATAATAGATACTAATATTCTTTTCAAGATATTAAATTTTCGACAATTAGTCGTCATTTTTATTCATTTAGCGTCATTTTTATCCATTTGGCGAGATTTTCGTTAATCTGGCAACATTTAAAAAAGTCGCCAAGTTGGCGACATTCCGCCAATTTCGTCGCCAAAATCTCGCCAAGCGTTATGGACGAAGGAATAAGTTATTCTTACAGCAGATAAATGACTATTGGCGTTCAAATACAAAAGTATTGCTCAAAGTATCTTTTTCATGAATGGACCGAGCTAGATCCACGAGAATGATGTCACCCAATTTATCGCATGATATTGCATATGAAAAGTCAACATGTTTCTCAATAGGAAATATATTTTTTTTTCTATTTTATATGACTTTTTAATAATTTTTTTTAAAAATGCGCAATATCTCGAGAACGGTTCATGTTACCGTTTTAAAATTTATGTCAATCGTTTTCTAATGAAAAATTACATAAGAAATGTCTATTTACGTAACTTTATTCGCGGTTTTGATTTTTTGACGATTTTTTCAAAATTTCATTCGAAAATTTAGGGGGGTTCTGAACATTCGATTGCGTATAAAAACAATAGGCTTCCAGTGTTAACGGATTGTGATTTTTGTACCAAATTTGGTTTAAATTGGTCCATTCGTTCGTCAGTTATCGTCTCCACAGACTCACTGACACACACACACACACACACACACACACATCACTTCAAACATGTTTGATTCGTGATCAGAGATTCTTGAAACGTGCTCTCCCGTCGAGAACTCGAATTCAAATTTTCGACCCCGTCACAATACTTTCCTTATACATTATATATATAAGGAAAGTAAAAACCTTTCATAATGTATTATATTGCGAGAAAATGAAGCAACTATATAAAGAATTGGTAAATTACGGGAATACATATTTTCCCTAGGATTAATGTTACAAAAACTCCTGCCTGAGAGAAACATGGAACAAACTGCTCTGACATAAGTATCAGGGGTGTTAAGAACTGTTGGGAATGTAACTTGATTTTATGGACTACTAAAGATGCTGTTATTTTCCTCCAAATTCCTCGTATAGGAGATATAAATAGCGATTCGAAACTACCGTACTTATTCTGCAGCGACAAAATTCTTATCTGTAAGAATGGAAGAAGTTGCATACATACTGGTATTTTCCACAGTTATTTTGTTATATTCAATTTTCTTTTCCACGCTTATGTTGCAGCCTTGCAATATTACTAGCTGGAATATTGAGCGTTGCTCGGTAAAGGAGGGTGGGCTGAATGATAAACTTACTGTACATAAAATCTGCATATATAAAGAAGAAAAGTATGTATGTCTTATCCGCCATCACGGGAGAATGGCTGAACCGAATTGGATGAAATTTGGTGGGTAGTCTTAAAATAGCCCCATTTAGAATTTAATCCATGTTTCGAGATTCTAACACCAGGGGTTGTTGAGATATTAATGGAAAACGAGACTTTTCCCTTGGAGTTCTACTCTCTAACTCCATGATTCCCAGCGAAAACGGTTAGAAATCGTTGGTTTAAAACGCAAAAGTCAATTAAATCTTTGAGTTTTGTGGGAGTTTATTGAACGTATTATCGCATCAGGTTTGAAATATGAATTTAAATGGAAACTCTATCACCATGGTTTATATTTCAGAGGCTTACTCAATAAATGTTATTAATTTGAATCTATATATATATATATATATATATATATATAAAGAAGAAAAGTATGTATGTATGAATGATCCAACATTACGGTTGAACCGAAAGGGTTTTGCATCGTAAATCCCGAGCAATGCCGGGTAATCGCTGCTAGTATTTTATAATTTACAATACTATTTCCAAATATTGTATTACTAAGTCCAAATCATCAGGATTAGTAATGTAAGACGAATCAGAGAAAAATTATGAATCAGTATCTAAACAATGATGAATTATCGGGGGAGTGGGGGTTAATTATACAGTCAAGCTAGCCTTAAACGGAATTTCATGGGACCGAAATAATTTTCCGTTTCATGCAGGTTATTTCAGGAAAAGCTAATTTTAAAGTATAGCTGGAAATGCATATAGTATATATGTAATTGGTTACTTATACATGACATTAAAAATTCAGAAAAATTTATTAAGATGCACTTAATTAATACTAAATTATACCATAATAGCTAATTTAATTATTATAAATATGTATATACGTACATGTTTTCATACTGCAATCACAGGAGTATATGCAAATAAAAATAGTATACCTCATGTCCTTGACTGTTAGCTTATTACCATACCTTAAAAAATAAATAAATTGACTTACCGGAAAAATTTTATTATTTACCATGCAACAAAAAATTAAATGAAAAATAAATGAATATGAATTTTTATTTAGATAAACTTTTAAAACAATTCAGCATGGTTTTAACCCCCCCACCACCACCACCACCACCACCACTACCTCTGAAACTTGATGCTAAATCCATATTAGTCATCATCTAAGTTATATTTATAACCAATCTTGTGCGATAGATATTTCAAGGAAAGTTTTTGAACCGGAAATGGAAGAACAAAAAGGGGAACGTTTTAGTAAACTCCTATGCCCTTCAAATTTCGATATTGAATCCATAGGAGTCATTATCTAAACTCTATCTCTAGTAGATCCTGAGAAATAAATACTTTAAACAATTAGTAAAATCATAGATGGCAAATTTGATTGTCACCAATAAATTTTTTCCTTAAATTTATACAAAATATTGTTGCATATATAATATATACAAAACGCAAAGCACGCCCTAAACATTTATTGACCCTTTTCGACTCCTCATCCATTATCGATCCCTGATCCTTTAAGGTCAATGGGACACAATTTGTGTAAAGTTAATTTGTGTATAGGTAATTTGTGTAAATTTAATTTGTGTAAAGTTAATTTGTGTTAATTGAAAATTTGGTAACGCTATTTGTGTAAAGTTGGGCAATAAATGCTTTAAAACTAAATAGGAAATTTCGAAAATACACAAATAAGGAAAAATGTCTGAATCCTTCTTCCTTGGTTTTGCCTTTCATTCTTACTAGAATCCTTCCAATTGTTCTTTCCTCGTTGGCTTTTGTCTTTCATTCATTCTTGACAACATTTTTCTACTTTGGCCATATTTGATACTTTATTGACTGATGCCGATCTCTCTCTGGTTCATGTAGGTCGAAGTATCCTGTCGTCCTGAAGAATAAGAAGGCCCTTCCACAAACTTTAACTTACATCTCCCTCACATACAAACGGACATTGCTTCAAAAGCGTTCGCTTCGAGCTCAGAGATGCTCAAAACGCAAATTTATCGAAAACTCGTATTCAGATTATCGACGCCTGTCGCAATACTTTCGAACAATAAAGAAAGTGATATTACATCAAGTAAATTGATAAAATAAATTAATACAATTTTGACATTCGAAAAGAATTTTACATACAAATTAATTGCACGCTATTCTTTTATTCCACGAAAAACATTTGAATAAAATCCCTTTTATCTTTTAACCAAAATATAATAACTTAGGCAAAAAATGTTGCTTTAATAAATGAATTAAATTATCGGGCTCACAAGAGAATGGGCAAAAGAACATAAATCTGGAAAAAGAAATTAACACAACTCAAAAGAGTTGGGTGGTCTGGTAATAATAATTTTTATTTAAACTCAATTTAAATAAATTCTGCAATAATTTCATAACCATATTCGCAATTACTAAATGACTACAAAATGTACCCGTCATTCTCTGGAATTTATAGCAGGGATTAATTACATTCGTAAAATGTTTCGAAAGGATTATTTACAAAGCACACACTAGCCCTAAATACGCACCTAATCATACCATATTTTTGAAACAGCACGAAAACTAAGCGTTCAATACGTATAAATAATTAGACAAGCGTCCGCTTCTTAAATGATACATTTGAACACAATTTAAAATGGCTTCCATCCCAAAATTGCACGGTTCAAATCGCACGTGCTCTCTGCAAAAGCAAATAATATATATATATATATATATATATATATATATATATGAGAATCGCAGTTGTGAATCATAGTCACAAAAATCCACTCCTGTAAACAAATTAAATCTTGTCCGTTTTCTCGTTACGTTTCGACTTCTAGTGGGGTCTGAAAATTGCTAGTTTCATTCAAAAACTGAGAATTCTTCAAAGACATGCCTCGGATGAAAATAAAAATTATAATTAATCAACGGATGAGTTTATGAAATTTTTTTTCTAGAGTTGTTTGTGATACATTCAAGCGACTGTTGTAAAAAATTAACGTTGGATGGCGCATCAATTTTAATACTTGTATATCTTAATATAAAAGTCGGAAAGGTTTAAAACGCACTTATATATATATATATATATATATATATATATATATATATATACATATATATATACATATATATATATACATATAAATATATATATATATATATACATATATACATATATATATACATATATATATATACATATAAATATATATACATATAAATATATATACATATAAATAGATATATATATATATACATATAAATAGATATATATATATATATATATATATATATATATATATATATATATATATATATATATATATATACATATATATTTGAAATGTGATAATAAGAATTATGTAAAAATAAAAAAAAATAAAAATACAATTCAAGTAATATTAACATCACCATAGAAGCAAATTCACGGCCATAATGCCGATAAGAGAAAAGAACAGAACCTTCCCAAATTCGATGATTAATCAGAATAAAATTCATCTTCAGGTCTGAGTATTTAATTCTAATTAACCCAAACAAATGCCTGTTTCAGATTAAGCAATAGTACATTACTATAAATGCTTAAACTCAGACTACAGGCATCAAAAAATGAAAAAATGAAAAAAGGATACATTAAGAAAATTGTATTACCATGCGGCATGAACCCTTCTTCTTCTACCACGTGTATACACGATCAACCTCAACAGCTTAATCTAGAAGCACCGGAATGAACAAGTCGAAATTCTACCAGGGAGGCAGTACGAACGTTCACGGAAATACTCCCAAACCCGTCCAGTGAGTCTAAGCTGGAGACTGGACAAGCAATTCAGAATACAACTTCCCAAACATGCAGAACTGAATATGATTATGAATCAAAGATGAAAATTCCTACTAAACAAGTAATTCATAGGAAAACTGGATAATCGAGAATGCCACTATACACCATTATAAGGGCGCTCAAAACGTAGTTTCAATACTGACAAAAGTTACATTTTTTTGCGAAAATAAAATTCAAAACATTAATGTTAATGCATCTTATTTTCCGATTTTTTGATTTTTCTAATGTTTTTGACTTAGTTTATTATTCTTCATTTTTATTTATTTATATAATTAATAAATAATGATATATAATATGCACATATACATACATATATACATATATATATATATATATATATATACATATATACACACACACATACACACACACACATATATATATATATATATATATATATATATATATATATATTTTCCCTCTCTCTCCTGTATGTTAGTCACTATAATTGGGAATGTTTTCTAGGATGTTATCGAGTGAAATTTGATACACTGAGTTGATAATTTTAATAACGAAATTGGGGGGATATGCATTATTAGTCGCTGTACTCATAATAAACCCATAAAGTGCGCTAATCTATAATATTCATCACAAATTTTATTGATTCTAAGAGCCTGGTTTATTATAATATTTCTAAATACAGATATATGCAGACAAGAGTCAAAATGTTGAATTTTTTATGTATTAAATTTAAAATCCTGTCTTTTATCATACAAGTTTATAACCATATTACAATTTTGTAAATTTAAATTTAAATCTAAAAAGTTTGCAACATTTGTGTCATTATTACTTGCATTTAATTGTAAATTTTTTGGATTAAAGTTTAATACTATAGGGATATTATTATTAGGGGATACACATAAAATGTCATCTAAATATCTAAACATGTGCATATTATGCAAGCTTGGATTAATGTTTTTTTTCATAGAAGAATAAATACAGATTAGCTAACAATGATGAGGCACACCCCCTTTGTGGGATACCAACCTGTTGTTTAAAAATAGTACCACCATGTTGAATATAATTCTCATAAAGAGTGAAGTTAAGTAATTTTTTAAAAAGAAAATTTGAATATTTTAGGTTGATATTATATTTTTCAAAAATTCCTAAAATAATTCTATACAGATCATCTATATTAATATTATTAAACAAATCTTTGAAATCAAAGGTATAAATACTACGAATATTAGTAAGAGTTTTCAATTTCTTAACTACTTCAAAACTGTTTTTTACAATATGACAATTATTTGAGATTTCATCTGACGAGGATACTTCATGTAATATCTTTAATAATAATTATATATATATATATATATATATATATATATATATATACATATATATATATATACATATAAATATGCATATATACATATAAATATATATATATATAAATATATATATATATATATATATATACCGGGTGGTCAGAATTAAAACACCCCTACTCTGAGCTCTTTATACATCGAACTACTCAGTGTAAAGGCTCCAAAATTGTTGAACCTACTATTCAAGACATGGGGAAAGGGATTGCGCGAAAAAAAAAATTAGTTCCAGAAACACCGATAGGTGGCGCTGTACAACAGAAAATATGCTGAAAAGACACAAAATACACATTTGTAACACATTTTATTCGAACGTACCAAACATTCATATCACAAAGACCTTATCGATGCAGGGAATGCAGCTCAATATGGTTCCCTTCTTCAGGATGTAAAATCTGCAGTCTGTGGACAGCTTGTTCAACTGCGGATCGTAATTGGTCGATTGAGATGCTTCTCACATGCAGAGTAATACTGTCTTTCAAATCTGCCAAGGTTACCAGACGTCCTCGATAAACAAGACTTTTTAAGTATCCCCACCGCCAAAAATCACAGGGATTAAGATATGGAGAACGAGATGGCCAGGTTGTCGGAAACGCACGACTAATTACTCTAGCATTAGTAAAATGTTGCCGAATAAACTGCTGTACACAGAGTCCAATGTGTGGAGGCGCCCCATCTTGCATAAAGGTAATTGAATCAAGACATTGGTTTTGTTGCAGTTGGGGTACGACAAAATTTTCGAGCATGTTTTTGTACCTCCTGGCCGTCACGGGGCATGTCACAGGGCCATTGGGAGTAGCCTCTTTGAAAAAGAAAGGTCCAAGAATGAATGTGGCTGTGAATCCACACCAGACTGTAACTTTCGGTGAGTGAAGTGGAATCTCTTGGAAGGTACGAGGGTTTTCCGTGTCTCAAATGCGACAATTATGGGCGTTGACTGTTCCACTTAGATGGAAATGCGCTTCATCGCCCCATAGAATCTGCCATGGCCACGATGCATCCACTTCAACTCTAGCCAGAAATGTCAATACAAAAGTCAGTCGCTTCTCCCTGTCGATGGTCCGCAAGAGGTGATTGTGAGTAATTTTGTACGGGAAAAAATGCACTATGTTTCTCAGTACGCTCCGCACTGTGCTGTAGGGAATACCCAAGTGTCGTGACACTCCACGTGCGCTACTACAGCCTATAACGCTAGGCATTAATTGTTCAACAATAGCGGTGGCAACATCGCCAACGACATCTGAACGAGTCGATTTGCGTCCTCGACCCGGCTAAACTCCAAGATGTCCAGTTTTCTAGAATCGAGCGATCATTCTCCTGAGAGCTTGTGGAAGTAATGGTCCTTTACGCAAATTCTTAAGTCGACAAAACTCTCGAAGTGCAGCTGCAGCATGTCCTTTGTTTTCATGAAACAGCTTCACAAGCAAAGCGCGTGCTGGCACTGTGACAGTCATCGTTGATAAGAATGAAAATTTCCCAGTATTATCCCCTTTTATACCCAGAATATAGTAGCTGCAAACCAAGGGTTTATGTAAATTTTTGTGCTTACAGTGCGAAATTGCAGTTATAATGACAGTTTAAGTTTCTTCACCTTTTTATCTTCTTTTTTTTCATATCAGCAAAAGAAATAAAAAAGGAAAAATTCCATATCGCATGTGTTTGTTTTTTTTGTGATTATTTTTTGTGTCTTTTCAGCATATTTTCTGTTGTACAGCGCCACCTATCGGTGTTTCTGGAACTAATTTTTTTTCGCGTAATCCCTTTCCCCATGTCTTGAATGGGGAAGGGATTCAACAATTTTGGAGCCTTTACACTGTGTAGTTCGATGTATAGAGAGCTCAGAGTAGGGGTGCTTTAATTCTGACCACCCGGTATATATATATATGTGTGTGTGTGTGTGTGTGTGTGTGTGTTTAGCAATGAGTGCCGCTTCGTTTTAGGGACCGATGATCAGCGTGTCCGGGTGTGGAGGTCCCCTGCACAACGCCACAATCCCAACCTCGTTATCGAGCGCAACACGAGCCCCACTGCAGGCATCATGGGCTGGAGAGCCACAGCCTACAACAGCCGATCCGCTCTAGTAGTGGTGTGTTACCTGGAACATTGACGTGTCAGCAATACCTGGATGAGATTCTACAGCCCCATGTGCTCCCATTCGTTGCTGGGATTCCAGGTGCGCAATTCCAGCAGGATAATGCCCGGCCGTACACGGCTCGGGTCGCCTAGGCCTGCCTGAGTCAAGTCCAGACACTTACATGGCCTGCCCGCTCCCCAGACTTATGCCCTATCGAGCATGTGTGAGACCAGTTGAAGCGCCAGCTGCCTCGTTGCCGCAATCTTCGGGATTTGGAACGTAACGTCCAATAAGTGTGAACTCGTCTGCCGCAGGATAACATCAGGCGTCAGTCTGTTCGACACCATGTCGGACCGTATTGCTGCGTGTATCGCAGCATGAAGTGGTGCGATGCGCTACTAAGGATAAACGGACTGCCTACCACAGCTCCCTCTGTACACATTCTGCTGCGCTGTTGTTGTGATCATGTATATCCTTAATCTGTATTCTTCCATCAATAAAATTTCAGGTTCATTCTGTGCTTCCTTCTTGGTGCGCAACTTTCATTGTCCGTGATTATATATATTAATTCATTAAAATTTGTCTATTTATTGTAAAGACTCCGTTAAAGTTTTTTTGAAACAGACTATTTTCGATCTTTTCGATGAAGCCTCTGTGATAATAATTGAAGTCACTAAAGAATTGATTTGAGTGAATATCAACTAAAATCGTTGTAAATCGTGCTAAAACATAAAATAACTAAAAAAACTACTCTGAAATTAAAAAAAATAACAATAACTCCGAGGTGCACCTACTCGGGTCCTGAAGTACCTGTGTATCAAATTTCATGGTCGTACGACGCTTAAATTTCTTGCTTCAGACTGCTCACACACACACAGAGAGAGAGAGAGATGGACACAAACATATTTCTTTATTATGTAAAATTTAGGAATTGAATGTTAGAAATAATTATACGTACATTTATCATAGTATGAAAAATATTTGGATAGTATCCCGTACGAAATAAGAAATTCAAATTAACTCAAAAAGGAGCAAAGGAGATTTCCAAGAAATATAACTCATTATATCGTACAATGCTCTCCAAAAGTTAAGCACGAAATGCAAATTTTCATATAACGAAAACTTTCGTGGATTTTATTGAGCGTTATAGTCTTCGAGTGGAAATATCGAAACATACGTGGAAAAGCGATTAGCCTCGCTGCAACTAAACAAATTAGACGTTTGGTTAAAAACGATGTATTTGTGCTGAGGCTTTTAATGCAAACTCGATTCAAAACGATGGCGTGCTGTTGGCAGACTTCAGGCTGGACAGTGCATCACCGAGATTATGAATGTTTTTTGTGTGCACCTTTTCAATATTTTTTGTTTGCAGACACAATTCCAAACAAGTGCAGCAGTTATCATAAGGCCTATTTCGGGACATTTTAAGGGCTAGACCATAGAGGTAAAGGTAAGGCGTTAAAACTCCATACTGTAAAAATGCCAATATCATTTGAGACAATTATTCAAGTGGCGCTGAAATAGGATTGCATTGTATGTATTTATATTTTGAAAAGCTTAAAACATTTATTTAAACTGTCAATTTTGTACACATAAATTAGAAACACAATGCAAATCAGAAATGAAGCAATAAGGAATATTCCTACGTATTCAAAATTATTTAACCGTTCAATTCATTTTTATCTCCCCATATTCTGAACTCTGTCCTACAACTGTGAAAACATACTGATTAATTATACTAATAATTATAAAATCTTAATTTAAAAATAATCAAAAATACATATATTCAATGCTATACATTTCAATTGTGTCAAACGGAAACAAATAGAACTTTACTAACACTAGGGACACCAAGATATAATTCTCAAAGTCTTATAGCATTTTCAAGCTTTTCATCCATGTAGTTCGAAAGAACGAAGTAAAACTTCCATGTATGAAATGCTTGACATAATGCGTTGATAATTATATATAGGAGTCGCTCGTGTTTGTAAAGTAGCTGCTATTGTTAGTTGACACAACAGAAAGGCGTAGCATTTAGAATATGTATTTTTGATTATTATTAAATTAAGGATTCTCTTATTATGAGTATAATTAATCAGTATTTTTTCATAGTTGTAGGATAGAGTACAGAATATAGGGAGATAAAAATAAATTAAAAGATAAAATAACTTTGAATGCGTAGGAATAGTCTTTATTGTTTCAGTTGTACTTAGCATTGTGCTAATAATTTATTTTGACAAAACTGACAGTTTAAATAAATATTTTAGGCTTTTCGCTATAGAAATGCATACGATGCAGGACTACGTAACTTATCCCAGCGCCACCTGAATGATTGTCTCAAACGATATTGATGTTATCTTAATATGAACCTTTAACTCCTTAACTATTACCTCCATGGTTTCATCCATAGGAGTTTTACCCCCTTCTCTCTAACTCCATGGATAAGACATTTTCCAAGTCCAGTACGTAGCTTTACTAGCGCGATGTAATCACCGATCGATAGCACCAACTCTACAAGAGGTTGCTACTGCAGCCATAAACATCTGATGTGAGCAGCACATGACATTCCCTGCAGACTCAAATTCATTTTATCTTTATTCCATTAATAATTCACTAAATTGAGTTTAATTGCACTAAATAGCACGCATAAATCATTGAAATTGTACTGAATTTACGCTTTTAATTTAGCTTTCGATTTCGTTAAGTAGCTGGACTTATTCTCAAAATCTAGTAAAAATGAGAAAAAAATAAAATATTTCGAACATGGCTAGTCCTAAAATAATGGGATTGATCGTATTATTTTCATCGTCAAAAATTACATATAAAACAATCGCCCACAAAATGTGATAATTTATAATAAAAAATATTTATATAAAACAATAACAAATTAGAAAATAATGTGATACTAAACACCATAACACGTAGCTTTACATCAAAAGACGAATTTGCATAAATGCGGTTTAGTATGATTTTTATTATTACAACAACCTAAGAATCTCTTATTCAAAGGTAAAATGATTCTATAATTTTATTTTCAATTTAATTTCACTTATTTAACTGTATTACAACGCAGAGTTATCACACCTAATAACATTCTTATTTAAAGTTTTACTGAGGTATATATGTGTTTGAAAGTCGGCTTTGTTATAAATGCGTACGCTTCGACTATATTATATTGTACGTATGCTTCGGCTATATTATATTGTACGTACGCTTCGACTATATTATATTGTACGTATGCTTCGGTACTTGACAGCATTATAAAATAACAAATATTTTTGAAATAGCATTATAAAAAAATCTGATAATCTGATGTGTGCAACACATAACTTTCCTTATATAATGCAATGAATTTACTACTTTTACAATAAAAACAAATAGGTTATTCTTATAGTAGATACTTATATTCTTTCCAAGATATTGAATTTTCTTCAATTAGTCGTCATTTTCATTGATTTAACGTCATTTTTATCAATTTGGCGACATTTTCGTTCATTTAGCAACAATTAAAAATGTCGCCAAGTTGGCGACATTCCGCCAAATTTGTCGCCAAAATCTCGCCAAGCGTTATGGACGGAGAAAAAAGTTATTCTTACTATTGGATAAATGACTATTGGCGTTCAAATACAAAAGTATTACTCAAAGTATCTTTTTTCGTGAATGGAACGAGCTAGATCCACGAGAATGATGTCACCAAATTTATCGCATGGAAATTACATATGAAAAATTGCACATTCCGAAATATTGAATATCTTCGGATATAAAGATGGAAACGTCGTGAAAATTTGAATTCGGACTAATTTGGTGGTCTAGAACTTGTGGGTGACGTCAAAATTGGGTGTTCTCATTGAAAATTTCAAAGTTTATACACGTTTAGATATGAAGACGGCCCTTACGCAAATTTTACGCACATTAATTTATGGAGGATGTTATTCCTAATCGAATGATATCTTTCAATTTTCTCTACGATGAACGATGCTTGATAAACAGAGGGTGGGGCGTTTTTTCTCCGCATAGTAACTACCTTAGTATCACTGCCTTAGTAACACTGCCTTAGTAACACACCCTTAACACTGCCTCAGTATTACTGCCTTAGTAACACTGCCTTAGTAACACACCCTTAACACTGCCTCAGTATTACTGCCTTAGTAACACTGCCTTAGTAACACACCCTTAACACTGCCTTAGTAACACACACGCACACAAGACAACACCACACCCAGCCATGAAAATGCTCACCCTCTCATGCAGGATTCGAACCTGCGACCCTTTGGCTGTGAGGTAAGCCATAATGCTGAATGTCAAGAGGATAGATAATTCAATAATTTACAACAGTGCTGTGGTCAATCAACGAAACATCGCCCTTTAAATTGCACTTTTCAATATGGAGCTGATCCCCGAAAATTTCTCTGGAATATTGAATTTCTTCGGATTTAAAGATAGAAACGTCGTGAAAATTTGAATTCGGACTAATTTGGGAGTCTAGAACTTGTGGGTGACGTCAAAATTGGGCGTTCCAATTGAAAATTGGAAGTTTATACACGTTTAGATATGAAGACGGCCCTTACGCAAATTTTACGCACATTAATTTATGGAGGATGTTATTCCTAATCGAATGATATCTTTCAATTTTCTCTACGATGAACGATGCTTGATAAACAGAGGGTGGGGCGTTTTTTCTCCGCATAGTAACTACCTTAGTATCACTGCCTTAGTAACACTGCCTTAGTAACACACCCTTAACACTGCCTCAGTATTACTGCCTTAGTAACACTGCCTTAGTAACACACCCTTAACACTGCCTCAGTATTACTGCCTTAGTAACACTGCCTTAGTAACACACCCTTAACACTGCCTTAGTAACACACACGCACACAAGACAACACCACACCCAGCCATGAAAATGCTCACCCTCTCATGCAGGATTCGAACCTGCGACCCTTTGGCTGTGAGGTAAGCCATAATGCTGAATGTCAAGAGGATAGATAATTCAATAATTTACAACAGTGCTGTGGTCAATCAACGAAACATCGCCCTTTAAATTGCACTTTTCAATATGGAGCTGATCCCCGAAAATTTCTCTGGAATATTGAATTTCTTCGGATTTAAAGATAGAAACGTCGTGAAAATTTGAATTCGGACTAATTTGGGAGTCTAGAACTTGTGGGTGACGTCAAAATTGGGCGTTCCAATTGAAAATTGGAAGTTTGTGCGCGTTTAGATATGAAGACAGTCCCTTATGTGAATTTTACGCACATTAATTTGTAGAGGATGTTATTCTTAATCGGATGGTATCTTTCAATTTTCTCTACGATGAACGATGCTCGATTAATAGAAGGTGGGGTGGTTTTTTTCTCCGCAGTTGTACATGCTTTGTCTTCTTAAAGTTTGTATGATTAAATAATTAATCAGAGTACTACCCTGAGAAATTTGGAGTTAATTGGTGCACAGATTCATAAATTATGGCTGGTTTAATGTTCCATACTTAATTTTTATAATGCAATGTATGTAAAATGAGGATCCTACCATGTATATATTTTTCCCTACAATATACACAACATGTAAAGAAAAAATTTATAAAGTAAAAATTTCGACTGTCATATTTTAATGGATTTGCGTATTTTAGTTATCCTGCACTGAACACGAAATAATCAGGGTTTTTTAACAATGTATGTGTCCTACAATAGATTAAAGAGCACGTCTTCAAAAAAAATTGTCCAAATATTTTAAATATTTAGAATCTAATTTTAGTTATTTGTAGATAATTAATATATTATCTTTAACATTTTAAAAACTGAATACAAAAGTCTTATTTTTTTAAATACTCTAATACATATACCACAAAAGAATGTTTACAAAATAATAACATATAAAATCCTTAGAGGCATGAGTAACAAAATTTCTGAGTAAATGTCTGGCTGCTATTTTAAACGTACTTACGTTGTAACTTTAACTTAATGTTACTAATTACAGTTTTATGAAATTTAACGTATTGAAGTACACTACAGTTAAACTTAAAAACGTACACTGCTCACAATTGAAATCGCAACACCATGAAGAAATTGATGTATCCTTATGAAATTTATAGAATATAATTATAACATGGAGATGTGCAAATGATCAAAAAATCATACCTGGAAAATGAAAGCATAGAACTTTATTGACATTAGATCAATACAGAATAGGCCCACAACAAGCGGCTCTGCAGGATTGAATACGAAGAGGCATCCCATCAATGAGATGGTCAATGGTGTGCTGAAGGATGGCATTCCACACAGCATGATCATCCGTGAACAGAATGTTTCGCCATTCTGTCTACCAATTGCGTCTCATTATTAATCACTGGAGGCGACATAACCGGCGAAGTAGTTGAAATGGTAGGTGTCGAAAAGGTCGTCTACCTTCGAGTCCTGCGTTATGCAAACGGTTCCGAATTGTTTGCGTCGAAACCACGTTACCAGTAGTGTGGGATAAATGTCATTGTAACACGGTTGCTATGGTAAACGGTTCCCGCGCAACGCTTCTCAGAAACATACGATCTTCACGTGGTGTGGTACACCTAGAAGCTCCACTACCTGATCTTCGTGTCGTTCCGTTGTCTCTCATGAACCGTAACACACCGTTGAACTGTCTTCCATGTCTTCGGACGAGTCGGGTGGTCAGGGCTTTCGACACAGTTGAACTGTACTCACATCAAGACCTAATAATTCAGCGATTCTTCAAAGGCTCAATCCATCCTCACGTAAAACAATGATTTGTTGCCGTTATGTTGACAACAACTGAACGTATGCGGTACGTCGACGTACTCTTGGCATACTGTGATGATTTTCACAACCTGAAACCAATGACGCTACAATTTAACTGTGATATCGCTCCTCCTTGACCTGACGCTTTTATGCTGCTCGGCAAGGTGTTACGTCACTATGCGTAACGAAACTGTGATCACTTCCATACCTAGTCTTGCTGTTTTCATTGCCTGATTTACATAAAACTACACCTACAACTTTATGGTGTTGCGATTTCAGTTGTGAGCAGTGTAATTAGTGCCATTTTCATAGAACCCACTTACAGAAAAGCTTGCCAAATCTAGAAATATTGCTGAAATTCTTGTTCTGAAAATATTGGAAAAAGATAAAGAAGAATAAATTCTATGGACCTAAAAGTTTTGGACCTTCTTGTATTAGCCAAAGTTCCACTGAAAAAGTGAGACAGTTCAAGTTTTCTACCAAATATGTTGCGCCAAACATAAAATGAAAAACTTTTAGCGTCTAAAAAAATAAATCCTCTTTAAAAATACTAGTTTTTGGCGTGGTTGATGGAATTGGTTGATGGCATAGTTGATGGCATAGTTGATGGCATAGTTGATGGAATTATAAATATCATGAGGCAGATGCGAGATCTGTATAATGAAAAAAAAAATTCTAGACCGTACTCTAAATGTACATTTCAGCAGTTCAAATGTACAATTTTCAATTTACAATTTTCAATGTACAATTATCAAATTACACTTTTTAATTTTCTGGGCTGCAATCACAGAAAAAAACTATCTTCATAAATGTCCCTGCGATTAATTCCCTAACAAAATATTAGTATTGTGAAAATTTTAAAAATATTACCGAGGAATGTATCGCACTTTAGAGATGTTTATATAAAATTGCATTGAAGTTGGAAAGTGTTTCATTATCAATGCTTTATGCATGATTGAGCTTTCTTGTTGATTGTTTACAACGCTCCGTACCAAAGCAATTGCGAAATTCTGCCTCAACTGGCCATGCCGCTCGAGGCCGTTTTGTATGCGTTCCGACGTGCGCCATATATATATATATATATATATATATATATATATATATATATATATATATATATATATTTATATATATATATATATATATATATATATTTATATATATATATATATATATATATATATTTATATATATATATATATATATATATATATTTATATATATTTATATATATATATATATATATATATATATATATATATATATATATATATATATTTATATATATATATATATATATATATATATATATTTATAAGTACATATATATATATATATATATATATTATAAGTATATATACAATTTGTTCATATATCTGTCCTGGCCGAAGAAATTTTAGTTTAGTATGAAGACAACGCCATCTATCGGCAACTTCCCTTAGTGGTCAGACTGTAGAGAAGAATATACTTTCCATTCAATTCGCATTTTTCTCAATTCCAGGCTATAAATCACATTTAAAACTTTTAAGTCATTGAGCCGAAACCTTCATAAATCAAAATTTTTCGAGAAAAATGGATGAAAGGAAGAAAATAACGCATGTCCACTTCGATCCAAGGAAATTTTTATTTTCGTTTTTCTTCGCACTCACTCTGGCGACCACCATAACCGAGCATTTTGCTGAAAATAAAGAGCCTTTGACAGCACATTTTACCCCCCCCCCTTGAGCTTCCCTCTCCATCCCCATCTGGATAGAATTTCTACAATCATTAGCTTCCAGAAGACGATATATTGCCATAATTTACTGTTCTTCTCTTTCATTTTGTTTTCCTATGTCAGATATTTGGAAGTCGAGAATTTTCACTTCCTTACTCTTTCAATTCGATATACCGAAAATATGTAAAAGGTAAAATTCTATTCTACTTTTCCATACAGTTATTGGTAGCAACAATTTTGCCATTCTATTATTTTTATTAAAATCTGTTTTTAAATCATCTATTTTTTATAATCGGATCTAAATGGAGCTTTAACGGAGGTAACGTTTATCTGCAGAGGAAAGGGGTGGAGGTGTTCACTAAAGATTTCTACTTTGCTATCTTTTCCATTTCCGGTTAAAAAATTTAATTTTACTTAAAGCATCTATTTTTCAAGATTGACTATAGATAGAGCTTAGATGATATGGATAATGATATGAATTAAGGGTAATGATATGGATTGAGGATTGGAATTTGAAGGAGGTTGTGTAGCTTACTAAAGATTTCCACTTACGGTTCCTCTTCGACTTTCGATTCAAAATGATCGTGAATAATGACTGATATTAATTCAGCATCAAATTTCAGAAGGACAGGGAGTTTTGCATCCAGTTCTGAAAATATCACATTCTGTTTCTTCCGAAAATTTGTATAACTGTGCAAAATATATGTACAAAAATGTATAAAAACGCTTAATACTTCCATCGAATTCAAGTATACACACCACTTGTCATCATATGAGAGACTTTATATACATTTCTTATGTTACATATTTTTAGGTTCCCTTTTATTCTAATTTTTTGCGTCTTTTTATTTTCCCTGCAATACATGGTAATGTATAGAGAAGAGTATTGGAATCGTGTCGAAAATCGCAGCTCGAATTTTCGACACATCTACACGTTTCGGAAACTCTAGAACATTAAAACATTATTTTTACCATGTCGTCTGTGTGTGTGTGTGTCTGTCTATCTGTCTGTCTATGCAATGTATGTATCTACTCTAACTTAAAAACTAATAGACCAAACTTCATAACATTTTATACGTAAATTTCTTGTAGGTGACCCTGGTGCTGATTAGATTTTAGTACGATTCGGGACAAAAATAAATAATTTCAGTTGTTTTCGATGAAGTTTTCAAATATAATGAATTATCGTAGTATTATGATAATTCTAAAACTATTACCGAGGAATGTATAACATTTTAGAGATGCTTAAACCAGGCAATTTATATTTCAATGCCGTCATTTGAATGAAGTTCATTTTATTCGATGAAGGTTTAAGTTTTCAAATATAATAAATTAATGCAGTATTGTGATATGTTTCAAAATATTACCGAGGAATGTATTGCATTTTAGACTTGTTTAAATAAAATTGCATTATAGTTGGAAAGTGTTTCATAATCAATGCTTTAAGCATGATTGATCTTTCTTGTTTTCTATTTTTCAATATGTTTTCTGTATTGTATTTTAACAAAGGCGGTTTAAACTAAAAAAAAACAGTAGCAGTGATCATTTTGGGGAGATTAAATAGAAAATGCAAATTTTTATTTTCAAGACAAGTAAATACAGCATGACCGGGGAATGACACTTAATATAGGAAACTGCTTTGTTAGTATGTTTATATATATATATATATATATATATATATATATATATATATACGTATATCATTAGAAAAATGAAAAACATTTTTTGCTTTAATTACAAGCTTATATTTAGAACTAACTTCTTACTTGTTTTGTCTTCGAAAAAGAAAATCTAGTTTAAATGCATTTCACCTATTCTAATATCATTCACTTTTCTACCAAGAAGACTGGTAAATGACGACAGGGGAATGACAAATCATATGATTTTACCTTCTGAGTATATGTGTTTTATTTGCATTTAAGGGTACTTTGATATTCAGTTTGCTACACTAAATAGCCGCACATATATGTTAAAAAATAATTATTTACTTTTTTATTCTGAGAATAATTAAAAACAGGTGAATGACAAGGAATAAAGATACTTACCCTCAATCGTTCAATTTTATAATATTTCCCTGCACAAAATGATAACTAGAACATAGTCAAACTCTTGAAATGGTGAATATTGATATTAGTAAAAGAGAATAATACTTTAATTATATTTTGTTGTCATCTATGTATAGAAAGAGGTGTTAAAATTTAAAGACAGGTGAATGACAATAAAGCTAGGGAACAGTTGTAAAAAATTAATTTAAAATATTACTCTAATTCATAGTGGATTTTTATTACTGCTTGTATTTTAAATTGACTAATTTAATATAAAGTATCAAATTAAAGAAAACTAGAAAATGAAAGCTTGTAAATGAAGTTGGGAATTTATTATTTAGCTCTTGGGACACACAAGGGAATGACATTTATTAAAAAACTAAATTTTTAAATGTTAAAAATATAAATTGTTTTTTTAGCTAATGGGTGACTACAATATATGAACTATAATTTATTAAAACTGATTAGTATCCAAAATCAGTCTACAAATCAAGTCCTACAAATTTTTATTAAAACACCTGGGACATGTAAAACTCCCGTTTACAGAAAATGACCCATATATAATAGTCTCTCTTTAGGAGCAAGCCACCTAAAGAGTGGTCTCCTTACCATTAGAACTATTTCTCATACTAATAAGTTGCATATAAATTAATTGAGTTTGATACGTGATGTGTAACGAAGTTCAGAATAAAATCAGTTATTAAATTAAAGAATTAATCACAAAGTATTTTTTTTTTTCAAAAACAAAAGTTCGAAAAGTGGAAGGACTTCCCTTGGTCCGATCTCCTCAAACTTCAGTAGGCTTCTGACGTATTTTAATTAAAAGAATCATATATAATTTTATTCGAATCGCTGAATTTGTTCCTGATCTCCTTCCTGCTAACTTCCTGACACACACACTCACTTGAATGCATTATTGAAAAAATAATTTATTCTTATCAAGGTTTTTGCAAAACGTGTATATATATTAAAAAGAAAGATCAATCACGCATAAAGCAATGATTATGAAACACTTTCCAACTGAAATGCAATTTTGTTTAAACATCTCTAAAATGCGATACATGCAGCGGTGATGTGTTTTAAATTCCCACAGCACAACAATAATTTATTATATTTGAAAATTTAAAACTTCTGTTGTAAAGTAATTTAAAGTTGGCATTTTAGCTTAATTATCATTAACATATCTATCTCTAAACATGGTCGTAAATTGATCGTATTCGTGGAACTCATTATTATTGTACATTGCGTTGTTTGCCGCTGATAACCCTCCAATTGTTTATCTTTCGCGCGAGTTCTGTAAAAGAATATTAATTAATATAATACTAAATTGATTTCACCATTGTAACTTTAACAATACATCATTTATTAACAACATAAAATACTTAATTACTTAATTACAACAATTATTCTTCTTATTAATTATTCCTGCGGAAAGAGACAATGTGAGACCATTATTAAAATACCTAAAATATCTTTACGAGCAGCAAAAATGGGCGTCCGGGAAACACTTTTCCCGGCCGTCCATTTTTGCTGCTCTATATCTTCGGATGAGTCGGACGGCCTGCGTTTTCGACTATATATCTAAAAGTTATGTAATTATCAAATCTATATCAGATCAAGCTTTCAATTGAAGCAAAATTAAATTTTGCCTATTTTATATGATTTTAAACATATGCACATTCACCTGGAAATGTTACACACTTATATATCTAACTACTGATACTCTTTGCAAAACTACACTTTTTTTACAAATTACACAGCATATTTATTTTAACACAATTCCTTCCTTATTAATTTACCAATTTTCATTATTGATACTTTCATAACATAATACAATATATTTGCTTAACCTTTAACATCAGTATATCATTATTAACAACAAAAAAAGTTTTCTTTTAAATTCAGCCATTTAAAACATGCTTTTAACATTAGACTCTTTAAATACCTTGAACATTGCAAATGGAAATGACAACATTGATCAGATATTTTCCCTTTAACTGCTTTTCTCAACACCGAACGTAAACAACAACAGACACCCCTGGCCTGGTCACAGTTAATTGATTGATCATTACAGGAACCCCATCATTATGACCCCTTTTCCTCATCAGCTAAAGTTTTCCTAAATCCCTTTCGAACATCGTAGGGTGACCAATACAAATAAATGACCCTGGACGACGATTCTTTTTTAAAACGTTCTTTCTAATGACTGATTAAAAGCTACATCCTCTCAACTCTACTTTCTTTGAAGAATGACCGGGCATTCTGAAGTGCCGTGTCTGCTCGTGGTCTGAATACCGAAGATGGCGCTTGCTAAACAACGGACTCAAACACAAGTACCGTAACCTTTAATATCCCATTCGAAGTATATATAAAAGTTGAATTAATCTATTTTAAATATATATATATGTCCATTATTTTATTATTATGTTTATACTTTGCTAACCATTTTTCTACTTCTGCCATTTTAGACGTGGTATTAGAACAACTGCACTGTATTTTAACGTATTCTCTCTTTCTTTTCTTTTTAAACTCAGATTTACCTCTATTTAAAATAATTTATATATTATAATCCTCTATTTAAATTTTATTTAGTTGGGTGCTTTGGGCTATTTTGTTTTAAATATTAAAATTATTTTTATGTGCCTTCTATCACATGGCTGCATTTATCCGTCGTACTTGCACTCTTACTTATTTCATTCTCTTAGTCTGTTCTCTCCACATATCTTGTCGTTGTATAAGTCTCGTACTCCTTAATGTCGAGCTGCTAATCTGTTAGTCTGGTCGTCGTGTAAGTGTTAGTATATCGTTAGTATATCTGTTAATTCCATTCTCACCAAGTGTCCTCTTTCCTATGTCATAGGTCGTGGCTCTTTTTGCCTCAGGACTGTCACTCTCCCTTTGCTCCCATTTGCGGCCTTCAGGGTTACTCTACAAGCTTCTTCTCAATTGGTTAACCTTTTACCCAATGTCGTTGCTTCATCATATTTCTTAGATTCGTTTGACCCCCCTCTGTCTTGACACCCCTAAATTTATGATTTTTCGACCTTCGGGTCAGCATGCTGTAAACTTTGGCGTCATTGAGGCTGAAGGTATTGTCTGATGTTTCAGACACAATAAATAATGTACATAAAACTGTCTCACAACAGTGTGAGATATATTTCTGGTCTCACAACTTCATCGAAACAAATGAAATTTATTCAAATGACGACATCGAAATATAAATCGTCTGGCTCTCTATATAAAAGCAATGAATATTTCATTCATATCACTTTTATTCCAGACTCTAGGGCTAAATAATTTGGCGCAAAAAAATTCAGCAATACTTATACAACTCATCTTACAATCACTTGTTTGCATTCTGTATTCATTAATATTAGGCTTCGTTGTAGATATAATCAAAGTTTGATGATCATTTAAACTCAAAAATATTGTATCTGAATTGGAGCAGAATATAGATGCACAGAAAATACGCAAAAATATAGCGGTTTTAGGACGGATGCAACACTAAATATAAATTTAAAAGAACTTTAAAAATTACGATTTTTACACTGCGAATGAAAAATGGTCAACCCGGGTTCAATCCAAAACTAATTGGGTGATATTATTCATTTACATTCCCATTATGTCCCACAGACAGTCTCAACAACATACTAAAATTTCATTTTGATAAAGTCATTTTTACGCAGTTATCGTGCTAACGGACAGATAGCCAGAATAAATGAACAAAGTCATAAACACTTTTCAACCATGTTGGAAAAGGGCGCGGTAGCCCAGTGTTTAGCGCGTGGAAATTGCACTCAGTAGGCCTGGGTTCGATTCCCTCTGCTTCCAAAACTGCCGCCGAGTTCACGTGGAGTACGATCACGTTAAATAGGTGAGTCCGTAAGTCCTTCCGAGAAGTTGGTGGTAGGGGAAGGAGGGTACGGTCCCTGTGGACGCCTCCCCCACTCGGTTCCGGTCTAAATTGGGTGGCTCTTCCCGGCCGTCCAAACAGTTACCTTGCACCTTTCTGGTAGGTCGGGCGGTCTGGATTTCAACAACAACCATGTTGGAAAGCGTTGAAAATAATGTGAGTAAAAGCACACAAAAAACTGGGTTTACGGCCACTATAATAACACTTTTAAACAAGTACATTTCCAGTTAAACACTTAAAAAGGTACCTATATCTATATGAATATATTATTTTATTTAACTATATGAGAATTACACGGTATATTTTACTTTACTCTAAAAATATTGTATTAAGCAGGTAAGCGAGTGGCCAGCAGGTAATTAGGTACTAAAAATGACCTGTACAAAATTGCCTTTTCAGCGTAAAATGAAATATGCCCAGTATTCCTTGCAATTCTCATGTAAAACAGTAAAATAACACATTCATATAGATATAGTTATTATTATAGTTTGTAACTTGAAATTTACCGGTTCAAAAGTGTCATTCTAATGGCAGTAAACGCAGTTTCTGTGTATTTTTACCCATATTTTTTTAGTGTGTAGATATACTCAAAATTCGAGTCAAATATTTGATGTATCTATACCATCATATTATACACAATCATATTAATTTCACTTTTCATATATTATACATTTAAGGGACAGGGGAAAGTTAAAAATTCACCTCCGAGAGTTATTCTAGTACGAAGATACATAAATATAAATCCCCCAGAAACTTCACAAATCCCCCTCCTAAAATAACGTCTCCGCTGAGATATTCATAAACTGCATTCAATACATTCACAATAAACATCTTAATAATAACGCGGTTTTTACCAGTGTTTTTTATCGATTTTATTATCTGAATAAACACCCTTTGATCTTCCTAAAACGAAAAATTTGGATAAAGGAAAATATTAGTTTAATAAATTAAACACTCGTGCAAATGAAAAATCCTGGACTCAGATTTCGAAATTCAATCTCAGAGGAGCTAGCTGAATTATGTGGAAGAAAGAAAATTATTTTTGTTCAAATACACTTTAAATACATTCTGCAATGTTTTTATCACCGTATATAAAAAAAAATTCAATAAATGAAAAATGAAAGGTCTGAAGTAATTATAAATGCATTTATGATAATATGTAAAAAACTTGGATAATATAGTATCCTGTTGACAGAATTTGGAGTTTTGCATTATCTGAAAGGAGATTTTTTAATTATATATAACGACTTATAACTTGCATAAAATGATGATTGCTTCTCATATAAATATTTTTTATTTTCTATGCATATGTGTCATTAATTTGTGTTTTGTATTAATGATCTGATAATTGTTCATTTAAATCTGAAGATCCTTGTAACCATCTCTTAGATTGAAAATGAATCTGATATGGGCAACACATTACATTTCCTACATAACGTGATGAATTATTTCCATGTATTTGGAAAGAAATATTTATTTTCACCCTTAATTATAACCACTTCAAAAAACCTATACCAAAAAATTAAAATTTAAAACTTCAAGCCACAATAAATTCTAAGATAATTTATCCACGTGCGAAATCCAAATAAATTTATGGTCGATATTTAATTAATATCAAACTAAATTTGGCGAATTAGTTGGCATCGAAACATAAAACTATTAGAAAAGGTGTGTTTTCCTTAGATAGAAAGCGCTAAATTCATGAAAATTATACTGATCAACTTGCATAATATTACATATGAAAAAACAACTTTTTTTACGAAACTTAATACTTTAATTTTACTTAACTCATAAGTGTATTGGTTATGCAAGGTAGGATCAAAAAGTTCGGAGACTGTGCTGATATCTCCAACCCTGATTGGAGGAGAGGGGAAAATATTTTACCGTAGCATAGAGGCACATGTGAAGGGAGATGTGAAGGAAGAAACAGGTGTTTTTCCAGACAATGCGTGTCAGTAAACTGTAGTCGTTCGCGTTCGTCGAAAACGAAAATGGCGTTTGAAGAACAACGTGCGAATATCAAATTCTGCCAGCGTTTTGGGGGAAATCGTCGACAGAAACATTGCACCTGCTGCTGCAGCAGGTGCAGGTATTTCCTCTGTCTGGTCTTCGAATGAGACAAAAGTGAGAAAAAGAGAAAGAGCCTCGAGAGCGTTTAATAAGTCCGTAACAATATCCTTTACTTTTAATCCCTCCTCCAATTTGCAATTAATTAAATAGTGTAATTGCTAAAAGTTTTGTTATATATCCCCATTAATGACAATCTTCCGTGCATCACTAGAAACACGAATCTTTCACGTACCTCTATAGTACGCTTGCTCCATATTGAGAAACACTGGTGTAAACGATATGGTACCCATATGAACGCACTATAACTTGCTACTGAGAGAACATTTTATGGACGCCACTTTCAAAACTCAAAATTAATACGCCACTTTCAAAACCGATTGTTTTAGATATGGTATGATTGGTATGATTGTGAGGAGGATAAATTAAAACAAATATATTTTTAATTTCTTCTCCTCAAGATCATACCAACAAAATCCAACTCACCCTTACTGAGACACAGAGCTTTAAATAGGTTTCCAATAAACAGTTTTATAATTACAGACGCAACAAAAACACCACCTTATAGAGAAAGACAACCAATTAGTATTTGGGATGATAAATAGATGGTATACGGTACGTACGAAAAACACACAAGCACTTGGAGCAAATAACTTAAATACAATGTAACAAATAAGTACATGACTAAGTAAATAAATTGATGAAGAATATTTTGGTGTCTAGATAGAAAAGAATATTAATATCCAATGTTGGCTTAGCATGTCAGTTAGTACCTAAAGTTGGCATAAATATTAATGTCTAGGATCATAAGTCACTTTGACAGCTCTTTTTTCTTTTTATCGGTAATTGAATCAATCTTATAGTATTTTAGTGAGGCACACCCCGTCCCACTATAGTTAAAAATAACTTCTTCAGCGTTTAATCCTTTTGGGACAAACGGGATTTAAGAGTATGTTTATTTTAAACACCCCTATATGGATTTCTAATTGCGTTAATTTTTGCCACGAGTATGTCCAACTTTGTACGAGGATGAGTCACTGTTTGTTTTTATGTTTATCCCAGGATAAATAAAAAACATTTGACTAAGACAAAAACGCATACTAAGACAAAAATCCGATGTGGGCAGCGCATGATTTTCCCTACAGACTCAAATTCCTTTTCACTGCATTTTATAATTCATCAAATTGAGTTTAACCTTTTGCTTACGGGTGGGACAGCGCCAATCCCATACGAGGAAACTGTCAAAAAGACAGGTATTTGACATACCCTATCCCAAAGAGTTCGATCCCCCTTTGCAGGCATTGGCGTCCATGGACGCCAATGTCTGCAAAGGGGTAATCTTTCACACTGAATCATTGTTCGCCATCCGGACACAAGCAGCAGCTTCACTACGGACCAATGTATCTGTCCGTACCATCGCGAGGGGCCTGGCTGAAGGACATTTGGTACCGCGGCGCCCATTACTTGTGCTGCCATTGACACCCACCCACCGTCGCCTCCGTTTGGAGTGGTGTCGCGCTCGACGGGATTGGACCCCAACCGAATGGAAACAGGTCGTCTTCAGCGATGAATCGAGATTCAATTTGGGCAGTGAAGGCAACCGTATACGTGTGTGTGGAGGCCCCGTGGTGAACCCCTCAATCCTGCCTTCGCTTTTCAGCGGCACACCGCTCCCTCAGCTGGTGTGATAGTATGGGGTGCCGTCTCATACGACACCCGATCACCTCTAATATTAATCCACGGAACCATGACAGTCCAGCGGTCCGCTCGTGATGTCCTTCAGCCACATGTGTTGCCACTCATGACAGGGCTTCCAGGAGGCATTTTTCAACAGGACAATTCCCGGCCACACACAGCAAGGGTGTCACAGGATTGCCTCCGCCACATTATCAGCCTTCCTTGCCTGCCCTATCCCCAGATTTGTCACCGATCGAGCATGTCTGGGATCACTTGGGATGGCAAGTTGGACAGCCTACGAGTTTGGCCGAACTAGAAGCGCACCTACAACAAATGTGGAATGAGATGGCGCAGGATACCATATGGGAACTGTATGCCTGAATGCCCGCTTGTATCGCATCGTGTATTCACGCTAGAGGTGGCCCAACAGGGTACTAGAACCTCCATTCATTTGTAGTTTTTCCTGTAATAAATGATCCTTTTGGTTTGATTTTGTATCACTTACTTATATCAACGTTGCACTCACATATATAAAATTTCGTTCGATTCTGACAAATCTTTCTTGGTGCGCAAATTTTTATGGTTATGACTGCATTTGGAGACAGTAAAAAGATTGAAAATTGAATATTTTTTCAAAAAACAAATTCGAATCATTATTAAATTAATTAAGAAGAATATTTTCGTAAAAACTTTTTTAAATTTAATATGATCACAACGCCATCTACTAGCAACTTCTCTCAATAATCACTGTAAGAAGAAATGCTTTCCATTTAATTCTCATTTTTCTCAATTCTAGGTAATAAATCACATTGAAAACTTAAATCATTGAGTCAAAAACTTCATATATCAAATCTTTTCAAAAAAAAAAAAATGAAAATAGATGGATGAAAAACGTGTGCCAACTTCGATCTCAAAAAATTTTTATTTTTCATTTTTCTTCCCACTCATCCTGGCGACCACATAACCGAGCACCTCGCTGCAAATAAAGAGCTGTTGACAGCACTTTGTACCCCCCCTTGAGCTTTCTTTCTCTCCCAGTATGGGTAGAATTTCTACTATCATTAGTTCCCACACGAAGATATGTTGCCATAATTTACTGTTTTTCTCTTGCATTTTGTTTTTCCATCTCAGATATTTCGAAGTCGAGAGTTTTCATTTTTATCGCACATTCTATTTCCAGATAATAAAAATATCTGAAAGGTGAGATTCACATGAATTTTTCTCACGTGTGTTTATCTCCTGTCCATTTTTATCACAATCAGCATAAGAATTTTTTACTTTCCTTATATACATAATGTATAAAGAAAGTATTGTAACGGGGTCGAAAATTCGAATGCGAGTTTTCGACGGGAGAGCACGTTTCAAGCATCCCTGATCACGAATCACACATTTTTGAAGTGATGTCTGTGTGTGTGTGTGTGTCAGTGAGTCTGTGGAGACGATAACTAACGAACGAATAGACCGATTCGAACGAAATTTGGTACAAAAATCACAATCCGTAAACACTGGAAGTCTATTGTTTTTATACGCAATGGAATGTCCAGAACTCCCCTAAATTTTCGAGTGAAATTTTGAAAAAATCGTCAAAAAATCAAAACCAATAATAAAGTTACGCAAATAGACATTTCTTATGTAATTTTTCATTAGAAAACGTTTGACATAAATTTTAGAACGCTCACATGAACCGTTCTCGAGATATTGCACATTTTTCAAAAAAATTATCAAAAAGTCAAATAAAATATAAAAAAAATATTTCCTATTGAGAAACATGTTCACTTTTCATATGTAATACCATGCGATAAATTGGGTGACATCATTCTCGTAGATCTAGCTCGATCCATTCATGAAAAAAGATATTTGTGTAATACATTTGCATTTGAACGCCAATAATCATTTATCTGCTGTAAAAATAACTTATTTCTTCGTCTATAGTGCTTGGCGAGATTTTGGAGAAAAATTTGGTGGAATGTCGCCAACTTAGCGACTTTTTTAAATGTTCTTAAATTAACAAAAAGCTCGCCAAATGGATAAAAATGACGCTAAATTAATGACGACTCATTGATGAGGACGACATAGAAAATGAAGACTCATTGACGAAAATTCAATATTTTGGAAAGAATATAAATAACTACTATAAAAATAATCTATTTTTTTTACTGTAAAAGTATTAAATTCATTGCATTATATAAGGAAAGTCATGTTCTGTCCACATCAGATTTTTATTTATATATTGGATATTTTGTGTAAATTGTTTTCGCATTTATCATAAAAATCAATTTAATCTGCATGTAAAGAGGAGAATTTTGGAGCTTTACGTTGCGTATAACATCAGATACTGAAAGCTAAGCTGGATATTGGGCTATTTTTAACCTATTTACAACAATGGATAATATCATTATCTCTAGAATTTTACACTGCGTATGATAACAGATATTGAAAGCGAAGCTGGATACTAGACAAATTTTTGAATTACTTACAATAAAGGATATTATAAACCTCCTTTTGTGTTGTAGCTACTCAAACAGTGATCGAGTGTTGTTTTTATTATACACTCTTTTGCAAATAAAACGAAGCACCATAAAGAAAGTAACAGTTTTATTGAAATTAAATATGCGTACATCTCATACACAGGTAATGAAATACATTTCTTGATTACAATAAAATATATACCTTGATCACAAAATCAAGGTCGCCGGACCCATCAGTGGTTAGCAATTGCACATTGAATTTTCAAATCAATAGTGAAACCCCCTTGGAAGCAGTGCATGCTTGTATATGTCTAGGTAAGGAGTGATAAAGTTTCTGTCATCCTGCGATACATTCTGCCAGGCATTCCTCAATTGTTACTCCAGATCTGCTGCATTTCGAGGTGTCCGAATCTGGCGGCCTAGCATATCCTATACATCTCGATTGACGAATGGTCTGGTGACCTTGCTGGCCACTGAACAGCGTCAACAGCACGGAGACAGTCCACAGATATTCGAGCCGTATGTTGCGTGGCATTATTTTGTTGGAAAATGACCCCAGAATGGCGTTCCATGAAGAGTAACGCAAACGGTCGCAGGATTTCATCAACATATCGTTGAGCTGTTAAAGTTGTACGCAGGATGACTAGGGGCGACCGGCTGTCTTTAGAGATAGCACCCCACACCAGGGGTAATGACTGTGTGCCTGTGTAAAACAAAGATTGATTGGGACCGCTGGCCTTGGCGCCTCCACACACGTACCCGATGCGGTCATCTGCTGAAAGACTGAAGCGTGATTCATCGCTGAACTCTATGCGATGCCAGTCTGCTGGCAGCCATGATGCTCGGCTACGACACCATTCCAAACGACTCTGTCGATATTGTGGGGTTATGGGCAGACGTCTTAAAGGCCGCCATAAGCGTTACCCCACCTCAGCCAAGCTCCGTGAGATGGTGGAAGATACCACAGGTGGTATGGAAGAGGCTGCAGCATGTTGAATGGCGGATGCCATTGGACCAGTGCGGGCCTGCCGCACAATCATCCGATATTGCCTTGCATTCGTGCACCTTGGCCTTCCAAAGCCTTCATTCCGTCGATGAGTTCCTTGCAGCAACCATTGCTGCCAGCACCTTTACACAGCAGTGTCCGTTCGGTGCAGCTGGCTCCCTATTACTCTGTATGACCAACCAGCTTCAAGCATCTCGACTATATGACCACGTTTGAACTCGTCTAATTGCTTATAAGGTCTTCGGCAACGTCGTAACGGCATTATTGGTTGTGTCTCCACGGTACTGCAACGCCGATAACGAGCAATGATAAACCGTCCACATTTTTAACCTGTTTGATAGGATGCTAGTTGCACAGTAGAAACGCACGCTATGACCAAAGTTAACACTCATTGGCCTTACAACTTTAATCATTTGCATACTTGGTATACAGGAATTTGCATGCGAAATTTCGAAATGATCGGATTATTTTAGTAGATATATCCCGTGAATAAACTGTTTTTTTTTTATTCTTATCAGCAGAATGTCCACGGGACTTATTAATTCGTCATAAATAACTTAAAACGTATAATGGCAAATATCCCATGAATACACTTTTTATTTCCAACTGGCAGAATGCCAGCGGGTCTCACTAGTTAATCATAAATAACTGAATACATATAACTGTTATAATGACAATAAAATAATTTTATTTTTCAATAAAATTTTGTGGGAAACTGTTTTATTTTGGGCTCCGCAAATATCTCAACTGAGTCTTGGCCCCTATATTTCGTGACCCCTTAAGCGTTGCTTAACCATGCTTCATACTAATTACACTACTTCATTTACAAATTCATCACCTTGGGTCTAGTATTGAAACAAATAATTTACTTGAGTATTTACATTTGGAGCACATAGTTTGTAAAAAATCTGATCAAACCGGGAATCGAACCCTGGATCTCCAAACTGGCCAGCCGACGCTCTACCGTTAAGCTACTTGGACGAAACTGCATGCTTTTATTGTCGATGTGGACGCCAAAAGTTTGGCGCGGAAAATAATTTACTTTACTTCAGTTCTAGATTAATTCTTTAATGGAAGACGACTGCCTCATACCTATTATACGTACTTCAAAAAGGCCTTTAATTGTTCATCTAGCTAAAATATACAGGGTGTCCCCAAAAGATTGAAACGAGCATTAATTTTCTACCAGTTGGGGATAAGTGGGCACTGTGAATTGCAAAAATGTTGAAAGTAAGGTAGGAAATAAAACTACGTTAATGAAATAGTCCTCCCATTAATTTCCAAAAAGTTAAACTTTTTAAATTTTTATATGAATCCCTTAGACAAATTGGGTCAATCAGAAAATTTGTATTTTTAATACAACAAGACCATTGAAAAAAACCGCATATCTGTATCTTTAAAATTGAGCGAGTTACATTTAATTGAAAATTGAACATTGTGAATGGGGACCCTATATCAAATTAGAAATGTAAATTTGTGACATATCACAAAAAAGATAAAACTGGATGATAATACATAGGATACCCAAACGCGTAGTAAGTACCACTGCTTTATATGATCTCTGTCTGTGTAATGCTTTATTTAGATGCATTTGTAATAAAAATTTTTGGCACATATTAACGTATATTTGATCTAAACAATTTCCATCGTCGACTTGTTTATGATCCCTATTTTCACTGATGAAACAGCCTTTCATATGGTACGAAAAATTGGCATAAGTCAGACGTTTTCCTTTATCATAATTCAGTTGATTTTAAAGATACAGATATGAGGTTTTCTTTAATGATCCATTTGCATTAAAAATAAAAATTTTCTGATTGACCCAATTTGTCTAAGGGGGTCATATAGAAATTTAAAAAGTGTAACTTTTTGAAAATGAATGGGAGGACTGTTTCATTAACGTAGTCTTATTTCCTACCTTGCTTTCAACATTTTTGAAATTTACATTGTCCACTTATCCCCAACAGTTAAAAAATTAAAGGCGTTTCAATCTTTTTGGGACACCCTATATAGAGAAACTTTATATTTACTAATTTCGGACCCTGATTTTCTGTCGTTCCGAATTATTTTAACCGCACCTATTGAAATTCGAAGAAATGACATTTAGAGAAATGGAAAACAAAATATTTGGATAACAAAATTTTTACTGGCAATGCTACTGGCCAAAAATCATCACATAAACTTTCTTTTTAAATTTTTCCTCGCACGCCTGCAAACATCGTAACCCAACATTTCACTGCCAATAATATAGGCTGTTATGCCTCCAACAGCACTCTATAGCCCTGGAGCCTTCACTTCCTTCCCGTTTGGATAGAATTTCTGATATCGTTAGCTTCCACAGGAAGACATAAGGCCGTAAAATTCGGTTCTTTCCTTGTGCTTTATTTTTTCATTCTCGAGTATTTCGTGGGATATTTTCCCCCCGCATTTATTACTTTCCTTATATACATATAATCTATAAGGAAAGTATTTTGACGGGGTCGAAAATTCGAATTTGAGTTTTCGACGAGAGAGCACATTTCAAATATCCCTGAACACGAATCAGACGTCTTTGAGATGATGTATGGGTGTTTGTGTGTGTGTGTGTGTGAAAGTATGTGTGTGTGTGTGTGTAAAAGTATGTGTGCATGTGTGAAAGTATGTGTGTGTGTGTGTGTGTGTGTGTGTGTGTGTGTACGAACGAATGGAGCGATTCGAATAACATTTTGAACAAAAATTACAATCCATGAATACTGGAAGCCTACTGTTTTTATACGCAATCGGATGCTAAGAACCTCCCAAAACATTCGAGTGGAATTTTGAAAAAATCATAAAAAATAAAACCTTTAACAAAGTTACGTAAATAGTCATTTCTTATGTAATGTTTCGTTAGAAAACGATTGACATAAATTTTAGAAAACTAGCGTGAACCGTTCTCGAGATATTGCACATTTTTCAAAAAAATTATCAAATAATCATAAAAATTAAAAAAAAAATATTACCTATTGTGAAATATGTTCACTTTTCATAAGTAATATTATGCGATAAATTGGATGACATCATTCTCGTTGATCTAACTGGTTCCATTCATGAGAAAAGATACTTTAGGTAATACTTTTGTATTTGGACACCAATTTTCATTTATTTTCTGCAAGTATAACTTATTTCTCCGTCCATAACGCTTGGCGAGATTTGATATAAATTTTAGAACGCTAGCGTGAACCGTTCTCGAGATATTGAACGTTTTTCAAAAAAATTATCAAATAATCATATTACATTTTTAAAAAAATATTACCTATTGTGAAATATGTTCATTTTTCGTAAGTAATATTATGCGATAAATTGGGTGACATCATTCTCGTGGATCTAGCTAGTTCCATTCATGAAAGAAGGTACTTTAGGTAATACTTTTGCATTTGGACACCAATTTTCATTTATTTGATAACAAGTATAACTTATTTCTCCGTCCATAACGCTTGGCGTGATTTTGGCGGAATATCGCCAACTTGGCGATTTTTTTATATGTTGCCAAATTAACAAAAATGTCGCCAAATTGATAAAAATGACGCTAAATCAATGTAAATGACTACTAGATGATGAAGTAATTGTTAAAGTATTATAATGTATTGATTATATCGCTTATTGAGGATGCTATCAATATTGATGATCGTTTAGTTGCGCGAAATATAAGTTAATTGAGTATTTTGAAATAGTTTTACATGTTGTCATCCTGAAAATTACCCAATGTACAATTCAACGTTAAAAACTCAGCGCCGTGGATCTTATGCATTATTTTTTTATTGTAAAACTCTTAAATCCATTGTATTATATAAGGAAAGTCATGTGCTGCCCACATCAGATTTTTTTTTATCTGTTCAAACTTGCCGGATATTTCTAAATTTGTAAACAATAACGTTGTAAAACGTGAATTTCGTTCAAACAGTAAAAACTCTCAATAAAAGCTTAATATTATGTTATATACGGGGTGTTAAGGAAAGTCATGGATAGGTAAATAACTCGAAAAGTATTAGAGTTAATTCAGCGGTGCCGATTTCGTGGGTTCGAGACACTTTTTGAATCCCCAATAATTTCAGGTCTCCTTGAACCTCTAATGCTTTTGTGCGAATTAATTAGTGAGGAAGTCGTACGCATATACATGTGTGTGTGTGTGTGTGTGTGTGTGTGTGTGTGTGTACAGGGTGATTCAGAAAAGATGGACCAAACTTTACGAGGTGGTAGTACACACCAAACCCAGCATCTTCCGTCATAGTTCACCGGGTCGGAATTGAAACGTGAAGGTGCCAAGAGGTGATTATTGATGAAACCGATGAGGTGAGGTGAAAACACAAGAATGACTTATAAGTTATAAAATGACATTTAATGACCAACTTGAATGCACGTCTCACAGCAGCAATGGAGGGATTGCCGAACTATCTCGAACAGACCCGGCATGCCGCGCACTTCCGCAGCAGCGGCCGAAATTCTGGCGAAGAGTTCCTCTTCAGATTCAAGGGGAGTGTCATAGACGAGACTCTCGAAATATCCCCACAAAAAGAATTCAAGACACGACAGAGATCATAGAGTTCAAGCTATGGGACCATCTAGTCCAATCCATCGGTCAGAAAAAGTGACGTCCAGACTCGCCCAATTACGAAAATTTGTATAAGGGTTCTTCTTCTTCTGCTTCTGCAGATAAAATATAAATACGTAGTTTTCTTCTTCAACCAGAAAATAACAACCAGATTGACGCTTTTATGATGTTTGCGGAGGGGTCGCTTTCCAACGATTAAGAGTCCTGTAACGCCTTTACGTTTCATTTCCGACCCTGTAAAATATGACGATAAATGCTTGATTTAGTGTGTGGTAAAATTTGGCCCAGCTCTTTTTAATCACCCTGTATATATATTTTGTTGTCAATTCTTGAATTTTTTCATTATTCATTCCCTATTTAGTATATATAAAGTTTGTATAGAAAAGCCTTCAATTTAATGAAGTAAGCTCGCTGTCTAGTAAAGTAAGCTTGCCATCTAATAAAGTAAGCCTTCAATTTAACGAAGTAAGTTTTCAATCTAATGAAGTAAGCTCGCTGTCTAGTAAAGTAAGCTTGCTGTCTAGTAAAGTAAGCTCGCCATCTAATAAAATAAATCTTCAAATTAATGAAGTAAGCTTTCAATCTAATGAAGTAAGTTCTCTGTCCAGTAAAGTAAGCTCGATATCTAATAAAGTAAGACTAAGCTCGCTGTCTAGTAAAGTAAGCTCGCTATTTAATAAAGTAAGCCTTCAATTTAATGAAGTAAGCTTTCAATCTAATGAAATAAGTTCGCTGTCCAGTAAAGTAAGCTCGCCATCTAATAAAGTAAGCCTTCAATTTAATGAAGTAAGCTTTCAATCTAATGAAGTAACTCGCTGTCTAGTAAAGTAAGCTCGCCATCTAATAAAGTAAGCATTCAATTTAATGAAATAAGCTTTCAATCTAATGAAGTAACTCGGTGTCTAGTAAAGTAAGCTCGCCATCTAATAAAGTAAGCATTCAATTTAATGAAATAAGCTTTCAATCTATTGAAGTAAGCTCGCTGTCTAGTAAAGTAAGCTCATCATCTAATAAAGTAAGTCTTCAATTTAACAAAGTAAGCTTTCAATCTAATGAAGTAAGTTTGCTGTCTAGTAAAGTAAGCTCGCCATCTAATAAAGTAAGTCTCCAATTTAATGAAGTCAGCATTCAAATCTGATGAAGTAAGCTCGCTGTCTAGTAAAGTAAGCTCGCCATCTAATCAAGTAAACTTTCTACATAAGACAGATATAAAATACCATGGAAAGGCCTCAGTGATGTCATAAACAGCAATTGATTAACATCTTTATAAATCCTTTACCCCCTTCAAACGTAACATTCTGTCTTTTAGACACATTATCGAAGAAATGGCATCTCACCAGACCATCGACAGTACTTTTCGAAAAATGGACGAATAATATCACCATGAATAATTGGGCACGAAGACGTGTTCAAAATATTTTTACATATTTAGAAGAAACTGAATGTTTTATCATCCTGTATTGCTTAGACCATAGGTTCTCAACGTGGGTGATAACGCCCCCTTGTGGACTTTCAGGGGGGCAGTAGAAGACCCAGAGGAAATTAGGGGGCGTTGAGATGGCACGGAGGAGCGGTGGGCAGATTTAAAAAAATATTGTTTAAAAAAAACAAAAAAAGAACACGCTAATCACGTACTAACTAAAGTAAACTTTAATATTGGTTAATTTTTGTTATTGTATGTATTTTAATCATTTTTATCACGTGTGAGAAAATTCACATATTTCGGTAGTTCGGGAAGTGGATGAAAATTGAACTTAAAGATTCCATTACATTCAGATCTACATTAAATTGGATGATATAAAAAATTTTAATTTTAGATTTGAATTAAAAATTTTCAACTCTTCCAATTTCACGTGAAATATCTCATATATAAATACAGGTAAAGTTAACAAAAGCCTGTTAATAAAAAATAGCCAAAATTACGCTTGTAGCAATTCAGTTATAACAGATTTTTGTTAAATAACGTGATTTTTGCAGTCCTGCAAGAATTGACAGTATTATCTGTGATTGTTCTAACCCGCACTCTGCTCCCGCATCACCCTTGCCCCCGCGCTTAACTTCGGCGCCGAGTGTTATAAACGAGTCACTGCATGTTTATCTTATTCCTGTCGATGCTTGTTATATGTCTCCAACCTATATAAAGGCAGTGATTGTTCATTTTATTTTCATTAACATTATCGCCCGCAAATGATGACAGGGTTTTAAAAGTACACTAATACTACTCACGTATCTGTAAAGTAAAAACCATGTCCGAAGCAAAAAATCTGATGTGGACAACACATGACTTTCCTTATATAATGTAATGAGTTTACTACTTTTACAGTAAAAAAATAGGTTTTTCTTATAGTAGATACTAATATTCTTTCCAAGATATTGAATTTTCGACAATTAGTCGTCATTTTCATTGATTTAGCGTCATTTTTATCCATTTGGCGAGATTTTCGTTAATTTGGCAACATTTCAAAAAGTCGCCAAGTTGGCGACATTCCGCCAGATTCGTCGCCAAAATCTCGCCAAACGTTATGCACTAAGAAATAAGTTATTCTTACAGCAGATAAATGACTATTGGCGTTCAAATACAAAAGTATTACTCAGAGTATCTTTTTTCATGAATGGAACGAGCTAGATCCACGAGAATGATGTCACCCAATTTATCGCATGGTATTACATATGAAAAGTGAACATGTTTATCAATAGGAAATATTTTTTTTTATTTTATATGACTTTGTGATATTTTTTTTTTAAATGTACAATATCTCGAGAACGGCTCGTGTTAACGTTCTAAATTTTATGTCAATCGTTTTCTAATGAAAAATTACATAAGAAATATTTATTTGCGTAACTTTATTGGTGGTTTTGATTTTTTGACGATTTTTTCAAACTTTCATTCGAAAATTTAGGGGGGGTTCTGAACATTCGATTGCGTATAAAAACAATAGACTTCCAGTGTTTACGGATTGTGATTTTTGTACCAAATTTGGTTCAAATCGATCCATTCGTTCGTCAGTTATCGTCTCCACAGACCCACTGACACACACATACTTTCACACACACACACAGACATCACTTCAAAAATGTTTGATTCGTGATCAGGGATGCTTGAAACCTGCTCTTCCGTCAAAAACTCAAATTCGAATTTTCGACCCCGTCACAATACTTTCCTTATACATTATGTATATAAGGAAAGTAAAAAGAAGAGTCGACAGTATAGTGTGGATTATATTAAGTACAGATTTATCGAAAATCCCACAAATCCATCATCGCCAATGTGCCTTATTTGTCAAAAAACATTTTCAAATGAAGCGATGAAGCCTTCTAGGCTTCAAGATCATTTTAATAAAATACACCCGGATAAGAAAGACAAAGATGTGACCTATTTTCAAGACATGAAAAAGAAGTACGAAATTCAGCCAACTGTATCAAAACTTTTTTCATCAGCTTCTAAGCAAGACGATGACGGACTTCGAGCTTCGTGCAATATCTCATTGTTGATTGCTAAAACATGCAAACCACATACTATTGGGGAACATTTAATTTTACCAGCAGTAAATGAAGTAATAACCACTGTGCTCCATAAACCAGCTGCAGATATTATCCGAAAAATTCCTTTGAGGAATAGTTCTGTGCAAAGACGAATTGATGAGATAGCTGAAAACATTGAAGAATCATTGTGCAATCATCTGCAGACTTGTCAATTTTCAATTCAGCTGGATGAGTCCACTTTACCAACCAATGAAACATTGTTATTGTCATACGTGAGGCTTATCAAAGATGGGAAAATATGTCAAGAACTATTGTTTGCTACGAATTTGGAAACAGATACAAAAGGAGAAACCATATTTAATACACTGGAAAAGTTTTGTGACGAAAAGGAAATTCCTTTTAATAATATTTTGTCTGTTGCTACGAATGGCGCACCGGCTATGACAGGGCGTCACAAAGGCTTCATAGCGTGCTTAAAAAATAAAGTTCCTGACGTGCTTGCTGTGCATTGCGTAATTCATCGCCAGCATTTGGTTGCGAAAAATTTGAGTGAACGCCTCCATACATCACTGCAATATGTTATCAGAGCAGTTAATAAAATCAGAAGATTAAATGTTTTATGCGATTTCGACCGTTTTTTGTCCTTTTTGCCCTTTTTTCTCCACGATCCAGACGTCGTAGAAAAAAATAAATCACACCACCGTAAAGAACAGACTGCGAGTAAAAATATATCAATTTCAATTCTCAATTTCAAATTCTAATATTTTTTAAAGATTTTAAAACAAAAGTCACTTTCGGTTCAAAAAAACGAACTTTCGTTTATTATTAGTAGTTTTTGCGATGGGAGGATTTAACCTCCCATCGCAAAAACTACTAATAATTTCGACTAATAATTTACATTTTTAGAAAGCTCAAATTTCTGGCATTCTTACAAATCCAATCTGGTCAAGAAATATTCCGTATTGCCCACAGGATCGGGATATTAAATTTTTCCGAATTTCAATTTCTCGGCAATCCGCTAAAGTAGATCTTCACCGGCTTTTTTCCCCCCGCAGAAGTTTTTTCCCGTTTCCATGGAGACCGCGCTTCCGGTTTTAAATTAATTAAGAGCTTAGCATATATATTGTATACATCGGGTGTATATTTTAAATGGATATTTGAAATAATTTAAATGATTAAATTATGGTGGATTGAATTGTGGTGATGTATTTGAAATTATTATATTTATGGATTGGTGGAACGATATGGATGATTGATGAAACGATATGGATTTTTTAAATGGATATTTTAATTTATGGATACTTTAAATGGATATTTTAATTTATGGATATATTTTAATTTCATGGATATTTTAAATGATAGAACGATGAATATTTTAACAGAGCTTAGCACATGGTCATTATAAAATTTAAATTAGCGCGCGGGAATTGCACTCGGTAGACCCGGGTTCGATTCCCGCCACTGCCTAAACTTCCGCCGTATTCAGGCGGAGAACGACCACGTTAAACATGTGGGTCCGTAAGTCCTTCCGAGAGGTTGGTGGTAGGGGAAGAAGGGTACAGTCCCAGTGGATGCCTCCCCCACTGGGTTTCGGTCTAAATTCGGTGGAGAGTTGGTTCGGTAAAAGTTGTGGAGATTGTCGCGGAGGGCGCGGTAGCCCAGTGGTTAGCGCGCGGGAATTGCACTCGGTAGGCCCTGGTTCGATTCCCGCCACTACCAAAACTGCCGTCGTGTTCACGCGTAGTACGATCGCGTTAAACATGTGGGACCGTAAGTCCTTCCGAGAGGTTGGTGGTAGGGGAAGGAGGACACGGTCCCTGTGGATGCCTCCCTCCCCCCTTAGTTGCAGTCTAAATTCGGTGGCACTTCCTAGCCATCCAAACAATTACCTTACACCTTTCTGGTAGGTCGCGCCAGCGAGTTTGCCACGGTCAGAATTTTCAAGGGCAGCGAACAGGCTCGTCGCCAAAGGCGGCTAGTATGTAATAAAAATTATTTTGTATAGATATATGCCATTTAAAATGTTTAGCATATACATATATATATGTATATATATATATATATATATATATATATATATATATATATATATATATATATATATATATATATACACATTATAGATCCAAACATATGAGTAGATGTATGCTTTGTATGTTACTGTATATTGTATGAGGCGCGTCCACAAAGTAAGTTTCCCACTCGTCCCACAGCTAGCAAACCTTATATAGCGCGAAACGACTTCGCGTACGTGATAGAACAATGACGTAGCATAGCACATGCACTAACGGTACTTCCCGCGTTCTCACAGTAGCATCGTTACAGCTGTTGAAGATAGAGGATCTTATTCCAGCTCCCGCCGACTGTGAAGTGCGGTCAGTGATAAAATTTTTGAATGCACAGAGCATAGCGCCGATCGAAATTCATCGTCAGCTGTGCCGTGTCTATGGGCCTAACGTTATGAGCAAGCAGATAGTGCGTCGCTGGTGCAGAGAATTTTCAACAGGTCGACAAAGTGTGCATGATGAGAAGCACAGTGGGAGGCCATCCATCATTACAGACGACCTTGTGGAGCTTGTGTGGAAACGCATTATGGAGAATCGTCGCTTCACAATTACGGAACTCGGCAGTCATTTCCCGCAAATTTCCCGCTTCTTGTTGCACGAAATTGTCACGGAGCACCTGTTATTCAGGAAGTTGTGTGGCAGGTGGGTACCGAAGCAACTGACACCAGAACACAAAACAAAGCGCATGAGGTCAGCATTGACATTTCTGCAGCGGTACCATGATGACGACGACGAGTTTCTGGACCGGATCATCACAGGTGATGAAACTTGGATTGCACACATTACCCCAGAAACAAAGCAGCAGTCAATGCATTGGCGTCACAGTGGATCTTCCTGTAGGACGAAATTCAAGCAGACGTTACCGGCGCGGAAAGTGATGTGCACGGTGTTCTGGGACAGACGGGGCGTTCTTCACGTCGAATTTCTGATCAGAGGTGAGACGGTGAATGCTGAGCGTTACTGCGGAACACTGCAGAAATTGCGACGGGCCATTCAGAACAAGCGGCGCGGGATGCGCGCACACTGCTCGACGGACATCAAGTCTCCTGCAAGAGTTCAGCTGGGAGGTGTTTAATCATCCACCCTACAGCCCGGACCTCGCTCCCAGTGATTTCCATCTTTTCCTACACCTCAAGAAATTCCTGTCCGGTCATCGTCAGCGTTTTGAGAATGACAGAGAGGCGGAGATGGTTATCACACAGTGGTTCAAATCCCAGGCGGCAGACTTCTACGACACAGGTATTCAAAAGTTGGTCCCACGGTATGACAAATGTCTCAATTCCGATGGCGAATATGTTGAAAATTAGCTAAACACTTGCTGTATCTGTTGCAATAAATATTTCCATGAAATTGTGTTTCTTTTCTGTAAACGACCCCAGGGAAACTTACTTTGTGGACGAGCCTCGTATACTGTGGGTCAGTGCCAGACATTTAACTGCTATAATTGACAACTTACTTATAGTATCTGTAGTGTTTTGCATTTTTAATAGATATGTATAGTTGATTTAGTATAGTCGATTTTAAAATTCCGTGGCGATTGATTAATTGATTGATTGATTAATTGATTGACGTTTCTCCAATGAAATGATAGTATCATATTTCATTCGCTTTGCTCAATTTGTTTGATATTTTTCATATCTACTAACTCGTAGTCAGACACACAGACATCATTGAAAATAGTATTAGGGCTAGTATTTAGGGATGCTTAAAACATGTAAATTCATCTAAATCAAAGAGTCGTACTTTTAACCTATTCACAATTATTTCCCTAATATGTATTGTAGAAAAACTACAAATGAAATAATTCGTTGATAAACATTTCATAAACAAGGGAACCATGTTTGAAAACATTAGAGTAGCTTTTCTATATTTATTTCTAAATACGTTGAAGTAAAACATAAATACACTTGTACACACCGCAGAATGGAGGGAAGGCAAAATGCCACCAATTCAAACCCCTGGAGGTCACTTTTTCATTCTGAACACAATTGCTGTTATATAATTAGCGAGAGTTATTTTAGCTTAATGACGTAACAAATTGCTGTGAGACTAATTTTTATTGAGATACGAATGTAGGGAGTACAACTAGAGAAAATCTGATGTGGGCAACAAATGACTTTCCTTATATAATGCAATTAGTTTACTACTTTTACAGATAAAAAATATTTTTCTTATAGTAGATACTTATACTCTTTCCAATATATTGAATTTTCTTCAATTAGTCGTCATTTTCATTGATGTAGCGTCATTTTTATCCATTTGGCGAGTTTTTCATTAATTTAGCAACATTTAAACAAGTCGCCAAATTGGCGACATTCCACCAAATTCGTCACCAAAATCTCGCCAAGCGTTATGGATGGAGAAATAAGTTATTCTTACATCAGATAAATGACAATTGGCGTTCAAATACAAAAGTATTACTCAAAGTATCTTCATGAATTGAACGAGCTAGTTCCACGAGAATAATGTCACCAAATTTATCGCATGATATTACACATGAAAAGTGAACATATTTCTCTATAGGTAATATTTTTTTTTATTTTACATGATTTTTTGATAATTCTTTTTAAAAATGTTCAATATCTCGAGAACGGTTCATGCTAGCATTCTAAAATTTACGTCAATCGTTTTCTAATGAAAAATTACATTAGAAAAGTCTATTTGCGTAACTTTATTAAAGGTTTTGATTTTTTAATGTTTTTTTCAAAATTTCACTCGAAAATTTAGGTGGATTCTGAACATTCGATTTCGTATGAAAACAATAGGCTTCCAGTATTCACGAATTATGATTTTTGTACTAAATTTCGATCGAATCGGTCCATTCCTTCGTCAGTTATCGTCTCCGCAGACTCACTGACACACACACACACAGATATCACCTCAAAAATATTCCATTCGTTATCAGGGATGCTTGAAACGTGCTCTCCCGTCGAAAACTCGAATTCGAATTTTCGACCCCGTCACAATACTTTCCTTATACATTATATATATAAGGAAAATAATAAAAACTAGAATGAATAGCTCTTGCTTCCATACACGGCAGTTGTAATTAAATGAGTGTATAATATTCTAGAAAGTATATAACTGTATATAATTTTAAACATAAGTGCGTTGCAGAGGGATATGATGTACTACATCCCTAGTAGCAATTCAATATTGGCCCACTATTGTTATTTTATTGGCTCCAATATTGGCTTAAAATATTGGGGCAATATTACGCCAATATTTCCAATGTAACACCAATATTGGCGTAATAGTGTAATGAAAATATTAGCCGATATTGGAGGCCAATGTAACACTAATATTTGGATTACATTTAAAGCATTTCTGATGTAATGCAGATATACAGTATTAGACCAATATCAAATGCTAAGGATGTCAACATCCACTTCTAAAGCAGAGTTAAGTTTGTTTAAGAAGCTTTTAGGGATCAGAAATCTTAAAAATCACAATTTTCAATAATGTAAGCTAGTCTGCAGTAATAAAATGCCTTTTTTTCAATCTATATAAATAAAAATGAAAATCTGTCTGTCTGTCTGTCTGTCTGTCTGTCTGTCTGTCTGTTTGTCACACCATCACGGGAGAACGGCTGAACCGAATTTGATGAAATTTTGTGGGTAGCCCAGAAATAGCCCCACTTAAAATTATATCCGTGTTTTGAGTTTCTACGACCAGTGGTTCTCGAGATATTAGTAAAAAACGAAATTTTCGTTTGTCTCATCATCACGGAAAAACGGCTGAACCGAATTTAATGAAATTTGGTGAATAGCCTTGAAATATTCCCCCATAAATTTTGTCCAAGTTTCGAGTTTCTAAGACCTGGGGTTGTCGAGATATTAATGAAAAACGGAACTTTTTCCTAGGAGTTCTACTCCCTAACTCCGTGGTTTATCCAAACGAAAAGCTTGAAAATCGTTTGAAAGTGAATTAAAATTTAATCTCTGAGTTTGATCGGAGATTTTTTGCGTTAATTAGTCACTTTCTGAAAACATGAATTGTTTGAAACATGATTTAAAGAGGAAATCTATCTCCATGGTTCATGGTTTATTTAAAACAAGCTTTTACGGAACAATGAGAAGTATTGAGAAATCAAAATCGTTATTTAATTTCGCAGTTTATGTTATAAGACATGACATATTTAACATGTTATAAGATTCTATCTTATATCATGTTACTCAGAAACGCAATTAAATTGAATCTATCTGTTAATTTCAATAATTATTTTTTCGATTTGAGTAATAAATAAATGGATATAAAAATATATTTTAGAAAAGAACGATTTGATTTTTCTTATAGCATTTTTGACTGGATAATATCAATTACGGTCTTCAGGTTTAAAAATTATTATTATTGATATTTTCAAGTTATTATGCAATTATTTTATTATGACAAAAATTGTTTAAACTCATATATTGTGTGTTGTACGAGTAATCTTCTACAAATACACGTGTATATCTTTTTATCTACGAGAACATAAGTAGTACAGGTATATTGACATATGTTTTGATATATATTGGAATCAATTACGACCTTTTGGTATAAAGAGTACGGATATTATTGATGTTTTCAATTTATTATGTCATCTCTTTTATTTTGGCAAATATTTTTGAGACGCATATTGTAATACGGGTAATCTTCTACTAACACATTGGCATATTTTCTGATCTGCGACAATATAATTAGTACGGGGTTGCATATATTCATTCAATTCCTATTTTTTCTTCTGTAAATTTGCTTACAAAAGGGGGCAGGATGTTTTATTCTTCAGATCTGATCGTGAAGATAATTTTGCATAGTGAGAACATATATTCTTAAACTTCTCTTTAGGAGCAATAAATTTAATATTTTAACAGAATTTGCACATGATTGCGAACTTTAAGTTTCTTTAAATTATACAGTCCGTACGAATAACGGGTGTGCTGTTAGTGGTTGATAAATTTTAACATTTTAGGAGGATATATCATGTTGCTCGGCATCGCAATTAAATTAAATGTGTTTGTTAATGTTTTTATTATTTTTTTTCGATTTAAATAATAAATAAATGGATAAATGCATATAAAAGTATATCTTATGAATGGACGGTTTGATTTTTCTTTTAATTATATTAATTGCTGACTGCGTACATCAATTTCATTTATTTTGGCAAAGAGTTTTCAAGCTTATATCGTATTTAGCTACTAAACTCATATATTGTGTTTAGCCAATAAATTCATATAGCCGATTGTTGAAACAGAAAAAGAGTAGAGCGGGTATATCTTCTAATACAATTGTAGTGTTTTCATTTAGTATATTGAAACGGGATAAGAATGTTTCATTCAGATCTGCAAATTCAAAGTTACGAATTTGGAGGGATATCGCTAATTTGACAACTTTTCTTAAACTTTGCCAAATTGACGGAAATGTCGCCAAATTGATATAAACGACACACAAACAGCTGCCATAAACCTTCGGGTTGGTCGTGTGGCTTGGGTCTTCTACATATCAATGAAATTTTTTTTGTTTTGTTAGAAGAGAGTACTGAAATGATGTTTGGTTAGCATTTATCTGTCAGACCAACCATCCTACTTAGTAATACATTTAGCGAATTTTTAAAATGTCACCAAATTGATAAAAATGTTTTCAAATCTATAAAAATATCTTGAAATTGATAAAATTGCGCTACATAAATGATATTAATTGTTTTTTGTTAGGGGATAGTATTGTGATGATATTTCGTCAATTTGTTGCAAAGTGGAACTGTCAGTTCTACAGTCCCACTTGGCGATAAATTTGGCGATTTTTTAAAATGTCGCTAATTTGACGAAACTGTCGCCAAATGTTCCATAGAAATATAACTATTTAGACGATATTTTTTCTACCAATTTATTTGAAGCAAATGATATCATGTCGCTTAACAACGGATTTAAATCCAATGTGTTTATGCGGCAGGCGATTTTTATTAAATCCTCTCCGATTTGAATAATGAAAATATGTATATAAAATAAATTTCATTGCCATTTCATTTTGGACTGGATAATATCAATTATACTCTTCAGGTTTAAACATTATTATTATTGATATTTTCCGGAATTATTGATTCAGGGATTATTGATATTTTTAAGTTATTACGCCATTGTTTTATTGCGGCAAAAATTGCTGACACACGCATATTGTACGTTGTACGAGTAATCTTCTAGGAATGCACGGGTATATCTTCTAACCTACGAGAATATAAGTAGTACAGGTATATTGGCATATATTTTGACATATATTGGCATATATATTGGAATCAAGTACAGTCTTCTGGTATGAAGATTAAGGGGATTAATTATATATTCAATTTATTACGTCGTCTGTTGTATTTTACCAAAAAACATTTGTGACTCATATTGCAAAACGGGTAATCTTCTACTAATAATCGGACATTATAAGTAGTACGTGTATATCTTCCCATATAATTTTAGCACTTTAATTTTGACATATATTGGAATAAATGACTGTCTTCAGATTGAAAGATTACGGGTTTATTGGTATTTTCAATTTATACATGTAATCTACTAATACAGGTTATATTTTCTAATATTCGCGTATATAATTAGTACGGGTCCCATACAATTTTAACGCTTTTATTTTGCATATATTGATTCAATTCCACATTTTTTTTATATTTGCTTACATAAGGGGTCCAAGATGTTTTATTCTTCAGATATGTCCATGAAGATAATTTTATATAGCGAGAACAGAGATTCTTAAACTTCTTTTTAGGAGCATTATATTAAATATTTTAACATAATATTTTGATTAAACATGTCATTTAGTATACTATAAGAATTTGGGCATGATTATGAATTTCAAGTTTCTTTATATTATATACTCCGTACGAAGAACGGGTATGCTGCTAGTCGGTAATATATCCATTTTGTTTTATGACGTCACTTGGACTTAGATCTTTAAAGAATCTGATATGGATATTAGCACCTAACTTTCCCTATATAATGCAATTAATTTACATTAAAAAAAAAGAGTCTGATGTGAGCAGCACATGACTTTCCCTGCAAACTCAAATTCATTTTCTCTTTATTTCATTAATTAATTAATCTATATAAATAAAAATGAAAATCTGTCTGTCTGTCTGTTTGTCACACCATCACGGGAGAACGGCTGAACCGAATTTGATGAAATTTTGTGGGTAGCCCAGAAATAGCCCCACTTAAAATTATATCCGTGTTTTGAGTTTCTACGACCAGTGGTTCTCGAGATATTAGTAAAAAACGAAATTTTCGTTTGTCTCATCATCACGGAAAAACGGCTGAACCGAATTTAATGAAATTTGGTGAATAGCCTTGAAATATTCCCCCATAAATTTTGTCCAAGTTTCGAGTTTCTAAGACCTGGGGTTGTCGAGATATTAATGAAAAACGGAACTTTTTCCTAGGAGTTCTACTCCCTAACTCCGTGGTTTATCCAAACGAAAAGCTTGAAAATCGTTTGAAAGTGAATTAAAATTTAATCTCTGAGTTTGATGGGAGATTTTTTGCGTTAATTAGTCACTTTCTGAAAACATGAATTGTTTGAAACATGATTTAAAGGGGAAATCTATCTCCATGGTTCATGGTTTATTTAAAGCAAGCTTTTACGGAACAATGAGAAGTATAGAGAAATCAAAATCGTTATTTAATTTCGCAGTTTATGTTATAAGACATGACATATTTAACATGTTATAAGATTCTATCTTATATCATGTTACTCAGAAACGCAATTAAACTAAATCTGCCTGTTAATTTTAATAATTATTTTTTCGATTTGAATAATAAATAAATGGATATAAAAATATATTTTAGAAAAGAACGATTTGATTTTTCTTATAGCATTTTTGACTGGATAATATCAATTACGGTCTTCAGGTTTAAAAATTATTATTATTTATATTTTCGGGGATTATTGATTCAAGGATTATTGATATTTTCAAGTTATTATGCAATTATTTTATTATGACAAAAATTGTTTAAACTCATATATTGTATGTTGTACGAATCTTCTACAAATACACGTGTATATCTTTTAATCTACGAGAATATAAGTAGTACAGGTATATTGACATATGTTTTGATATATAATGGCATATAGTGGAATCAATTACGACCTTCTGGTATAAAGAGTACGGATATTATTGATGTTTTCAATTTATTACGTCATCTCTTTTATTTTGGCAAATATTTTTGAGACGCATATTGTAATACGGGTAATCTTCTAACACATTGGCATATTTTCTGATCTGCGACAATATAATTAGTACGGGGTTGCATATATTCATTCAATTCCTATTTTTTCTTCTGTAAATTTGCTTACAAAAGGGGGCAGGATGTTTTATTCATCAGATCTGATCGTGAAGATAATTTTGCATAGTGAGAACATATATTCTTAAACTTCTCTTTAGGAGCAATAAATTTAATATTTTAACAGAATTTGCACATGATTGCGAACTTTAAGTTTCTTTAAATTATACACTCCGTACGAATAACGGGTGTGCTGTTAGTGGTTAATAAATTTTAACATTTTAGGAGGATATATCATGTTGCTCGGCATCGCAATTAAATTAAATGTGTTTGTTAATGTTTTTATTATTTTTTTTCGATTTAAATAATAAATAAATGTATAAATGGATATAAAAGTATATCTTATGAATGGACGGTTTGATTTTTCTTTTAATTATATTAATTACTGACTGCGTACATCAATTTCATTTATTTTGGCAAAGAGTTTTCAAGCTTATATCGTATTTAGCTACTAAACTCATATATTGTGTTTAGCCAATAAATTCATATAGCCGATTGTTGAAACAGAAAAAGAGTAGAGCGGGTATATCTTCTAATACAATTGTAGTGTTTTCATTTAGTATATTGAAACGGGATAAGAAAGTTTCATTCAGATCTGCAAATTCAAAGCTACGAATTTGGAGGGATATCGCTAATTTGACAACTTTTCTTAAACTTTGCCAAATTGACGGAAATGTCGCCAAATTGATATAAACGACACACAAACAGCTGCCATAAACCTTCGGGTTGGTCGTGTGGCTTGGGTCTTCTACATATCAATGAAATTTTTTTTTGTTTTGTTAGAAGAGAGTACTGAAATGATGTTTGGTTAGCATTTCTCTGTCAGACCAACCATCCTACTTAGTAATACATTTAGCGAATATTTAAAATGTCACCAAATTGATAAAAATGTTTTCAAATCTATAAAAATATCTTGAAATTGATAAAATTGCGCTACATAAATGATATTAATTGTTTTTTGTTAGGGGATAGTATTGTGATGATATTTCGTCAATTTGTCGCAAAGTGGAACTGTCAGTTCTACAGTCCCACTTGGCGATAAATTTGGCGATTTTTTAAAATGTCGCTAATTTGACGAAACTGTCGCCAAATGTTCCATAGAAATATAACTATTTAGACGATATTTTTTCTACCAATTTATTTGAAGCAAATGATATCATGTCGCTTAGCAACGGATTTAAATCCAATGTGTTTATGCGGCAGACGATTTTTATTAAATCCTTTCCGATTTGAATAATGAAGATATGTATATAAAATAAATTTCATTGCCATTTCATTTTGGACTGGATAATATCAATTATACTCTTCAGGTTTAAACATTATTATTATTGATATTTTCCGGAATTATTGATTCAGGGATTATTGATATTTTTAAGTTATTACGCTATTGTTTTATTGCGGCAAAAATTGCTGACACCCGCATATTGTACGTTGTACGAGTAATCTTCTAGGAATGCACGGGTATATCTTCTAACCTACGAGAATATAAGTAGTACAGGTATATTGGCATATATTTTGACATATATTGGCATATATATTGGAATCAAGTACAGTCTTCTGGTATGAAGATTAAGGGGATTAATTATATATTCAATTTATTACGTCGTCTGTTGTATTTTACCAAAAAACATTTGAGACTCATATTGCAAAACGGGTAATCTTCTACTAATAATCGGACATTATAAGTAGTACGTGTATATCTTCCCATATAATTTTAGCACTTTAATTTTGACATATATTGGAATAAATGACTGTCTTCAGATTTAAAGATTACGGGTTTATTGGTATTTTCAATTTATACATGTAATCTACTAATACAGGTTATATTTTCTAATATTCGCGTATATAATTAGTACGGGTCCCATACAATTTTAACGCTTTTATTTTGCATATATTGATTCAATTCCATATTTTTTTTATATTTGCTTACATAAGGGGTCCAAGATGTTTTATTCTTCAGATATGTCCATGAAAATAATTTTATATAGCGAGAACAGAGATTCTTAAACTTCTTTTTAGGAGCATTATATTAAATATTTTAACAGAATATTTTGATTAAACATGTCATTTAGTATACTATAAGAATTTGGGCGTGATTATGAATTTCAAGTTTCTTTATATTATATACTCCGTACGAAGAACGGGTATGCTGCTAGTCTATATAAATAAAATTGAAAATCTGTCTGTCTGTCTGTCTGTCTGTCTGTCTGTCTGTTTGTCCCATCATCACGGGAGAACGGCTGAACCGAATTTGATGAAATTTTGTGGGTAGCCTAGAAATAGCCCCACTTAAAATTTAGTCTACGGTTGGAATTTCTACGACCAGTGGTTCTCGAGATATTAGTAAAAAACGAAACTTTCGTTTGTCTCATCATCACGAGAGAACGGCTGAACCGAATTTAATGAAATTTTGTGGGTTGCCTTGAAATAGCCCCCCATAAATTTTGCCCAAGTTTCAAGTTCCTAAGACCAGGGGTTGTCGAGATATTAATGAAAAACGGAACTTTTTTTATAGGAGTTCTACTCTCCAACTCCGTGGTTTATCCAAACGGAAAGGATAAAAATCGTTTGTTTAAAGCGTCAAAGGGAATTAAAACTTTATTTTTGAGTTTGATGCAGGATTTTTGCATTAAATAGTCACTATCTGAAAGCATGAATTGTTTGAAACATGAATTTAAATGGAAAAATCTACCTCCATGTTTTTACATGTATTAACCTCCATGTATTTCACAAGCTTTTACTCAACGATTAGAAGTATAAAGAAATTAAAATGGTTATTTAATTTCGCATTTTATGAGGAAGATTCTATCTTATATCATGTTGCACGGCAAAGGAATGGAATTAAATGTGTTTGTTAATGATTATTATTATTTTTTCTATTTGTATAATAAATAAATGGATGTAAAAATATATTTTATAAATAAACGGTTTAATTGTTCTTTTAATTATATATATTGCGGACTGCGTACATTACTTTTATTTATTTTAGCAAAGAGGTTTCAAGCTCATATATTGTGTTTAGCTAATAAACTCATAATAAATGAACGGTTTGATTGTTCTTTTAATTATATATATTGCGAACTGCGTACATCACACTTTTATTTATTTTAGCAAAGAGGTTTCAAAGCTCATATATTGTGTTTAGCTAATAAACTCATATATTGTGTTTACCCAATAAATTCATTTAGGCGATTGTTGAAGCAGAAAAAGAGTAGAACGGATGTATGTATCTTCTAATACAATTTTAGTGTTTTCATTTAGTATATATACAGACGGGACATGGATATTTTATTCTTCAGATCTGCAAATTTAGAGCTACGAATTTAGCGGAATATCTCTAAATAACTTGGTAACTTTTCTTAAACTTTACTAAATTAGAGGAAATATCTCCAAATTAATAAAAACGACCCAAATCAATGAAATTAAATTTGTTTTTTTAGAATAGAGTACTGAAATGATGTTTCTGTAGCATTTGTCGGTCAGTCCATCCATCCTACTTAGTAACGCATTTAACTAATTTTTTTAATATCACAAAATTGATAAAAATATTTGTAAATCCATAAAAATATCATGGAGACGAAAATGTCGCCAAACCTTCCATGGAGATCACATTATTCAGACGACATGATTTCCATCAATTTATTTGAAGCAGATGATATCATGTCGCTTAGCAGCGGATCCAATGTGTTATGTGTCATACGATTTTTATTAAGTCCAATAAAAATATGTATATAAAATAAATTTCATTGACATTGCATTTTTGACTGGATAATATCAATTACGGTCTTCAGGTTTAAACATCATTATTATTGATATTTCGGGGACAGTTGATTCAGGAATTATTGATATTTTCAAATTATTATGCCATTGTTTCATTATGACGAAAATTGTTGAAACTCATATATAGTACGTTGTACAAGTAATCTTCTAGAAATGCACGGGTATATCTTCTAATCTACGACAATATAAGTAGTATAGGTATATTGGCAAAATTTTTATATATATTGGCATATATTGGAATCAATTACGACCTTCTGGTATTAAGATTACGGGGATTTTTGATACTTTCAATTTATTACGTCATCTTTTTTATTTTGGTAAATATTTTTAAGACTCATATTACAATATGTTTAAGCTTCTACTAACACACTGGCATATTTTCTAATTTGCGACAATATAAGTAGTACGTGGTTGCATATATTGATTCAATTCTTTTTTTTGTGTGTGAATTTGTTTACAAAAGGGGCCAGGATATTTTATTCTTCAGATTTGCCCGTGAAGATAATTTTGCATAGTGAGAACAGATATTCTTAAACTTCTCTTTATGAGCAATAAATGTAATATTTTATCAGAATTTGCACATGATTGCGAATTATAAATTTTTTTATATTATATACTCCGTACGAAGGACGGGTATGCTGCTAGTAATTCAATAAATTGAGTTTAATTACACTAAATAACGCGCATACTTATTTGAAATTACACTGAATTTACACTTTTAATTCAGTTTTCGTTTTCTTTTGGTAGCTGAACATATTTTCAAAACTGGCGTAGCAAAAATGCTAAACAATTTAAATATCTCGAAAATAGCTAGATCTAGAATAATGGGGTTCATCTTATTACTTTCATTGTAAAAAACTACGCATGAAATAAGTATTTAAGTAATGCATTTGAGCATACGTAGTCTTTTATTTTAGATTTTGTCGATTTCTGTGGACCATTTCACAAAAACGCTGGTTCTTATTTTCCTGAATCACACCAAAATCTTATCAGCATCAGAATCATCCACAAGTGACTTATCTACCAAATTTTGTGAACTTTGGTCAATTAGTTTTTCAGTTAGAGTGTATAAAGCAATTTTTGCGAAACATTTCGCAAAAAAAAGCAGGTTCCTTTAATCCCGAATTTTACCAAAATCTAATTAGCAAAAGGGTCACCCAAAAGTGACTTTCCAATATAATTTTATGAAATTCGGTCCCTAAGTTTTTGAGTTAGAGTGGATACATACGTTGCACAGACACACAGACAGACGCACACACACAGACGTCACATTAAAAATAGTTTTTTCGTGTTCTAGAGGTCTCAAAACGCGTAGATCCGCCGAAAACTGGAGTTGCGATTTTTGACACGATTCTAATACTTTCCCTATACATTACCATATATTACAGGAAGAGTAAAAATGATTTATAAGATATATGGCACAATGATTTTGACGTCAAATTATACTTTTGCCGCTTATTCGGATGACAACATGTAAAACTATTTCAAAGTCCAATTAACTTATATTTGACGCAGCTTTAAATTGATAATTACCAATATAATATTGATAGCATACGCAATAGTCTATATATTAAAATATTTTATAGTCTATATATTAAATAGTCTATATATAAAAATATTTTAACATAAAAAAAAAATCTGATGAGGACAGCACATGACTTTCCCTACAATTTTAAATTCATTTTCTTATCTTTTATTTCATGGTGCATTCCATTGAGTTTAATTGCACAAAATAACATAGATACTTTTCTGATATTACATGCAATTTGCAGATTTAATGCTGGTGCGTTGCATTTGGCAACTTAATGCACTTTTAGTCTTCAGCTCTTCAAAATTCCAAAAACTAAAATAACTCGAGAACGGTTCATCATAGAGACATGGAGTCAGTATTATTCGCTTTGCTGTTTAGAATTACACCAAGAACAAGTACTTAATATATTTTAGCAATTTTAGTCGTTTATTTCCGACTTTTGTGGGCGATTCCGCAAAAAAGTGCCGGTTATATTTTTCCGAATCATGCCAAATTCTAATTAGTATCATAATAATTCTGTACAGACGTGACTACAATTTTTTCAGAAATTTCGTTAATTAGTTTTGTAGCAGCAGACGATTATAAGTTCGGAGTCGAAGCTAGCTTTTGCCCTAATCTTATAATGTCGGTCTTGTAAGCACTGGGTCCCTGGTTCGGGTCTGGCAACTCAAGCTCGTACAGTTTTATCACTAGAGTGAAAAACGTTTTTAGTTTCCCATAATTAATAAACCTAAATATCTGGAGAATGGTCCATCTTAGAATAATAAGGTTTGACGTACTATTTTTTTTTGTCAAAATATACGTATAGAACAAGCATTTAATTAATACATGTACAGTATTTTATTATAGATCTTGAAGATTTTTGATGGCCATTTCGCAAAAAAAAAGGCAGATTCTTTTCTATCGAATAATACCAAAATCTAAGCAGCGCAACTGTAACTCCCAAGTAATTTGTCTACCAAATTTTGTGAAATTTGATTTGTCTACCAAATTTTGTGAAATTTGACAGTAATCCACAATCGACTTCACATCTATAACTTCTATAACATCTTATGAAATGGGATCAATTAATTAGCTTTTGAGCTTGAGTGGATACATACATTTTACACACAAACACACACACACAGACGGGATACTAAAAATTGTTTTCTCGTGTTGTAGTGTGCTTGAAAGTGTAGATCCTTCGAACACGATTCCAATCCTTTCCTTATACATTTCCCTGTATTGCAAGGAAAGTAAAAATCTGATCTGAACAGCACATGACTTTCGCTGCAGATTCAAATTCATTTTGTAATTTTTTATTTCATTATGTATTAAATTGAGTTTAATTGCAGAAAATAATAAGGATATTTTCTTTGACTTTGACTTTTCTTACAAACTTAAATTCCTCTTCGCTTTATTTCTTTTATAATTCATTGCATTGATTTTTTTTAATACTAGAGTTGCACTTTTAATTCAATTTTCGTTTTCATTCGTCTCCTGGATATATTTTCGAATGTGGTGTAGCAAATTCGCGAAATATCTAAAATATCTCGAAAACGGTTAGTCCCCCGAGTGATGGGGATTATTCTTATTCTTTTTATTGTCAAAATTTACGTATAAAACAAGCATTTAATTGATGCATTTGAACATACGTAGTCTTTCATTTTAGATATTGTCGATTTTTGAGGACCTTTCGTATAAAAAAATCAGGTTCTTTTTTTCTGAATCCTATGAAAATCTAATCAGCATCAAGGTCACCCACAAGTGACTTATCTACCAAATTTTGCAAAATTTGATCAACTAGTTTTGTAGCTAAAGTAGATCAATGCGATTTTTGCGGGCCATTTCGCAAAAAAGGGCATATTCTTTTAACCTGAATTGTACCAAAATCTAATTAGCACCAGGGTCACCCACATGTGCCTTGTCTATTAAATATTATAAAATTTCGTCCAATTGTTTTTGAGTTAGAGTGGATACATACCTTGCAGAGACAGACACACACACAGAGACGCATACAGTTTTCGTATTCTAGAAGTCCCCAAACGTGTAGATCCGTCGAAAACTCCAGTTGCGATTTTCGACACGATTCCAATACTTATCCTATATATTACCATGTACTGCAGGGAAAGTAAAAATGTGATATGAGAAGCACATAACGTTATCTTCAGACTTACATTCTGTTTCTCTTTATTTCATTGATAATTCATTAAATTGAATTTAAATGCACTAAACACGCATAATTATTTGCAATTACATTGAATTTACACTTTTAATTCAGTTTTCGTTTTCATTTGATAACTGGACTTATTTTCAAAATCTTATTCACTTATAGTCAAAAATTACGTTTAAAACAAGCATTTAATTGATGTTTTGAGCATATATAGCTTATTGTTTTAGATTTTGTGAATTTTTGCGGGCTATTTCGAAAAAAAGTCAGGGTCTTTTATTGCGTATAATACAAACATATAATTAGCCCCTGGGTCTCCCACTGACTTACCTAATAAATTTCATAAAATTTGGTCAATTAGTTTTTCAGTTAAAAGGGATACATATATTGCACAGACATATACACACACAGACAGACACCCACTCACACAGACATCACGCCAAAAATAATTTTTACTTATTCTAGAGGTCCCAAAACGTGTAGATCCGTCGAAAACATGCGTTGCTATTTCTGACATGATTACAATACTTTTCTTATACATTACCATGTATTTCACGGAAAATAAAAATCTGATGTGGGCAGCACATGATTTTCCCTGCAGATTCAAATTTATTTTGTTACTTTTCAGATATTATATCCAATTAGCCGTTTTACTGCATCTTGGTTTCATTTGGTAGCTTAATTCACTATAAACTCTTCAGGTCCTCAAAATTCCTAAAAACTAAAATATCTCGAGACCGGTCTATCCTACAGTTATGGAATAAGTCTTATTTGCTTAGTTGTCAGAATTTACTTGAAGAACAAGTAGTTATTAATATATATTAACAATTTTAGTCATTTATTTTGTCATTAGTCATTTAGTCATTTAGTCATTATTTTGCACAAAAAAATCGATTATATTTTTTCGAATCATATCAAAATTTAATCAGCATTGGGGCAAACACCAAGAGATTTTATTTTTGCCGTTATAAAGTAAAAAATCTGATGTGGGCAACACATGACTTTCCTTATATAATGTAATGAATGTACTTTTACAGTAGAAAAAATAGGTTTTTCTTATTGAAGATACTAATATTCTTTTCAAGATATTGAATTTTCGACAATTAGTCGTCATTTTCATTGATTTAGCGTCATTTTTATCCATTTGGCGAGATTTTCGTTAATTTGGCAACATTTCAAAAAGTCGCCAAGTTGGCGACATTCCGCCAAATTCGTCGCCAAAATACTCGCCAAGCGTTATGGACGAAGAAATAAGTTATTCTTACAGCAGATAAATGACTATTGGCGTTCAAATACAAAAGTATTACTCAAAGTATCTTTTTTCATGAATGGAACGAGCTATATACACGAGAATGATGTCACCCAATTTATCGCATGATATTACATATGAAAAGTGAACATGTTTCTCAATAGGAAATATTTTTTTTTCTATTTCATATGACTTTTTGATAATTTTTTTGAAAAATGTGCAATATCTCGAGAACGGTTCATGTTAGCGTTCTAAAATTTATATCAATCGTTTTCTAATGAAAAATTACATAAGAAATGTCTATTTGCGTAACTTTATTAGCGGTTTTGACTATTTGACGATTTTTTCAAAATTTCATTCGAAAATTTAGGGGGGTTTTGAGCATTCGATTGCGAATAAAAACAATAGGCTTCCAGTGCTTATGGATTGTGATTTGTGTACCAAATTTGGCTCGAATCGGTCCATTCGTTCGTCAGTTATCGTCTCCACAGACTCACTGACACACACACACACACACACACACACAGACATCACTTCAAAAATGTTTGATTCGTGATCAGGGATGCTTGAAACGTGCCCCCCCGTCGAAAACTCGAATTCGAATTTTCGACCCCGTCACAATACTTTCCTTATACGTTATGTATATAAGGGAAGTAAAAATCTGATGTAGGCAGCACATGACTTTCGCTGCAGATTCAAATTTATTTTGTTACTTTTCAAATATTATATCCAATTAGCCTTTTTACTGCATCTTGGTTTCATTTGGTAATTTAATTCACTTTAAACTCTTCAGGTCCTCAAAATTCCTAAAAACTAAAATATCTCGAGACCGGTCCATCCTACAGTTTTATGGAGTAAGTCTTATTTGCTTAGTTGTCAGAATTTACTTGAAGAACAAGTAGCTATTAATATATATTAACAATTTTAGTCATTTACTTTAGATTTTTACTAACTTTAAGGACCATTTTGCACAAAAAAATTGATTATATTTTTTCGTATCATATCAAAATTTAATCAGCATTGGGGCAAACACCAAGAGACTTAACTAGTAAGATTCAAAAAATTTCATTGAATAGTTTTTAACTACAGTGAAAAATGCCTTCTATTCCTCAAAATTAAAGCTTAAATATCTCGAAAATGGTCTATCTAAGTACAATGTGATTGGTTTTACATTTAAGCATATGTAGTATTTTAATCTAGATCGGATATTTTAGATTTGAGGGCCATTTCGTAAACAAATGCAGGTTTTTGATTAACGATTTACAGTAGATACTCTAAGTCCTCTGGACGAGTCGGACGGCCTGGGGCTTTCACACCCTCAAATCTAATCACCACATGTATCTTATCTACCAAATTTTATGAAGTATGGTCAATTAGTTATTCAGTTAGAGTGGATACATACATTGAGCAGACAGACACACACACACACAGCCATACACACAGACATACAAATAGACGTTACGCTAAAAATAGTTTTTTCCAGCTCTAGAGGTCCCAAAACGTGTAGATCCGTCGAAAACTGGAGTTGCGATTTTCGGCACGATTCCAATACTTTCCCTATACATTACCATGTATTGCAGGGGAAGTAAACAATGATGTACAATATCCACGGTGTATTGTTTCTAGCGTTAAATTAGACATTTTTTCCGGATAACAGACCGAACTATTTCCAAGTACCAAAGTAATTTCTCGCAACCTTAAATTGACAGTTATCAATATTGATAACATCCGCAAGAAGCAATGTAGTCCAAATATTAAAATATTTTAATAAATAATTCATTAATTTGGCGCCATTTCTGTTAGTGTGGCGTTATTTTTGCAATTTTGACTATATTTTCATCAATCTAGGAAAACATACACCAAACATCCATATTTATCGCCAAGAGTTACACACATAAGGAGAAAAGAGTTATATATATATATATATATATATATATATATATATATATATATATATATATATATATATATATATATATATATAAACGACTATTGGCTGAATTATTTGTCATAAAAGTACAAAACCATGACATATAAGTATTTTCTTTCGTAAATGGAATAAATTAAAGTCACAAAATTTATGTTAACAAATTTGTTGCATAATATTACTTCAAAAGTGAATTTATTTCACTATGGTTAATTTTTTTTTAATTTTATGTAATTTTTTTGATACATTTAATAGAAAAACGTGCAGTATCTTGAGAACGGTTCATGCTAGCTTCTTGAAGTTTCTATCGCTTGTTTTCTAGTGAAAAATTACATAAGAATGATAACTAATATAACATTTTTAAATATTCTGATTTTGTAAGGATTTTTTTTCATTCGAAAATTTAGGTTTCTTTCAAACATTCGATTGCGTTTAAAAATAATAGGTATTCACCGATTGTAATATCTATACAAAAAATTTCGGTCGAAACGTTCCATTCGTTCTTGAGGTCTTTCTTGAGGTCTTGTGATTCGTTCTTTCATATTTCACAGAACTCTAAATTAAATATTATCAATATCCATAGCGCCCGCCATAAGCAATATAATCCATATATTAAAATATTTTAATAATGAATATATCAATTTGGAGTCATTTTTGCAATTTTAACGATATTTTCGTTAATTTTGGCGAAATGTTGCCAAGTTGACAGTATATAGCTAAATTAATCACCAAGTTCGCCAAATGTTCGCCAAACGTTGGAAAAAGGGGAGAGAAAATAATTTCTTATATATAAATGACAGTTGGCGAATTCTTAAGCGTCAAAACACCAAACTCTTACAAAAAGTATCTCCTGTCGTGAATGAAACGGACTAGATCCACAAGAATGATGCCAACAAATATATCGCATAGCATGAAAATGAACATATTTCCCAATAGTTAAAACTTTTTTTTTATTTTATGCGATTTTTGCAATACATTTATTTGGACGAAGTGCAATATCTCCAAAACGATTCATGCTAAAGTTCTAAAATGTATGCCAATCGTTTTTGTGATAAGATACATAAGAAATGATTATTTAGGTAACATTATTTGAAAGTTCTGCTGTGTTGATGATTTTTTCCAAATTTCGTTCGGAAATTTTGGGGGTCTTCTGAACATTCGATACCACTTAAAATCAATGGGTTTCCAGTACATACTGATTGTAATTTGTGCACTAAATTTCATTCGAAACGCTCCATTCGTTCATGAAATATTGTCTCCACACACACACACACACACACACACATACATATATATATATATATCACCTCCAAAATGTTTGATCCGAATTCAGGGATTCTTGAAACGTGTTCTTCCGCCGAAAACTCGAATTCGAATTTTCGACTCACGGACGGACACACACACATGCGCAGACATCATCTCAAGAACGATTGATTCGAATATTATATAGGGTATTCACGTATATATATTATACTATATATATAGGGAAGCATAAATAATTTTCTATTTTATTATGTATGGCTAACTATTTAATAATCGTCAATTTTCATGATCCATATTTATTTTTCATACGTGGTTTTAAACATTTTTTCATAGAATTTTCGCTGAGTTTTTTGTACCTAAAAATTGCTTCGTATTAATTACTATACTACCCCTAACAAAACTCGATTACCTTACGACTTCCTAGACCCCCCCCCCCCCTAACAAAATACAAATTCGATGCAACCCCCTAAACTCCTAAGATGAATATCCAGTGACATGTCTGAAAGTACCCTAATTTCATTGCTATACATAGTTTGTATTTTTCTTACGCTATGCACAGACGTATAAACAAACAAACATACAGACACTTTCTTTTGTTATTTAAAAAGCTATGGCTATGGAACTCGACATTCTAAAAGTATTCTGCTAATAGTGACTATATTCACATCTTACCAGCAATTAAACAAAAAATAATCCGTTTCTAAAAACTCTTCTTTTTGGAGTCAGCAAATTTAGAGATAATCCATATATATATCCCCGAAAAGAAAAAGTGTCCAATTCGATCATAAAATAAATTTCGAGAAACAAGTTTTGCATCTGTAGGAAGCCTATTTAGTCGTCTCCAGGGAATCGTGTTTTCATTCTTGTAACGGTAGTGAAATAAGTTACAAAGCATGACATATTTTTCTTTTTCGTTTTCTTCATTTTCTTCTTTTTCGTTTCATAATATTTCAAAGAATCTCCCTTGTGCAAAAAACTTCACCCTAGTAGAATAAAAAAAATGTTCAAGCTCTTGAAAATTAATTGCATTACATTTTAAATTTGAAGTTGTTTTTTTATACTGGATTGTATATTTGTTTAAGCATATTATGCAAGCATATTGTCACTTTTGTTATTTTTGTTACGTGTGCAATTATTATTTTTATTATTTTGTTACTTATTTTTATTATTTTGTGTTTACTGGATTTTTTATTATTTTGTGTGATACTGGATTGTATATTTGTTCAACATATTATGCAAGCATATTGTCACTTTTGTTATTTTCGTTACGTGTTCAATTATTATTCTTATTATTTTGTTACTTATTTTTATAATTTTGTGTTTACTGGATTTTTTATTATTTTGTGTGATACTGGATTGTATATTTGTTCAACATATTATGCAAGCATATTGTCACTTTTGTTATTTTTGTTACGTGTGCAATTATTATTTTTATTATTTTGTTACTTATTTTTATCATTTTGTGTTTACTGGATTTTTTATTATTTTGTGTGATACTGGATTGTATATTTGTTCAACATATTGTCACTTTTGTTATTTTTATTACGTGTGCAATTATTATTTTTATTATTTTGTTACTTATTTTTATTATTTTGTGTTTACTGGATTTTTTATTATTTTGTGTGATACTGGATTGTATATTTGTTCAACATATTATGCAAGCATATTGTCACTTTTGTTATTTTTGTTACGTGTGCAATTATCATTTTTATTATTTTGGTTACTTATTTTTATTATTTTGTGTTTACTGGATTTTATATTACTTTGTGTGATACTGGATTGTATATTTGTTCAACATATTATGCAAGCATATTGTCACCTTTGTTATTTTCGTTACGTGTGCAATTATTATTTTTATTATTTTGTTACTTATTTTTATTATTTTGTGTTTGCTGGATTTTTTATTATTTTGTGTGATACTGGATTGTATATTTGTTCAACATATTATGCAAGCATATTGTCACTTTTGTTATTTTTGTTACGTGTGCAATTATTATTTTTATTATTTTGTTACTTATTTTTATTATTTTGTGTTTACTGGATTTTTTATTATTTTGTGTGATACTGGATTGTATATTTGTTCAACATATTATGCAAGCATATTGTCACTTTTGTTATTTTCGTTACGTGTTCAATTATTATTCTTATTATTTTGTGTATTATGTTATACGAACAAATTTCCCAGCTTTGTCCGGATCCTAAATAAGCACCCGTTAATTAAATAATACAGATACAGATAATACCACTCCATTTCTAAAGCGCCTATTTTGAACTAAAATTATTGCCACACTCTGTTTTTCCTTGCGCAATCCTGAAACTTGTACAACGGGGCCATAATGACCTGAATAAGCTCCTTTGATTCTCCCTAAATAAGCTTCATTTGTGCGCCCTAAATAAGTGCTTAATGGACGAGAACGTTGAAAATATTTGAAGTCGCAGAAATGAAAAAAAAATTGTTTACCCCAGAAGTAAAATTAAAAAAATTATTGTCATCTCAGCTAGTTTTCATCCAATTTAAATCAAATTTTTAGCAAAATACTCATGATGATAATATATTACCAAATAAAAAGAAATAGAACACACCTTTTCTAATTTGCAAAGTTAACAAGAAAGATCAATCATGCATAAGCATTGATTATGAAACACTTTCCAACTGAAATGCAATTTCATTTAAAAATTTCTAAAATGTGATACATTCAGTGGTAATATCTTTTACATTATCACAGTACTACAGTAATTTATTATACTTAAATATTTAAAACTGTATTGAAATATAAATCATCTGATTCTCTATACAAAATCAATGAATATTTCATTCATATAATTTGTATTCAAGACTCCAGAGCTAAATAATTTTGTGTGAAAAAAATTCAGCAATTCTTATGTAACTCACCCTACAGTCACTCGAGATATTTGCATTCTGCATAAGTTAAAATTAGGCTTCGTTGAAAAAATAATAAAAGTTTAGGGATCATTTAAAATTACAACTATTGTAATTGCATGGGCACGGAATTTAGATACACAGATAATACACAGATACGCAGATAATATATATGTGTGTATGTGTGTGTGTGTGTGTGTATGTATTCAAGGTATTGGAATTTTTATATTTTTTTTTTCGAAGAATCTACACGTTTTGGGACTTCTAGAACACGAAAAAACTAATTTTAGGAAGACGTCTGTGTGTGTAAGGGTGTATCTGTGTATGTTTCTGTGTGTCTGTGAGGATATTACATCCACTCTAATTGAAAAACTAATGGACCGAATTTCATAAAAATTTGGTAGGTATGTTTTGGTGGGAAATCCTGATGTTCATTAGATTATAGTACGATTCGTAATAAAAGAATCTGCCTTCTTTGCGAAATGGCCGGCAGAAATTGCCTTTATCCACTCTAGATAAAAACTAATGGAACAAATTTAACAAAATTTGGTGTATAATATTTCAATAACCTACAAGTGATTTATATACCAAATTTAACAAAATTTGGTATATAAATCATTTGCAGGTTATTCTAGTACGATTCGGGAAAAAGGAACTGGCTGTTTTTGCGAAATGGTCCGCAAAAATCGTTAAATATAAAAATAAAAGACAACGTTTGCTCAATTATATCAATTAAATTCCTATTTTATACGTGATTATTGACAACAAAAAGAATAAGACTAACCCCATTACTTTAGAACTAGCCGTTCCTCAGATATTCTAGTTTTTTTGCGTTTTCGCTACGCCACCTTTGATAATAAGTCCAGCTATCAAATGAGAACCAAATTTAAGTTTAACGTGCAAATTCAATGTCATTTAAAATACTTATGGTTATTTTGTGCAGATAAACTCAAATTATTATTGAAGAAATAAAGAGAACATGAATATGAGTCTGCAGGGAAAGACATGTGCTGTCCACATCAGAATTTTTAACAATATTACAACAATGATTTATAGAAGTGAACGGGGATTATTTGCAGGCCGTTTCGAAAAAAATGTATGATCTATATTTAAAGATCCACCAAATTTTTGTAGAATAAAATGTTCAACAAATTTAAGCTGTGTACCAAATTTTAACTCTCTAGGACGTAGGAAAGTGCATTAAAAATGCCATCAAATAAGTATATCACGAAGAATTATATAAAATAAAAAGAAAATTTGAAAAATTGTTATGTACCAAATTTATTTTAAAATGTGAACCCTCTCTCATATACAAAATGAATAAACTCTTGGAAAGATATTTATTATATAATATATGTCTTTTTTCTTTCTGGAAGATATCCTAAAAGTCAGAATTTAATTGAATTTGTTTTTTTCCTTATATTAAATAATTTTTAATTAAAAAACTACTTAACATATTTTGCTGAATTTTTTTATATATATTTTATGGGATAATGTGAATATTTCCTAAAAATTTCGAAGCAATTTGTGAATTTTAAATTTGCTTAAAAAATGTTTGAAAAATTAAGTCCCATAGGTTTCAATGTATTTCATTTTTTCAACCCGGTTTCAATAAAAACTAATTGGGTGACAGTATTTATTTATATTCCCATAGGTCCCACAGACCGTCTGAAAACCATACTAAAATTTCATTTTGATAAAGTCATTTTTACGGCAGTTATCGTGCTAACGGACAGACAGGCAGACAGACAGAATGAATGAACAAAGTCATAAACACTTTTCAACTATGTTCTAAAGTGTTAAAAAATGATGAAATCCATTTTGTTATTTAACAACTGATTTTTCGTCGAAGCCAAAACATCTGTTTTCGATTATCGTCTGCAGCGGCGAAGAATGAATATGTTTGAAGTGATGGAATCTCCAGAATTAAAAATGGAAAAAATAATTTCTATCACAACGAAATTTCATCCAATAGGAGTCAAATGTTCATAATAACACTTATAAAATTGCAATAATTATATATACTAAAATATGAGTATTTATCTTTAAAATTCACGAATTTAAAAATTAGTAAATAAAATAGCACCAAATTCGTTTTCTAAGGCCGCCTGCACACATTGCCCAAAGGAACATGTATATAATTAAAGCTCTCTTGCAGCATTTCCGTTGTAACGATAGATCAGATGCATTTTAAGCTAACATTCTTAGCTTTACAGCTAACATCTTTAACTTCACAGCTAACATTTTTTAACTTTACAACTAACATCTCTAACTTTACACCTAACATTTTCAACTTTACAGCTAACAATTTTAAGTTTACAGTTAACATATTTAACTTTACCTCTAACGTCTTTAACTTTACAGCTAACATTTTTTTAACTTTACAGCTAACATTTTTTAACTTTAGAGCTAACATTTTTTAAGTTTGCAACTAATATTTTTAAACTTTGCAACTAATATTTTTTAACTTTGCAGCTAACATTTTTTAACTTTGCAGCTAACATTGGATACGAGATTTGTTGGCTTAAACTGTCAAATGCAGTTTGAAATGGACATGGTAAGCAAAAGAGCTGATATGATTGTTGCAACATATACTGCATTAACTTGTGCACAATTATTGCTTAAACGGTAAAAAATCGTGAGAGACGGTGGTTGATGATATTCTACGTAATAAAAGACAACACTCAATCCGTGTGTGTGTGTAGCCCATGGAGAAAAAATAAAGGTATTATATTTAGGGTCGGAGACAACGGCTGTACCGTGCTGAAATCACCGGTTCCCGTTAGATCACCGAAGTTAAGCAGCATCGGACGCGGTTAGTACTGGGGTGGGTGACCACCTGGGAACACCGCGTACTGTTGGCTCATTTCAGTCGACGTGGTGGCCGAACGGTCAAGGCGAGCGTCTCCAGCGATTGATCGGTCGCCACGTTGCGGGTTCGAGTCCCACGTAAGACATGGATGTTTGTATTGTTGGACGCAATGTGTCCCCCCCCCCCCACTGGTGCGCTGGGGCAACGTCATTTGACGGTTAACAGGTTCACTGTTCTGGCCGATGTATAGGCGAAGATGAAAAAAAAAAAATTAGGGTCGAAGGCGTTGCCAAATGCACGGTCACGTGATTTGCTTGAAGAAACTAAACGGAAAGCCGTATTAAGCTCATGGAGTTAGATATGAGATCATCTCTTTACCTCTATGATACAGCTAAATAGGAAAGTTAATATTGAGAGATCTTCCCAATTTAAAAAGTCAGAATTTTGAATATTTAAACCATGGAGTTAGAGAGACTTTGCTCCCTCTTTTAACTTAAAATTCATGTTTTAAACAATTAAATGAATTCAAATTTGGTTTATAGTTAGGTTATTCTGAGCTGAATTGTATGGCTCATAAAGTTAGAGAGAGTGATTCCCTTTTACCTCCATGGTATAACCAGTAATAGCAATTTTGAAGTATAATATTTGAGGCATGGAGTTAGAAAGGAGGTAAAACTCCTATGGATGAAACGCTTGAAAATGCCATAAAGCTTTGAGAATTATATTTAGGTTGCGCTAGTATTAGTAAAGTAGCTGCTATTGTTAGTTGGCACAGTAGAAAGGCGTAGTATTTAGAATACGTATTTCTGATTATTTTTAAATTATAGTTTCCCTAATTATGAGTACAATAAACCAGTACTTACTCATAATTGTACGATAGAATACAGAATATAGGGAGATAAAAATAAATTGAAAGATAAAATAATTTTGAATACACAGGAATATTATTTATTATAACAGCTCTACATTGCATTACGCTAATAATTTATTTTTACAAAACTGACAGTTTAAATAAATATTTTAAGACTTTCGCCACAGAAATGCATACAATGCAGGACTACTTATTTTATCCCAGCGCCACCTGAATTATTGTCTCAAATGATATTGGCATTTTCTTAATATGAAGTTTCATCTCCTTACTTTTACCTCCATGGTTTGAGGCATTAAACTTGATAAATTCTTTGCCATGGGGTCTAAGGAAGCGGAGATTAATTGTTTTAAGTTAGCGGATGATATAATATGTGTGTTTTTGGTAGGGACACACTAAAAAATCTGATGTGGGCAGCACATGACTTTCCTTATATAATGCAATGAATGTACTACTTTTACATTAAAAAAGAAATAAATTATTCTTATAGTAGATACTAATATTCTTTCCAAGATATTAAATTTTCGTCAATTAGTCGTTATTTTCATTGATTTAGCGTCAGTTTTATCCATTTGGATAGATTTTCGTTAATTTGGCAACATTTAAAAAAGTCGCCAAGTTTGCGACATTCCGCCAAATTCGTCGGCAAAACATCGCCAAGCGTTATGGAGAGAAATAAGTTATTCTTATAGCAGATAACTAATTATTGGTGTTCAAATACAAAAGTATTACTCAAAGTATCTTTTCTCATGGATGGAACGAGCTAGATCCATGAAAATGATGTCACCAAATTTATCGCATTATATTACATATGAAAAGTGAACATGTTTCTCAACAGTTAATATTTTTTTCTTAATTTATGGGATTATTTTATAAATTTATTTGAAAAATGTGCAATATCTGGAGAACGGTTCATGCTAGCGTTCTAAAGTTTATGTCAATGGTTTTCTAAGGAGAAATTACATAAAAAACGTCTATTTGCGTATCTTTATTAAAGGTTTTGATTATTTGATGATTTTTTTTAAATTTTATTCGAAAATTTTGGGGGGGGGGTTCTGAACATTTAACTGTGTTTAAAAACAATAAGCTTCCAGTATTTACGGATTATAATTTTTGTACTAAATTTCATTCAAATCGCTCCATTCGTTCGTGAGATATCGTCTCCACAGACTCACTAACACACACACACACACATACACACACACACACACACACACACACACACACACACACACACACACACACACACACACACAGCGACACGCACACACAGACATCACCTCAAAAATGTTCGATTCGTGATCAGGGTGCTTGAAACGTGCTCTCCCGTCGAAAACTCGAATTCGAATTTTCAACCCCGTCACAATACTTTCTTTATACATTATAATAATGGTATTAAAAAATGGTATTATAATAATGGTATTAAAATAATGGTAGTAAAAAATAATAATGGTATTAAATGGGACGCTTGTATGGTTCGAATGCGTAAATGCGAAGTATATGAGAAGAAAACTTTTGCAACTTTATAAATGACGGATCTAAGAGAATCTTTTGAAACTTTATACCATCTTGTGGCGAGGTTATCCTTCTAGGCTATCTCTGAAATACAAGCATAGTACGTATCAGCTAACTGTATTTTATGCTTTTAGAAACCTAAAATTTCCTCTGTAGCATCTTTCATCACTATCTGACGCTTTGATTTTTCACTACAGGCGACATACACAGACACGAAAATACAGACAAACATCTTATTTTATTATTTATAAAGAAGACTATCTAGTTCGAAGTCAATATTCCAATTGTATTCTGCTAAAGACAACTGCACTACAAATTACCATCAGATTAAAAAATAGCATACTCTTCTAAAACTTTTCTTTCCGGAGTCGACGAATTTGGACATACCCCTAAACAAAAGTGTCAAATTCGATCACGACGTAAATTTTGAAAAACAAGTTTTGTATCTCTGGGAAGCCCATTTAACCGTCTCTAGGGAAACGTGTTTTCTTCCCTGCAGCTGTACTGACGTAAGTTACATTTTTTTTCATATTTCTAAGACCTTTGTGAAAAATCGTTTACCTTAGTATAGCAACAAAATATTATTTTCACTCTCTTGAAGATTAATTGGATTTTGTTTTTAATTTTAAATTATTATTTATGCTAGCTTGCGTATTTATTCAAGCATAGTTTGTTGTCAAAACGGCATTATGATCGTCTGCTGCAATTTTTTCTCATTGTTTTTTCCCCACTTACAGTTTGAAAACAGAGTCGAAAATGTTTATATCTATGGTTACGTTTTTTCGTTTTATTTTATTATTCTGTAATGAAGTGAGTGGAAACAGCGGATTTGATATTGTTACAGAACAAAAAACTTGTAAAAAGTGTTGTAATCTGGTGAATTTAAATAAAAAGTTTTTTCCATTCTCAAAATCGATGTCAGTTTTTAACACTTTACAACATAGTTGAAAAGTGTTTATAACTTTGTTCATTCTGTCTGTCTGCCTGTTCGCAGGATAACTGCCACAAAAATGGCTTCATCAAAATGAAATTATAGTATGTTGTTCAGAAGGTCTGTGGAACCAATGGGAATATAAATGAATAATATCAGCCCATTAGTTTTGGATTGAACCCGGGTTGGAAAAATGCAATACACTGAACCCTATGGGATCTAATTTTTCAAACATTTTTAAGCGAATTTAAAATTCACAAATTGCTTCGAAAGTTTTAGGAAATATTCAAATTATCCCATAAAAAATATTAAAAAAATGTCAGCAAAATATATTCAGTAGTTTTTTAAATAAAAATTAAAATAATAATTACACCCATACCATATGAAGACCCACTTCAAAATAAGGTCAGCTGACCCACTTCAAAATAAAATATGGCATTCATCTTGTGTCAAATCGTGATTTTTAAAGTTATTTTTAATATATATTTAGTGTTGTATCCGTCCTAAAACCACATTATTTTTGCTTAATTTCTGTGCATCTGTATTCTGAAACAGCGCAATTACAATATATATGAGTTTAAATGATTAAAGGTGAGCGTCAGTAAATTTTCTGCCCTATCCGCGCTTTGTTAACTTTCGCGGCACACATATTTAAGCCGAAATTCTGCTCAAACTGTTGCGAAGTATCTACTTATAGATAAAATGCTATGCTTAGATTATATTAAAACTAAATTTAATACCCAATAAAACATAGAATATATGTTTTATTTTAATTTAAAATATTTTTGGTGCTGCCATCTGTTGTCGTAATTTATTTCATACCTACTATTTTTATTTTTTAATGAACATTTTTAAATGTCTATTCCTTCTAATACGCTATTAAATGCAACAGCAGATCATATATAATGCCATAATCACGGAAACGTAATTGAACTTGGACTTGAAGACAAAGGAACTTGAAGACAAAACTGCAGTCCTCAGTGATGTACATTCAGATCCCTTATCAAATTTATAGAATGATAAATTACCTTTTCGTGATAGTGGCATTATTATATATGATCTGCTGTTGTATTTAACACTGTATTAGAAGGAATAGATATTTAAAAATGCTCATTAAAAAATAAAAATAACCGGTATGAATTAAATTACGACAACAGATGGCAGCACCAAAAATATTTTGGATTAAAATAAAAAATATATATTTTATGTTTTTGGGGGCATTCAATTTAGTTTTAATATAATTTAAGCATTGCGTTTTATCTTTCAGAAAATATTTCGCAACTGTTTGAGCAGAATTTCGGCGAAATATGTGTGCCGCGAAAGTTAACAAAGCGCGGATAGGGCAGAAAATTTACTGGCGCTCACCCTTAATGCCATCCATCTTGTGTCAAAATCGTGATTTTTAACTCTTTACATAGTTGAAAAATGTTTATTATTTTGTTCATTCTATGTGTCTGTCTGTCTGTCTGTCTGCCTTTCGCACGATAACTATCGTAAAAATAACTTTATCAAAATGAAATTTTAGTATGTTGTTCAGACGGACTTTGGGACCTGTGGGAAGTTTTAAGTTTTCAAATATAATAAATTATTGTAGTATTGTGATAATTTTAAAAATATTACCGCTGAATGTATCGCATTTAAAGATGTTTAAATAAAATTGCATTGCAGTTGGAAAGTGTTTCATAATCAATGCTTTAATGCATGATTGATCTTTCTTGTCAATATATATGGAGTCAAAGTTAAATAAAGGTAAACGACAGAATAGTTTCCTTGGAGATTGTCGCAGCATTTGTTGACATTTTTGAACTTTATGTTTTTAAATTATATTTTATTGCCCAAGACGTATGTACTTGCTTTGATGTGAATGAAATCTATAGTCTGCGTATTTCTAGCTGAAATCGAAGTGTTAAGAAAAATGTAAACACTTTGGTTGCCTATATTTTCTAACCTCATGGTGATAAAAATGTAAGCAATTTTTGCTCGTTTTACTAAAATAGTGTACTCTTTATGAATATACAAAAATAATTTCAATATTTGATTTTTTTTAACTTTAAAAAAATCTATAAAATATTTGTGCGTATATTGTTGTCGAACTCGGGTAGCCTGGACAGTATCCGATTGCAGGCATGTTATCTTTGGCGACGAATCCTGCTTCTCTCTCAGTGTTGAAGATCGCCGCATACATGTATGGAAGAAGACTAGCCAGCGTTCCAATCCCTCATTTGTTGTCGAGTAGCAGACGGCCGTCATGCGTAATGTGACATTCTGGATAGCCATCTCGCATAACAGCCAAACTCCTTTAGATGTGCTGCAAGCCAGTCTGACGGCTCGCTTGTAGATCGACAATATTCTGCAGCCAATTGTTCTGCTTATGCTGTCAAGTCGACCAGGTATCAAATTTATCAACAAGACAACGCTCGACCACATCCTGCATACACATTCTCAACAATGTCTCGCGGTCTAATACCCTTCCATGTCCCACAAACTATATTTTCTAATACATATATTTGTTGCTTGCTATTTATATCTGTTTTTTATCGTTTCGAAGACATTTCGAGTGAAATTGAGAAAAATGAAAAATATTCTTGCTCGGACAGGTACTTGTTTAAACTTTTTAGAAAAATTAATGTTCAAAATATCATATTTATTTTTATACATTCATAATCTGAACCCTATTTTCGGACAAAACAAAAAATTTATTTACACTTTTATTTATTAGATTAGGAGATATTATCGTGAAAAGTGTTTACATTTTTCGTAACGCTCCGATTTCCGCTTCAGATACCTCAAGCATGTTATTCACATCAAAAATATATTTTTTTTTAATTCATAACTTGAAATATAGAGGAATAACAGTGATACAATACTCATTTCATTATTCCATAATATATACAAAAACATATTCATCTTATTAACTTCAATTTCAATAAATTTTCTTAACAAGACATATCCTATTGCCTAACCTTTTAATTATTTCTCTGTCTCCTTCAACAAAGTCCTTAAATTTTTTGCCACACTCAAAATAAGTATTATTCTTTCTAAAATCCCTAAACAAATGTCCTTAATCTTTCCAAATCCAATGAACAAGTGATTTGAACAGCTTTGAAATAACAATTTGTTATGCTCCGAATTCGTTATGCTGCTTTGAAATAACAATTCGTTATGCTTATTTATTACTTTACCCGTAAGCGATTGGATGACACGCCTCTGTTCTCCCTATCACGAAAAGATTAAAGACACAATTAACAAGTAAATAAATTTTGGGATTAAAGGCGTACTTGCCTGAAATTTGCTTACATCCATTTTTCAGAATCATTTTTCACAAAATGCATCAGCATTATTTCCTCCACAACCCTACACCGTTGAATTCCAAGCCATTTTACCTGGAAACACTTTTTAAGGAGAATTATGTCACCCACGCTTCTCGCGTTCTGAATGGCTAGTGGTCAATCAAATGCGACACCTACACACTTAATTAAAGTTGTTGATAACTTTTCTGGAAATTCAAAAACCATGGAGGTAAAAGTAAAGTTGCAAAACTTCATATTAAGAAAACTCCAATATCGTTTGAGACAATAATGCAGGTGGCGCTGGGATAAGAGAAGTAGTATACATTTCTATGACGAAAAAGATAAAGTATTTATTTAAACTGTCAATCTTGTAAAAATAAGTTATTAGCGCAATATGGAGTAGAATTGAAGCAATAAAGAATATTCCTACATAATCAAAATTATTTTACCTTTCAAATTATTTTTATCTCCATATATTCTGTACTCTATTCTGCAACTATAAAGAAATATTGGTTAATTATACGTACAATTAGGGAACCCTTAATTTAAAAATAATCAAAAATACATATGCTAAATACGTCCCCTTCGGGTTATGTCAAATAACAATAGCAGTTACTTTATAGCAGTTACTAGCGACACCAAGATATAATTCTCAAAGCATTATGGCATTTTCAAGGCTTCATCCATAGAAGTTTTATATCCTTTGTCAAAAATCTTTTCAGAAATAAGCATCGATGTGGCGTATTTCTCTATAATTCTATTAGCATGTTAAATGAGAAAATGTATTGAATTTTATTTCCACGCGCGACAAAATCATTTAATTGTTTAATTTTTCGATTGGCAGTAAAAGGATATAGAATTGTGTTTTTATTATTTTGGGTACGTGAATGTATTTCCACGAGACAAAATTATTTAATCATCATGGAATGATTTTTAGCAATTAAAAAAATTATATCGCGTTATATTTATAAAGTATCTTTTTTTTTCTAGTTTCAACTATTGGCAGCGAAAGGATTTCAAATTGGGTATTTATTACTATTGAGGAGCAAAGTGGTTGTTGTTGAGACCCAGACCGTCCGACCTACCAGAAAGGTGTAAAGTAACTGTTTGGACGGCCGGGAAGAGCCACCCAATTTAGACCGGAACCCACTGGGGGAGGTATCCACAGGAACCGTACCCTCCATCCCCTACTACCAACCTCTCGGAAGGATTTACGGACACACATGTTTAACGTGATCGAACTCCGCGTGGACACGGCGGCAGTTTTGGCATCGGAGGGAATCAAACCCGGGCCTACCGAGTGCAATTCCCGCGCGCTAACCTTTAGGCTACCGCGCCCCAGGAACAAAGTGGTGTTGTTGTTGAGACCAAGACCGTCCGACCTACAAGAAAGGTGTAAGGTAACCGTTTGAACGGCCGGGAAGTGCCACCCAATTTAGACCGGAACCCAGTGGGGGAGACATCCACAGGGACCGTACCCTCCTTCCCCTACCATAAACCTCTCGGAAGAACTTACGGACCCACATGTTTAATGTGATCGTACTCCGCATGAACACGGCGGAAGTTGTGGCAGCGAGCAAATCCAGCGCGCAAACCACCGGTTACCGCACCCGAAATGGGCCAACAGCACGCGGTGTTCCCAGGTAGTCACCCACCCAAGTACTAACTGCGCCCGATGCTGCTTGACTTCGGTGGTCTAACGAGATCCGGTGTTTTCAGCACGGTAGGGCCGTTGACATGAGTAAAGTGGTGTAAGATTTTTGAAAATCCCTTTGTATTAATAATATAAACATCTTGATTTATCTGTCTGTTTATCTATCTATCTCTGGGTAACGTTGCTACAAAATATTGCCAAACGTGTGTCAATCACTGATAAACATTTCAATTTAATACTAATCATGACTATCAGCATTTTCATAACCCTCCACGTAAACACTAAATTTTTCCGATTACTAGACTTTCCACATTCACTGCTGCTTGAATTCAGTATTCATATTAAAAACCGGAGCGTCCTTCTTAGCTAATTACATTTTTGCTTGAACGCGATTCGATTTTTTTTTCTTTTCTTCTTTTTTTTTTACCTTTGAGCGGTGTCAACAGATTTAAATTTATGTTTCAAAATATTAAATAAAATAAAAACAGTTTTTTGACATTCGAAACAGATTTTATTTCACAAACGTGTCAGCCAATGTAAAATGAAGAGGATAGCAAAGAAAAGAAACGTCGCGGATACACAGTGAAAGAGTCAGAAGATTTGTACTTCAAAGTAAAAAATCTTTGGAAATAATCCGAAAAGAAATGGCTGAAGCATATAGGCTGCAAATTGAGCAGGAAACTTTACAGCAATCTCAAATCTATCGCCAAATTGATAAAAATGACGCCAAATGGGAGGTAATGCTTTGAAAATTTTGCATTCCGTTGTGTGACGGGCATACCTTCAAGTATTTGTATAATCACAATAAGCGTATTAATTCTCAGAAAGCTCTAGTCATATCTGAGTAATTGTTTTGCCACAATATCGACCCCCCGGGGACCAGTGAATTATATAAAAAGTTATTAAAGCGTTTATTAGTGTTTTGCGGTAGTGATACAACTTTATTGGTTAATCTTGATATCACGAAAATTCCTAAGTCTGGTCCTAGAGTCGGTGCCGTGGAGTGGCCGGGGGGCTCCCCTCGAGATCGAGGGGTCGAAATCGGCTCTCAAGATAAATTTCAGCCATCAGTGATATCCCTAACAGGAATTTTGTGGGTGAACTTCCTTTTATTTCTTTTTTTTTTTAATTAAATTTTTCCACCTGTTATGGCAACAGGGAGTGAGAGTATTGTTACAGAACCTCAAGTTGAGGATACTACTGAGCTCTCGATTTACTGGAAAAAAGCCTTAGCAAGCCAGGACACGTCCTGGCAAGGATTAATAGCTGGGACCAAGGTCTCAAATGATTATAAGCAGAAAATGCGAGATGAACTCACCTTGTTGTTGAATGTGATAGTGGAGTAACAGACGTTGATTGCCCAGGTGCAGGGGAGAAGTACAAGATTCGGCGATAGAAAACCTTTTGCAGAAAGTGTAAAGGTAAAAAGAGTGGTATCAAAGGAAAGATCAAGAAGTAGACCTCGTATAAATCACGTGGTAACAGTCTATCCGAAGGAGGAAAAGTCATCAGAGGCAACTAAGAAAGAGATCCAGGAATTAGTTGACCCAAAAAAGATAACGGTGACAGTGAAAGGAGTGAGGAAAATAAGAAAGGGAGGTATAATAATAGAAACTGCTGAATCAGAAGACATAGACAAACTGATAGAAGAGTTTAAGACAGTAGATTTGATAAATAGGCATTATGATATAGGTATACCTAAGAAGAAATTGCCACAAATCATATTGTATGGAATTGAGGAAGAATATACAAAGGAAAGCTTAAGGGAAAAAATCGTTTACCAGAATGATGAGATAGAAGATACCCAAGATTTTGAGGTAAGATATAGTTTCAAAGGAAAAAGAGGTACAAATTGGATTTGCAGTATAGATCCAAAATCATTTAAGGCAATTCAAGAAAAGAGGAAAATCAATTTGGGGTGGATACGTATTGATTTCAGAGAGTATATACGGGCAAATATATGTTACAAATGTTACAAATATGGACACATAGGTAAATTTTGTACAGCAAAAGAACAGAGTTGTTCAAAGTGCGGTGAATCAGGACACAAATTTGATAGTTGTGGAAAAGAAGTAGAGTGTTAAAATTGTGATAATCACAATATTAGGTTCAGTACCAAGTACAAAACGAACGATAGTGTTTTAGATAGAAATTGCCCCATCTATCTTAAAGAACTCAGTTTTATTGCCACTAAGATTGATTATGGAGACAAATAGGATTTGTCATTTAAAATGTTTATCTTTGAATTTGAACCATACCAAAGCTGCAAACTTTCAATTTTCGCAGGATCTCATTAAGGAGAGTGTAGATATAGGGTTCTTAAATGAACCTTATTATACTCATAACAAAATAATTGGTTTTATACTGATTATAAATTGATTTATCTTGATGAACAACCCAGAGCAGGGTTAGTTTTGGGCCCTAGAATTAAGAGGTATTATGTTATTTATAATACTAGAGATTTGATTAGTGTTCAAATTGAATTTGGAGATGAAGAGTACATTTTGTCCTCCTTTTATTGCCCCCCGTCAGAGGAATTGGCTCGTAAGTTAGAAGGACTCGAAACCTTAATAGGTGGATTTATGAATAAACAACACATTATTAACGCAGTTTGGTGGACCGACGAATTGACGATAATGAGAAGTAGAGTAAGAGCTCTGAGGAGGAAGTTTCAAAGGGAAACAGAAGAAGAAAATCGGATAAGAAATAAGATCAAATATAAAATGGAATATACCATTTATAAGAAGAAGATCATACAGGTTAAAACGGAAAGTTTTAAGAACTATCTTAGTAAAGTTGTTGTAAGTAATTCCTTCGGGGCCCATTATAGGTTAATTAAAAACCTTAAGATGAATATGGTAAATCATTGTATCTTTAAGAGTGATGGAGTACAAACCAAGAATATAGCAGACTCAGTAGAGGAAGTTTTAAAATACCACTTCCCTACAACTAATATGGAAACGATACCTAGGGAAACTTATAGCGATGTGGGTATGGAGTTGTTCACTTCATATGAGCTTAGTAAAGTAATACAAGAATTCGATGACAATAAGGCACCTGGGATTAATGGTTTAACAATGGACATCATAAAAGAGATGTATAATATTGATAGCAAGTGGTTTTTAAGTATCATGAATGTTTGTCTTTTAAATGGAGTTTTTCCTAAACATTGGAAAAAAGCGAGAGTAGTATTAATACCGAAAGACGGAAAAGATCTTAACACAGCTGAGGCATATCGCCCAATTTGCTTGCTTCCTGTATGGGGGAAGGTTTTGGACAAACTAATGACTAAAAGATTGACATATAATTTGGAAGGGAGGTTGAATAAAAACCAATATAGGTTTAGGAGAAATCATTGTACCATTGATGTTAAGGACATACAGTTAAGGCATTGATGAACCAAATTAATGGAAATAGAGCAGAACAGTTGATCACATGTATGATTTCCATGGATATCTCTAATGCTTTTAACTCTTAAATGGAAGGATGTAATTCAGCAATTGATTGATTTCAAAGTTCCGAGGATGATTTTAAACTCGATTAAAAATTTCTTAAGTGAAAGATACGTTAAAGTGGAAGAGAAGGGAGTCTATCTAAGTTACAATATGGGGATCCCGCAGGGGTCAAGTATTGCTCCTATATTGTGGCTTGTAATAGCAGATAGAGTTTTAAATGTCAACTTCAATCACAATGACATTACTATACAGGCTTTTGCGGATGACATTATTGTACTTATAAAAGCAAAAGCATCATATTTGTTCGCCAATTTGGGGACAGATGCGGTGGGCAAGATTATGGATTGGGCAGACAATTATGGACTGATCCTAGATAAGGATAAGACCCATTTTACAATGATTGGTTATAAGAAGAAAGTAACACATATTCCTGGAATTAAACTAAGAGGACAGAAGATTAGTTACAGAAGAGTTAAAGTATTTGAGCTTAATTATAGACGAAAAGTTAACTTGGATGGCCCACTTGAGGGAAGTGAGGAATAAAGTATATAACTTCCATCATAAATTAACAAGTCTGTCGAGGGCAACTTGGGGTCTTAACCCCAAAGTTATAAAGGAAATATATATGAAGACTACGAAAAGAATGATAATGTATGGCGCTGAAATTTGGTATCAGGACCATAGAAGAAAAAATGATAAATTGAATCAAATACAAAGAATGGCTCTGCTGTCCATAACAAAATGTTATAGGACAGTTGCAAATGATTCATTACAAGTTCTAGCTGGATGTATACCTTTGGACATCAGGATACGGAACGAAATAAAATTATATAAAATCTTTCGTTGGAAACAAGAAATTTGTATTGGCAATCAACATTTTAAACCCAATGAAGTCAAATTACCTTTTGTAAATAACAACATACCTTGGGAGGAAAAGAGTTTTAAGTGGAGCGTGGAAAGAAGAGAGGTATATGAATCAGAAATTTATACTGATGGATCCAAAATGATTGAAAAGGTTGGGAGTGCTTTTGTTATGTATAACAAAGGAACTATAACCAAAGCTTGGCAAGAAAGAATTGATGATAACAATACCGTCTTCAATGCGGAATTGTATGCTATATGGAATGCAGTGGAATATATAATTGATAATAAAATTCAAGATGTTAATGTGTTTACTGACTCAAGATCAATGTTAATGGCTTTGAGTTCCTATAATATTAGGAACAAATGGATACATAAACTTAAAGAAAAGATTATGAATAATAATTGTGGTATTAAAATAAACTGGGTTAAAGCACATGTCGGATTACAGGGGAATGAAGAAGCGGATAAATTAGCAAAGGAAGCACTCAAGCTCCCGGAGAAGAAATTGTTTGGTACAACCAAGATTCAACTCAAGAATATGACAAGAAACTGTTGTATTACAGAGTGGCAAGAAAGATGGGATAATAGTACTAAAGGCAGACGACTGTTTGAGCAAATACCTAAGGTTTCATCTAAAGTCGTTTATGGGAACATTTATATTAATCAAATCCTAACAACTCATGGAGCCTTCAGGGTGTATCAACATAGATTCTTCAATAAGAGTAGTCTATGTTTTTGTGGAAAAGAAGAGGGTACTGTGGACCACAGTACATACAGGTGCAAACTTTGGGATAGTGTGAGAACAAAGTTCTTTCCCCTAAATTACAAACAGGTACCTATTATAAATTTATGCAGAATTATTTATCTATTGTATGAATTTATCTGTTGTATTACCAAGTGTCTTTCTTCTCAATAAAGAATTGGATGGTTAAAAGAAGAATCAAAGTGTAATTATTTAATACGATTGATTCAGCAGATGAAAAATGTGTCTTGTTTGTATATAGTAGAAATGAAATAAAGAATGTAAGAAATATTTTGTATTCCTTGTAAATTGTATAGAATATTGTATTTTATTTGAATTTTAAATGTGGAAATGGCCTTGTATATATTTGTTGGTAATGTATCGTGATAGCATGTATTGATTTAATCCATCAAGTGTAGGATTAATTTGTTATTGTATGTGGGGTGTTCCCTTGAATGTGGGTCTTGGTCCTTATTGGGGACATTTTATATTGTATGTTAAACTTGTACAGAATAAAAAATTCTTGATTGTTGTATTTATTTCAACACTTGAGTACATTGAACATGTTTATTATTATTTATGTTAACAGAGCTTAGTTAACATTGTTATTTTGTTGAATAACAAATTGAAGTTATCTATTGTATTTTATTGTGATGTTGATTCCAGTGGAGGATGACACTCAATAGATGGCAGAGAGGTGGCTGCTCCGTGTTTGTTTGGCGGCTTTTGGCTGTTTGGCTCGTGGCAGGGGTCGGTCCTTGGCGGGTGGCTTCGTCTGCTGGCCATTGGACCTGGCGCTGTGCTCGACTACTGTCGTGACGATGGATCGCGTTGTTTCCTGTGTACCTTCGGGTGGGGCGGGAGTCTTTTGATTACCACAATATCGAAATTTGTTAAACTATGTACAGCAAAACCCATCTGTTACGCACATGATAATTTTTACTTTTCCTACAATACATGGTAATGTATAGGAAAGGTATTGGTATCATGTCGAAATTCGGTGCTCGAGTTTTCGACAGATTTACGTGTTTTGGGCACTCCAGCAGACAAAAAAATTAATTTTCAGTCTGACGTCTGTGCATATCTCTGTCTGTTTATCTGTGTGTCTGTGTCATACTGTGTGTCTATGCCATACTGTGTGCCTGTGCAATCCACTCTAGGTCGTAAACTGTTCATCGAAGTTGTACAAAATTTGGCAGTGAATTAATTACAGTGGTGCTGATTAAACTTCGGTATGATTCTGAAAACGAGAACCTGCCTTTTCTGCCAAACGGCTTACAAAAATGCTCTAAATAAAAGACTAAATATAATACTTGAATGTATTAATTAAATGCTGGTTTTTATAAGTAATTTTTCAAGACGAAAATAATAAGATCAATTCCATTACTTTAAGGATGAATCGTTCTTGAAATACTTAAATTTATTGGAATTTTTAGGAGCCCGTGACGTTGTAAAATGAGTTATGTTGCCAAATGAAAAAGATGTAACTGCAAATGGACGTAATTTCAAATATATATCCGTGTCATTTTGAGCAATTAAATTCAATTTAAAGAAATGACGAGAAAACAAATTTCAGTTTGTAGGAAAAGTCACGTACTGCGCACATCAGATTTGTTTATAACTGTACCAAAGGTAAATGCTATTTATCCTTCAGCATCATTGCATTAAAATCGCCAAACTCACGCATTCGTCTATATAAACAACCTGGAGTGCCAATTAGGAGTACTTGCTGTATTTATCACCGCATACAAGTTATTGGATTACCACATCTCTCTTCTTCCTATTACGAAAAGATTAGAAAAATGGCAAAAACACGAAGAAGCTTTTCCGTGATTAAAGACGCCGAAGCTTACGAAGAAGATTCGAGTCTCAGAAGATATGTGCAAGCATAAAATGTGCAGCGACTATCGAATCGATAAGGTTAAAAAATTAATGAAATAAGCGTAACTTTAAGATTAAGTTTTGATTTGTAGTTGACAGCGTTGGATTGCTGAACTTTAAAATTAAGATGAGTAGGTCGTATTCATAAAAATGATTAATAAAACTGTCACAGAAAACGCATTTTTTGTGGCAAATACAAGAAGTTTTTTACCTTCCCTACAATGTTGTTGGCTCTTTTCGGGCGCGGCAGCCCAGTGGTTAGCGCGCGATTCTCGCCGTTGCCAGAACTGCAGCCGTGTTCATGCGGAGTACGATCACGTTAAACATGTGGGTCCCTAAGTCCTTCCGAGAGGTTGGTGGTAGGGGAAGGAAGGTACTGTCCCTGTGGATGCCTCCCCCACTGGGTTCCGGTCTAAATTGGGTGGCACTTCCCGGCCGTCCAAACAGTTACCTTACACCTTTCTGGTAGGTCGGACGGTATGGGTCTCAACAACAACCTTCCCTACAATACATAGTAGTGATTATTTCTGAACTCTCATTTTGAACTAAAATTCCAATAAACTTTCTGCATATTTATGGCAACGAGCTAGGATGAAAAACATCCTGCTTGTGTAAACTTCCTCTTGCAATCGTCATCAGAAGCAAGGCTATTTAATATAAGGTTGGGTATTCAGCCCGGTAAACAATCGAAAAGATGTTAGCCTGACTTCCGTGAACTTAGCATTTTGTCATTCGTGACTCCACAGAAAAGGAGAGTTATTGCCAAAACACAGCGTTATCCCATTATTACAATTAAACATTGTTTGTTAATTTTGAAGTGGCAATATCTAGACGTAAACAACCTGCACGGAGAGTTTTAATTGTGCTGTGCACACCTTCCTTAGCGACATTTAAAGATATTCTCGATCTCTATAGAAAGCCTAAGAACAAAATGCGCCCATTTGCTATTCCCGAGACATCATATGCGCAGAATCAGAATAAAAAAAATATAGTCAGTGATGATCGGGGAACTTCATTCCGGGGCATGACTGACTTCATTATTTTTACCTAGCTCTGCTCATATGACGACATTGGAATTATGAACGCACGCATTTTATTCTCGATCTCTCAATAGGAACCGAATTTGTTAACTGCGACTGTCATCTTACTCCAACAACGTCACTAAATTTCCTTAGCACAACACAATTTAAAATCTTGTGCAATTTTTTTACGCTTGGATATTGCCACTTCAAAATTAACAAAATATTTTTAACTATAATAATGCCTGTGTTTCGGCAAATCTTCTCAGAGTTTACTCTAGACCGTGACATCACGAATGACGAAACTTAATTCTCATGTCGTCAAGCTGACGACTTTTTCATTGGTTGCCGGGATGATTTTGAAATAATTTTTACATTTATAACACATATTAAACATGATATACATCAATAAACATGAGCATTAAAAAAATTCCTCCTATTTCACTGAAATAGATAGCTAATTCTGGGACACACTTATGAAATTAACAGTTTCTCAGAGAATTATATGTTTTGAAAACAGAAACAAAGTTTTGATGTTAATATAACAATGTTTGGGATATCTCTGGCTAAAATTGGAGCGTTACGAAAAATGCAAACATTTTGGACACTTATATCTCCGAACCTAATATATAAAAAATTTTACTTGTTGTATCGAAAATAGAGTACCTTTTATAAATATATAAACATAATTTCAATATTTTAAACATTTTTATTTCAAAAAACGTTTCTATTCGAGCGAGTTTTCATTCACTTTTCTTACTTTCCCTGAAAAATTCGCCTAGACCACGAAATATAGAGATGAACAAACGCTACAAAATGTTCAGTTAGCATTCTAGTTACCAGATTGATAATTTTTTTTTACATGGCTCAAAGTTTTTGAGGAATCATTTTGTCAAATTGAAGTTTTCATGTGAGACCTTTAGGCCTACCCGAAAATGTAAAGTAAAATTGAAGAAGATATTCTGTTTGAAGAGAAATTTCCCTTTAGCTATGAACAGTAAACAATTTGTATCCAATCAATACCCTACAAAGATATATAATTGGATTTCAAATCTAGTTCTTATTTGCTGTTGTTTTTTGAACATAGTGATTATAATATCGATATTTTAGTGCTTTTAAATGTTTTGGAAATGTCTAATGAGGACAAATCCCCCCCCCCCAAGAAAAACGATATTGACACAAAACCATTTCGGCTCCATCTGACGGGAACCACTGCTCATCTTTACTTCTCATACGTAGTATTGAGAAAGTATTATTTTCACACAACTTTTAGATTTTGAGATTTTGATGTCAATATATGTTTTAAGACTTCCTTAACAGGTTTTAACTATTTTTGGAGTGATGTCCGTCTGTCTGTCTGTCTGTATGTCTGTGGTTGATTTTTTGTGTACACGATAGCAACCACAAATATTAATGAATTTGCACGAAACTATATATTCGACTTTGTTATAAAAAAATCTAGAACTAGATAGAATTTGTTATTAACTCGAGCGAAAGCTTTGAATTTTATTAAAAATTTTCTATTTTTTAGCATGGCAGCATAGGGCAAAATTTGGCATAAACATGTAAAAAAGGGATTATTTATGGTTCAATGATAACAAGACTTTATGCTTTCAATCATTGTTGTAACAAATAGCCGCGATATAATTTTTTTGTTTGCGATGTGAATAGCCTCACCCACCCCTTGGGGGGGGTACTTTGTCAAGTATGGTATAAATCACGGATTTTTTCAAACCCTTTAAAATGAAGGGTAACACATTCTAGTTGTATTAATTTGAACCAACAATGGCGATTTTTTAACTTTTTTCTGTAAAAAAAAATGTAATATATAAAAATTTGTAAAACAAAATTAATTCTGGTATGAGAAGGTCGAGTTGAGCCACATACAAGTTAATTTTTCTTTTGTCACCGTACACAAGATAAATGTTATCTCTTCTTCAGTTTCATCGAATTAAAATCTATTAACTCACACATTCATGGATGTAAACAGCCTGCATTGCTAACTGGAAGAACTTGCAGTATTTATCACCTCTCATAAAAGTTATTGGATTACCACAGCTACCAGACAAGTTACTGGATTACCACACATCTCTTTTTGCAATTAAGAAAAGATAAGAAAAACGACGAAGACACGAGGAAGCTTTTACGTGATTAGAGACGCGCTTTTTCGAAGCTTAATACGAATAAAATTCGCATTCCAGAAGATATCCACGCAAGCATAAAAAGTGCAGACACCGACGGATCGATATAAGGTGAAGTGATTAATGAAATGCATGTAACTTTTCAGCTTAAGTTTTGATATGTAGTTGACACCGCTGGATTACTAAACTTTTAAATTAAGATGAGTAGGCCGTATTCTTAGAAATGATTGATAAAACTGTTTCAGAAATCGATCAATTTATATAACATAATGACAAATCAATAGATTACAAAAGTCATTTTATTAAAAACATCCTTCAGACGTTCATACAATCTTTAGTTACCGGCCACCCAAATTGCTGCTCCCAGTCTTCGGATGAGTCGGTCGGCCTGGGCTTTCGACAATCTTTAGTAGTACTGTTCCAGAATGTACATTTTATGTGGAGAATATAAACGATGTCTTTCTGCCTGTTTCATCTATAGCTGAAAATCTTTTCGGACAGCCAATTCGGTACGAAATTAGCTGACCTCCCGATATGATTAACCTCGTCGAGTTTTTTTTTTCTTTTTAATTCAACCTAGTTTAAAAGTTACGAGCATTTAAGTTCGAAAACCACTATTTTCCGCCATTTCATCAAATCGAATAAATTCATTTACTTTTATTCTGCCCAGGTACGGTAAAAGATAGAATGGCGCAGGTATTCTACAAACGATACCTCAGACCGACAACAAAATCGAACTAAGTGTATTTTCTTTATCGATCCCCCCCCCCCCCCCCCCTCCGAGATCAATTATATGCTGCGCCACGTGGGGTGCTAGGGTGCTTCAACATTCTCAGTACAAATTTACCAAACACTCCTTTTTATTTAACCCTTATCCCAACAATTTTCAGTTTCTTTCTCTCTCTCTTTTATGTTGTTATTTATTTATTTATTTTTCTGCGGAATTATAAGTCTGGGATCAAATATTTTTAAGGGTGAGAGTCAGTAAATATTCTGCCCTATCCGCGCTTTGTTAACTTTCGCGGCACACGTTTTTCGCCAAAATTCTGCTCAAACAGTTGCAAAATATTTTTTAAAAGATAAAATGCAATGCTTAGATTATATTAAAACTAAATTTAATATCCAATAAAACATAGAATATATTTTTTATTCTAATCCAAAATATTTTTGGTGCTGCCATCTGTTGTCAAAATTTAATTCATACCGATTATTTTTATTTTTTAATGAACATTTTTAAATATCTATTCCTTCTAATACAGTATTAAATACAATAGCAGATCATATACAATAATGCCACATTCACGAAAAGGTAATTTCTCATTCTATAAATTTGATAAGGGGATCTGAATGTACATCACTGAGGACTGCAGCTTTGTCTTCAAGTTCCTTTGTATTCAAGTTCAAGTTCATTTACGTTTCCGTGATTGTGGCATTATTATATATGATCTATTGTTGTATTTAATAGCGTATTAAAGGGAATAGACATTTAGAAATGTTCATTAAAAATAAAAATAGTCGGTATGAATTAAATTACGACAACAGATGGCAGCACCAAAACTATTTTGAATTAAAATAAAAAATATATTCTATGTTTTATTGGGTATTAAATTTAGTTTTAATATAATCTAAGCATTGCATTTTATCTATCAGAAAATATTTCGCAACTGTTTGAGCAGAATTTCGGCGAAAAACGTGTGCCACGAAAGTTAACAAAGAGCGGATAGGGCAGAAGATTTACTGAAGCTTTCTGGCTAGACCTACTTCCAAATGACTGCACATGCGCAAGGTTTCAATAAAGAAACCTGTTGTAAACTCTCGCTTATCGCCGAATGACACAGAGACGTTAGTTCCGTATCGAGTTTGGCAGAACATTGTTAATATTCCATTGGCGTCTATGCTAGCGTGTTCATAGTTTTCTAATTTCTTTTCATTTAGTATATTTCACGAATTAAGACCATGGCTATATCATGCAGAAATCGGTGGACGAAATATAATGACCTAAAGTTCCACAACTAAACTATTTGTTATTTTTAAACTATACATGCATGTATACTATACAAGCTATACCCCATTGCATAGCACTCTCAATTGTAAAAGCCTGGCGCCGCCTATGGGACCAGTGAAAAGTCGAATATATTATTATTATTACTACGTGAGTGACTAAATATTTTTGCTGGAGGAGGGTTTCTGTTCTTAGAAATATATTAATTTTATGTTCCAATTCTACAGGTGGATTGAGTAAAGTCTGACCCCGGTGTTCAAGCCTTGTTGTGATCGATATTTCTCCGTTTTGGGGTCAAAATTGGCGTCATAACCTAGAATCAGTGAAAGGAGTAACTTATCCAGCACATTCTTTGCCTAAACTCATGAACTTTTGTGACTACCGTGACTTTTAGAATAGACAATGCACTTGCAATACTTGTAATACAGCTGACTGTCATTTATAAACAAAAGCGGAGGGAAACGTAAAAGGCGCAACAAATGGTGTTGTAGTGGATTCAGTCAATAATACTGACGTTGGTGACTTGGTATAGCCAATGTAAAATTGAGAGCCAAATCGCTAAATCCAAATATACTGTGAAGAAACAGCAAGAACTCAGAAAAGCCCTATAAGTATTCTTGATGTAGATCAGCAAGTGTACATTTCTTAACAGGAAGGGAAACTGGAAGGCCTACATAAGCGTAAAAACTGCGCAGAAACAACACTGGAAGAGACCTGGAGCAGGTCCTGTAATCCCCATAACCTTTCAATCCAAAAGCCGTAATTGATACACCCATGTCCAAAAGTCAAGCAACAAAGTGAAAAAAGCGGAAAAAAAGAAAAGTATTTATTCGAATTCATTGCAACATTCACAAATCATGAGGTATAACAAAAGACACTAGCATGGCGAAATGTAAAGAAAACTATCAATAAATAATTAAATAATAGAGAAAAACAAAAACATGGGATTTGGGGCGTCAAAAACAGTTCATTGGTGGTGGTCTGTCAATACGGAATGTGATGACCTCTGCTGGAAACGTATGCCCAACAGCGTCGATTCATGTCAAAAATAAGATCATTTATGGCGGTTTGTTGTATCTGCGCCCATTCACGGAGCAGACACAATTTAGGTCGTAAAGGTTCCGTGGAGGTTCATGTAGAGAATTTAGACATCTCCCAAGCATGGTCCATACATGATCGATGGGATTCAAGTCGAGTGATCTCGATAGCTATTCCGTAGGAAGCAGTGTTTTCGATTCTAAATATTGACTGACAATACGATCCCTGTAAACTCACATGTTGTCGTCCATTAAAGCGGTATGAGGACCCAGGGCTGCAAGAAATGGGCGAACATATTGAGCAAGGATACCGTCTCTATGCCTCACTGCAGTCGCAGTACTTCGAAGGAAGATGTGGAGATCAGTGCGGATGCCGACAGCAATCCCTGCTAAAACCATCGAACCGTCGCCTCTGTATGCGTGCATTTTGCAGATGTTGTTGGCGTGTTAGCGAGTTCCATGCGTTCTCCAGACCAATAACCGTCGGGAATCCCTCTGTACATCAAACCATGACTCGTCCGTGAAGAGCACGGTACCCCATTGTTATGAAGTCCAGTTGAAGTGATCTTGAATCCCGTTTAAGCTGGCCCTTCTAGGCAAGGGCATCAGTGGAATGCAAACTACTGGTCGTCTTGCATACAGCTGACCTGCATGTACCCGTCTGTAAACAGTTTGCCGAGATACCGCTCTTTCTGCCAATGCTGTAAGTCAGGAAGCAATCTGATGTGCCGTGATTGGCCTGTGGTGTCGTACATGCAGACACCAAAAACGGTCATTCTGAATGGTTGTGACCCTTGGCCGTCCACTTACTGGTCTTCGCTACACTGTTCCTTCACTTTAATATAGGTTCCAGAGGCGGCAAATGACGGGACTATTAACACTTAGGCTTCGGGTTACATTTGGCTGTCGCTAGCAATTTTTATTTTCTATAAAATTTTGTTGACAGATGGTTATTTAAATTTAAATGGAGTATGTATACAATAGCATGTGGAAACATAATACAATAGCATTGCTAAGTATTTACATTCTGGGTTAATTAGTTTCGCCCCTAAAATGCACGCAATTAGCCCTTATAATGCGGTTTTTGAGAAAAGAGGTCTGAAAGGCTTGCTTGATTTGTACATGTGCTGCTTCGATTTTATTATAAAACGCGTTATAATTGCTATATTTTTATGATTATTTTTTAAAAGTATGCTTTATAATTTATTCCATTATTATAAAAAATTGAATAAAAAAAAATTGGACATTTATAAGGTTCTTAAAATACTCACGATTATTATAAAATATTTCACATAAGGATTACACATCTTACAAAGAATTTTCTCTCAGTAAGGGGAAAATAGTGAGAATTAACACAGACACAATTTTCCAGTTCTCTCTTAAAGCGCATTAGCTCTCTTGATAATCTTATTTCCCTTTAATACCTTGAGGAGCAAAATTCCATTTCTCGGTAGCACGAGAGGGTTCAAAAAACGGAAAAAATGAATGCAATTGCTTTAGTAAAACTTATCTTTTAAAAATGTATCTTACGTCCGGTTCCCTTACAAGCGGCGATGATCTGGAACCGGTACGAATTTTTATTCATATATTTTTTGAAAAGTAAGCAATATTACTTTCCTTATATATATAATGTATAAGGAAAGTATTGTGATGGGGTCGAAAATTTAAATTCGAGTTTTCGACGGGAGAGCACGTTTCAAGCATCCCTGATCACGAATCAAGCATTTTTAAGTTGATGTCTGTGTGTGTGTGTGTGTGTGTGTGTGTGTGTGTGTGTGTGAGAGAGAGAGAGAGAGAGAGAGAGAGAGAGAGAGTCTGTGAAGACGATAACTGACGAATGAATGGACCGATTCAAACGAAATTTGGTACAAAAATTACAATCCGCAAACACTGGAAGCCTATTGCTTTTATACGCAATCGAATGTTCAAAACCCACCTAAATTTTCTTGTGAAATTTTGAAAAAATCATTAAAAAATCAAAACCTTTAATAAAGTTACGCAGATAGACATTTCTTATGTAATTTTTCATTAGAAAACGGATTGACACAAATTTCAGAACGCTAGCATGAACCGTTCTCAAGATATTGCACATTTTCCAAAAAATTATCAAAAAATTATCAAAAATTAAAAAAAATATATTAATCGTTGACAAAAATGTTCACTCTTCATATATAATATCATGCGTTAAATTGGGTGACATCATTCTCTTGGATCTAGCTCGTTCCATTCATGAAAAAAGATACTTTGAGTAATACTTTTATATTTGAACGCCAATAGTCATTTATCTGCTGTAAGAATGACTTAGTTCTCCGTCCATAATGCTTGGCGAGATTTTGGCGACGGATTTGGTGGAATGTCGCGAACTTGGCGACTTGTTTAAATGTCGCTAAATTAATGAAAAACTCGCCAAATGGATAAAAATGCCTGCAAATCTATGAAAATCACGACTCATTGACGAAAATTCAATATCTTGGAAAGAATATATCTACTATAAGAATAACCTATTGTTTTTACTGTTAAAATAGTAAATTCATTGCATTATATAAGGACAGTCATGTGTTGCCCATATCAGATTTTCTCTGATTATATAGACCTTTTAAGCTGTATTTTACTTTGTGAAAGAAAGAAAGGTAATACAAATTTGAGTCTGTAGTTCATGTGTTGCCCATATCAAATATTTACTTAATCTATGTTTCATTAGCACATTTTAAATTCGGTCCATTAGATTGCAAATAAATAGAAACATTTTCCGATTAAATATTTACTCTAATTACTTTTGAGCAGTTTTCGTTATATTACGTTTCCTACATAGAAAGTATAATATATGGCGAAATTGTTGTGACGGGATCAAAAATTCGAGTTTTCGGTGGAAGAGCAAGTTTTAAATATTTCTGAACTCAAATGCAACTTTAGTATGTGTTAGTGTGTATGTTAGTGTGTACTTATGTTAATGTGTGTGTGTGTGTCCGTGCATTTGTGGATTCGATATCACAAAAACGAATGAAGAACTTCAAAAATAATTTGGTGCGATAATTTCAATCAGTGAATACTGCAATCCTATTGATTTTCAAGTGCAATCAAATATTCGATAGCCCCCCCCCCCCTCCCCTTCCAATATTTGAATGCATTTTTTGAAAAAATCGACATTAAAATCAGAACTTTCAATAATTTGAAATAAATAAATAATCATTTCAAAATATTTTAATTAGAAAGTGAATGATATAAATTTTAAAACGATGGCACGAACCATTCTCTAGATACTCTCAAGATACTTCATATATTATAAAACGAGTTATAATTGCAATATTTTTATGATTTTTTTTAAAGTATGCATTATAATTTATTCCATAATTATAAAAATTGAATTAAAAAAATTGGAAATTTATAAGGTTCTTAAAAGATTCACGAATCGGTATATTATGAAATATTTCACATAAGGATTACACATCTTACAAAGATTTTTCTCTCAGTAAGGGGAAAGTAGTGAGAATTAACACAGACGCAATTTTCCAGTTCCCTCTTAAAACGCATTAAATCTCTTGATAATATTTTTTTCGGTTAATATAGTGAGGAGCAAAATTCCATTTTTCAGTCGCATGAGTGGGTTCAAAAAACGAAAGACATGAATGCAATTGTTTTTGAAAAACTTATCTTTTAAAAATGTAGTCGTACGTTCCCTTACAAGCAGTGATGATCTGGAGCAGGTAAGAATTTTAATTTATTTATTTTCAAAAAATATTAAGCGTTTCTTCTAACTTTACTTTCCCTATAATTCCCTACATTCACTACATTTTTCTACTTTCCTTATTTTAAGTTTTCCGTTACAAGAGAATCCAGCAATAACCACAAAACCTTTAGCAAAACTTTCCTTGTTATATCTGAACCAACCTTTGTCGGGTATACATTTTTTACCTTTTTCAAAGTCAAATGTAAACTCTGGTGTTTCTTTCCTTTTTTATTAATTATGTCACTTAATTTACATGTAGAAATATTAAAACCATGCTTTTCACATCTTTTCACATCAAGGCACTACTATAAAATCGTCTGCTTCTCTATGTAAAATCAATGAATATTTATTCATATCACCTATATTCCAAACTCTAGAGCTAAATAATTTTGCGTCAAAAAATTCAGCAATTCTTATACAATACATCTTGCAGCTTGAAGTGTTTACATTCTGCATATGTTAAAATTAGGCTTCGTTGCAGAAATAATCAAAGTTTGATGATCATTTAAACTCAAAAATATTGCAATTGCGTTGTCGCAGAATGTAGATTCACAGAAATTAAAAAAAAATAAAGCGGTTTTAGGAAAGATGCAACACAAAACATAAATTAAAAAAATTTAAATATCACGATTTTTACTCTAGGAAAAAAGATGGATGCCATATTTTATTTTCAAGTAGGTCACGTGATCTTTCCATGTTATATGAGTGCAATTATTATTTAAAATTTTATTTTAAAAACTACAGAAGATATTTTGCTGCGATTTTTTTATATATTTTATGGGATAATTTGAATATTTCCTAAAATTTTCGAAGCAATTTCTGAATTTTAACTTCTCTTAAAAATTGTTTGAAGAATTAGATCCCATAGGCTTCAATGTATTTCATTTTTTTTCAACCCGCGTTGAATCTTAAACTAATTGGGTAATATCGTTCATTTACATTCCCATAGGTCCCACAGACCGTCTCAACAACATCCTAAAGTTTCATTTTGATAAAGTCATTTTTACTGCAGTTATCGTGAGAACGGACAGACACACAGACAAACAGACAGAATGAACAAAGTCATAAACACTTTTCAACTATGTTCTAAAGCGGTAAATAGGGATTCATAAAGAAAAATATTACGGGGTTTATTGCAGCTAATTAAAAGAAACGTTTTATCAAACATAGGGTGAAAATTATCGATAATAACATACTGGGTTAGAGACGTGGGCAGTTTACCATTTATAACATTTACCATTTTTACCTCGAGCATGTTCAGATAAACGAATACCGACAGTACGTTTAATACTACCAATGCAGAATTTAAAGTTATTTTCGGGAGATAAAAGGAGGACAATGTACACCCCAGCCTGACACATAAAATTAATTTTATCCTAAAATTTATCTGAGCGAATACGATTAAATAACGTAGTAACGGTAGAATGGGCGGCTTAAAATTAAATTCATGGCAAAAATGAATAAAAGGATGACATATCGCTGGGTGAAAAGGCAGACTAGATATATACCAAAGTTTATAGAATACTAGTAGTATTCTATAAACCTTGGATATATGCGGCATAAGATAAGAAACAGGAGTAAGGTTAGTGTTACGATAAATAAAATTATAGCCAATATTGGAAAAGATTTTATATATAAACTCGAAAGAGGTCTTATGGCCAAGGTTAGAGATAAAATCAATTTCAGTAACTAAAGCAGAAATACATGAACAAATGTGAAATGCACAATTAAAATAAACAATAAAAGAAGCTTTTTTAAAAGAAATTGAATGAGAGGAGTTAGAAGGAATACAAGAATTAGAGAAAGTAGGTTTACAAAAATAGAAGTATGAAAACCAAGAGAGTTACAGGAAACAAGAACATCCAAAAAAGGAAAAGAAAAATTAAACTCATGTTCAACGGTAAATTTAATAAAGGTGTAAAAATCATTGACATTAACCAAAAGATTTAAGGGGTCGCTCAAACTATGGTTCCAAATAATAAACACATCATCCACGTAACGGCATCAAAGGGGATAAAAAAAAGGCAAAATCTCGTTCTCGTACTCTTGTAACAAAGCCTCCACCAAAATGCCAGATAAGGGTCTACCCATAGAGGCGCCCGTTTGCAAACATACACTATCACGAAAACCAAAGTAATTTGTCTCTATGACAGTGCTCAGTGCAGAAGTTATTGCGTCGATAGTGGAAATAGTACAATATTGACATAGAAGTTTTCTGGCAATAATATTAATGGCAGTAGAAACTGGACAATTAGGAAACAGGGACACAATGACAAAACTATGAAAAGTGCAATTTAGAACAAAATTAGTATTAAAGAGATGTTTAAGGAAATTTTCAATAGAGCCTATAGAATTTAGTTATTAAAAAATATTTTAAGAAAATTAACTAACGCTTTTTCTAAAAAATAGGTAGGACCTTTACGCTTAGCCACAATAGGACGCATGGGATGGTTAACTTTATGGAGTTCAACTTTATTTTCGGACAAATATAACACGTTCGCAAAAATAAAATTACATTTAAATAAATTATCAATCACTGGACTCATGAAATCATGTAGAATATTGCCATTTCCTCAGGCCAACATCTTTCAATTAATATGTGCCGATTTTCATTGCCATATCCCATTCTGATCACCAAACCTTTATAATATTATGTAGCATAAAATGGATTACTGTATTATTAAATGTACATTGCTGATTCTGGATTGAAAAGAAAACGGTATTGAGAAAAAAATATTTATCCATTGTAATTCACCATAGAAGTCATCTGAGCAGTCATTTATTCACATTAAAATTTAAATGCCGCTTGGTTACTGACATATACTACACAGATGTTATTTAGACGTTACGGCTCTGAGCTTTTCGACCCATTCGTGAATCTTATTCTCCTCTGAATATTTCCACTATGATATATTTATGAAATGCTTAGAAAACTAAAATGATAAATTCCAAGAGAATCTCTCACTGCCAGGTCGAATTAATGCCAGAGCTCGAAGGTTGAGAAACACTGATCTAAGGTACTTGTAAGTGTCAATTAAACATCTGGAATTAGGGATTGCGTTCTCCTCACTGGTTAAATTGCTGATTATATATATATATATATATATATATATATATATATATATATATATATATATATATATATATATATATATATATATATATATATATATATATATATATATATATATATATATATATATATATATTATATATATATATATATATATATATATATATATATATATTATATATATATATATATATATATATAATATATATATTATATATATATATATATATATATATATATATATATATATATATATATATATTAATATATATTATATACAGTCAAATAGGTTTACCGGTATATTACTGTTTCTCAAATAAATTGTACTTTTTGTAAAGTCATTTAAAATTTCCCAAAAGTGTTGGATGAGTATGCTTCGAATACGAGTTTGCCACGAAAGTGCACGTTTCAAGCATCCCTGATCTCGAATTGAAAGTTTTTGTGGTGGTATCTGTGCGTGTTTGACTCGAGTCTTTGGAAATTATATCTTACGAATGCGTGGAGCATTTTAAAAGATATTTGTTAAGATTATTGCAATCAATGAACGTTATAACCCTATTGATTTTAAACGCGATCGAAGAGGTATTAGACCTCACCCCTCACCCCATTTTTCGAGATGAATTTTTGAAAACATCGTAGAAACACATCTGGAACTTTAATAATAGTAAATGAATAATCATTCCATATGTAATATTTCATTACAAAATGAATGACAATTGTTAGAATCCTAGTATTAACCGTCCTGGAAATATTGCATATTTAAAATTTATCAAAAAATTTACAAAAATTAAAAAGAAATAAATTTTTTTGTAAAACTTCTTAATATTTTATATGCTATATTATGGGACAAACTTTCTAAACTCATTCTCGTGGATCTAGCTCAATCTATTAATGAAAGAGGACGTTTTTAATATAACTCAAAAACTATTGATTAATACTATTAATAATTATATTTAAGACAACTCCTTCCCGTTTGCTTATCTTTATGAAATGCTATGCGACAAATTTAAAGACAATTTGGCGACGAACGGTGAAAAATCACCAATGGCGAATTTTGTAAATGTCGCTAAACTGACGAAAATCTCACCAAATGGGCAAAAATGACGTTTAATTAACGAAAATGAAGCCAAATTGACGAAAATTCAATATTTTGGTGAATAAAATTCAATTTCTTTTATAATCCCTGTCACTTTGGGCGAATTAATACTTTTAGTGTAGGGAAAGTCATGTGATTTCCCCATCAGATTTTTTAAATTGAAAACCCGTTTACACTTTTGCAAGTTAGGTCCTTGAAATGTGTAGATCTAGCTCTGAGATTGCAGAAATATTGCGCTCAAGAGATTTTCTCTCAAAATAAGACAAGCAGACCAATAGGCAACACAAACGCAATTTTCTTAATCTTTTTAAGTGCATTTATTTCTTTCGATAATCTTATTTTCCACCCGATGCCATGCGAGCGGCAAAATTCCATTTCTCGGCTCATGTGAGATTTCTAAATATAAAAGGATTTGGTTCTGTAAGACTTTCTTCTCAAAAATACATTCTTTCTCTTGTATAACTAGGTTTTAGTATATGCGAAAATTACATGCACGCCGTTCAGTTTCTGAATACATGTGCACTCAGGCAGAATCGAAACATCTAATCGATTCTCATCTGGAATTTATAAAATCTGAATATTCTATATCAATATTTCTCGACCGGGATTTACGAGTACCGCTAGGGCTACATTGAAAAGTAACAAGGGAAACGCTTGACTTTATATGTTAAATTACGTATTTCCATTTATTATTTCTCTTTATATTATATTTTCTTTATTTACATTCTATTATTTATATTATAAGTACGCTCACTGATAAAAAAAAATCTGCTATGGGTAGCACCTGACTTTCCCTGCAGACTTATATCCACGTTCTCTTTATTTTAATTAAATTAATTCACTTTTAATCCAATTTTCGTTTTCATTTGGTAACTGGACTTACTTTCAAAAGTGGCGTAGAGAAAATAAGAAAAAAATAAAATACCTCAAGAACGGCTAGCATAAGTGTAATGGGGTTGGTCTTATTATTTTCTTCGTTAAAAATTACGTATAAAACAAGCATTTAATGGATATATTTGAGCATACATAGTTTTTTATTTTAGATTTTTGCGGGGCATTTTGCAAAAAAAAAGGCAGGTTATTTTTTTTCCGAATTATACCAAAATCTAATCAGCACCAAGGTAACCCACAAACGACTGATCTACGAATTTTGTGAAATTCGGTCCATTAGTTTTTCAGCTAAAGTGGATACATGCAATTTTTGAGGGCCATTTCGCAAAAAAGGCGGGTTCTTTTATCCCGAATCGTACTAAAAACTAATCAGAACCAGGGTCACACCCAAGTGACTTACCTACCAAATGTTATGAAATTCGGTCCATTAATTTTTGAATGAAAGTAGATACATACATTGCACAGACAGACAGACACACAGACACACACACAGACGTCATGCAAAAAATGGGTTTTTCGTATTCTAAAGGTTTTGAAACGTGTAGATCCGTCGAAAACTCGAGTTGCGATTTTCGACATGATTCCAATACTTTCCCTATACATTACCATGTATTGCAGAGAAAGTAAAAAGATCTTATGCTAGCAGCACATGAATTTCCCTTCAGACTCCAATTCGTTTTCTCTTTATTTCACTAATATTTCATTAAATTGAGTTTAATTGCACTAGATAACACGCATAATTATTTGAATTTACACTTTTAATTCAATTTTCGTTTTCATTTTATAACTAGATATATTTTCAAAACCGGCGTAGCAAAAATGCGACATAAACATTAAATATATCAAAAATGGCTAGTCCAAGAATAATGGGGTTGGTTGGTCATGTTCTTTTCATCGTCAAAAAGTACGTATAAAATAAGCATTTAATTGATACATCTAAGCATACTTAAGCTTTTATTTTAAATTTTGACGATTTTTGCGGCCATTTCGCAAAAAAAGACAGGTTATTTTTTGTTTAGTCGAGTCGTACCAAAATCCAATCAGCACCAGGGTAACACACAAGTGACTTATCCACCAAATGTTGTGAAATTGGTTCAATTAGATTTTTAGGTAGAGAAGATATAAACAATTTTTGCTGGTCATTTCGTAAAAAAAAGGCAGATTCTTTTATCCCGAATCGTAAGAAAATCTAATCAGCAACAGCGTAACCCAAGAGTGACTTACCTGTAAAATTTTATGAAATTCGATCAATGAGTATTTGAGTTAGAGTAGATACATACATTGCACAGACAGACACACAGACACACACAGAGACACACACACACAGACACACGCACAGACTTTACGCTAAAAATAGATTTTTCGTGTTCTAGAGGTCCCAATCCGTGCAGATCCATCGAAAACTCGAGTTGCGATTTTTGGCAAGATTCCAGTAATTTCCTTATACCATGTATTGCAAAAGAAGTAAACATTTTTTACTCAAATGACAGAACCATCCTTTACCCCGCGAAAATTTGTAAACAGCCATATCTGGAGCTGATGCGCAAATGCTAGTTCGGTGCAACTGCGGATGAATGCATGTCACACGAGAGTGTTGAATTTGCTATCACTGTGGAATACAAGAAAGTTTCCTAGACAGTTGTATGCCTTACATTTATACCAAGTGTTGGACTGCAAGATTTGTGAGTATTAAGCATGCCAAGAAGACGCAGTATACGCCACTATGAACAACGCATCGTTGGGATGCGAGAAGCAGGCTACTCGGTATAACTGCTAGCCAGCTGCTCCCTTATGACTGTCAGGAAGTGGCCATTAGCCTGCTGTATCCTTCTGGCTGCATTAATGATATGAAACATAGGAATTGCCAAGGGGCTAGGAGAGGGGTATAATATCGCCATTGATAATTGTTGCAGTCCCAAATGATGTGAGGGTATTAATCAGGAAGCGTAATGGACGTCGTATCATGAATGCAAATTTGTCTCAAATAGTCGCCTGACAAGAGTACGATAAGAAATAGTATTAGCTTGCAAAGCATGTCCTTAGATGGTGGATAAAAGCGTCATTGTAGCTGTTCATGTTTCACAATCCAACGACCTTTGTCTAGGTCGTTTCTGACCATAGACAAAGGCAAATACTGGATGCCAGTCTTCTTCGAACCTTGTACATTTTTATTATAAACATTTTAGGTGGATCCTATAATGTACTTTTGCCTAGAGTCTCTAACAACTGTTAAAGTGTATCTGGGTGTTTGGAGCAGTGGATTCGTAAGGACACGCACACACGGCGGAAAGGTTATGGACAACCTAGACAAACCATCAGGAGAGATGGTCATTTGATTGTGAAACACGAACAGCTACAATGACGTTTTATCCACCAGCAAAGGACAAGTTGAAACTTCGAAAGAGAATCCCATCTATTTCCAGCCGACTATTGGAGACAAATTTTTCATTCATCATTTTCACATTTGCGTCCATTACGCTTCGTAATTAATACTCTAACATCCTTTGCAACTACAGGAATTATCAATGATACCCTTTGGCAAAACCTATATTTCATACCACCGACACAGCAAGACGGATGAAGCAAGTTATCCGTCAATTCAGCAAACCAACGACTTCGTTAATCGAATATTCAGTGCACCTTATTGTGCATTAACTGAGAACTCCGTAAGTCGTTAATTTCACACTGTTCATGTTTCCGGTGTTAAAATACACACGGATTCCGATGCGTGAGCGGATTTTCCTTCGTTAGACGACAGTCGTATTTCTTTCGTCTGCTGAGTTTATATGCTGTGGTAGCACGATTTTTAACCCTAAAATTGAGTTCATTGCATCAAAATGTGCGTCTTATCGAGACCTTTAATTTGATTCCTGGATCTCAACTCTACAACTTATAGTACGTGAATTATCATTATTAAACCTTGGCAATTTGTTACAAATGCCAATTTATTCCGAAAGTTATTTTATCGTCTGATATTCATATGAAAGTTCTTTTATCGTCTGTTCTTGCGCCGTGGGAGCGCGATTTTTTACTTCAGCCATGAATTCCCACGCCATTTTGTGCGTCTTCACGTGACCTTCATTTTGATATCTGGATATCAACTCTACGACATATAGAACGTGAGTTATCTTTTGTAAACTGTGATAAATTGACCCAAACGCCATTTGCACGAGCATAGAAATTCAACGGTCTTCAATAATAAACATTGGCATTTCCAGCTCTGAAAACCGACGTTTGGATACTTACGTATTGAATAACTACACGGATTCCGATGCGGCGAATATGGTCATCCAAAAATGAAGAAAGTGACAAAAGTTGATGCTGCCATCGGTGACAATGACTCGCAAGGGCCAATAATTTTCAAATTTTCATGCTGTTGCATAGAGTATTGTTTGCCCTAGATATAATTGGGTACGAAATTTTGACGGCATAAATAGTACGTTCTAAGATTTGAACATATTTTGTTCTTCCCTGAAAAAACTTTGCAAGCATGTTACTACAATTACAGGAAGATGAACAACGTTAAAATATTGTTTAACTTGCTCAGTACACATATGCAGACTGTAATATCCGAAAATAACTCAACCTATTGATATAAATGCGGTGAAATTATACAAAGTTCCATGAAAATGAAAAAAAAATTACAATTTTTTAAAGAAATTGTAAATGGCATGTTTATTTTGTACAGCTGTACTACACAACATTTCATAGCGGTACTGTTGTGAAATGCTTGCCCTCGTTCAATTGTTGTTTTCGTTCAAAATTTAACTTACCGCAAATTCTAATTTACTTTCGATTCTAAAACTTGTTCTCAGAAATTTATTCTAAATTGATAAAGCGCCATTTCTGTATTCGGCCCTTTTTGGATATTTCCCGCCAGTTCCGGCAAACCTTGGTGTAGGGTTTTGTCCCGCGCTTTAGTACATGTACTTCGTATTTGCATTTCATATTCTTTAACATTGGAACTCTTTTTATTTGCGTCATGAACGCGTAATAACATTAAAGATGCTTGAGTCTGTTTTTGGTGATTAGTTTCAGTTGGCGATGTAATTCCATAGCAGTCGGACGTGTTCTTGCCCGCGGGGCAAAGAACAGAATGTATTCTTAATAGAATGTTTCTAAAATTAAATTAATGATGAAGTAAATTGTTTAAGTCGCGTTTTAATGTAATTTCCAAAAGTCGCGAGATATGTTCATCGTAAATTGATTATTTGGAGATGTCTGACCGGCGCAAACCACTTTCGGATCCGCCGTTGTATTGTTCTATAATGTTGGAAATACAAGTGTGATTTAAAATACCATCGTCAACAAATTCGATGTCTAATTCTTCTTGATGTATATGATTTGGAACATGGTAATTTCTCATCTAATAAAGAAAAAGGTAAATTCAAAAGGTTTGAGTCATCATTGCTTATCTCCTACTATCATCACGCCACCATCAGCTCCAATCGCTGTGTACAACCCTTGTCACATCAGCGCGGATCTCCCATCTTCTCCGATGCCCGAGAGAAACCGCCCGCAGCGATCGCGCTCCAGTTACTTGTGCAATCTTATTCTTCTCATAAGAATCTTCCCGGCGCCATTTCCTTTTCACTACAAATGGTGGCCGTATTTCGTTTCATTACAATTGGTGCCGTCGACCATGCAAGCCTGCAAGAATGGCTTAGTTGATCCTGTGGAGCACAAATTGAGAGCCTATACCTGGTGCTGAGTGCATTCAAGTCTACAAGGATGACTCACCGAATCCTGTGCTGTGTGGTTACATCGGAAATATCAAGTTGCGGCATTGCTGCTACAATTGTACCAACTCCAATGCCTGCAGAAAAAAAAGGGAAAATTCAAGAAACAAGTGTTCTTTTGACTTCGGGACGTCGATTCCCGAGTCTGTGTGTATATGCATTCCTTTTTCAGTCAACGCATAAGTATGAAAGTAAAATTATATGCTGTTGAATATATTTTCCCGGGACGTCGATTCCCATATGTTTTTTTAAGTATTGATTGAGTCAAGAAATAAATAAAGTGTATTATGTCGACCTAGAAAAGAAAGGTAGGTCTGCAATTAGTGCTCAAATCGAGAATCCGTATGAATGCCCACATAATTTTTGACTGCATCCAATGTCAAAGAGGCACGGAATATTCTCAGGAAATTGCAATATTTTTATCAGAGGCACTCGCCAATTTCAAGAGCGGAGTTATTGAAAGTCCTCATCTGCGGCAAAATAGCCCAGAAAGCAAGAAATCGTCATACCGAGAGCGTTGAAAGCTCATACTCGCTAGATCTCTCACACATATGCTAATTAAAAATTAAAACTTGTTAATAATTGTATAAAAGAGTGATTTTTTTTTGTTTACAATTTTGCTAATAATTTAAAATGTATATAATTTGTGTATTTATTTTTTTTTTTTTTGAACACAGTTATCTTAAGTGTTTATTTTGTATTGATAATATTAAATGTGATATTGTAAATATATAAATTTTATTAGGTAAAGTTTCAAATCGAATATATGATAATGATTGAAGATTGTTGAAAGTTCAGAAAAATGTTAGTATGAATGAAATATTGTGATTTTTATATATCGTATTTTTTTTTTAAGACATCTCAATCGCGTAGGTTATTCTAAATTAATTTTTTTTTCTGCGCCATGTTCATGACAATCTGATATGCAATAGTAATAAGATTTTTTAGTTTTTGAATTTAAACACATTGAGGAAAATTTAAAAAAACTCAACCCCCTCACTTTTATCTAGCATGTAAGGACTTCTTTTGTGAAAAAGTGTGTATGAATGGGAAGCAAATGCAGTGTCGTATGAATCAACTTTTCACACCTGTTCTTAATTTTTTATTTCATATCTTCTGGGTTGAGAAATACACATATTTTGGAAATGAGAATTGATTGCAGTTGACAATCCTATCTGCATAACAGATCCTAAATTTTTTCGTTGAAATTTTTTGTGGCATATTTTTTCTCCAAGAAATTGTTGGGTTTTTTTATGTCACCGTTTTATTTTTAGGCATATTTGGAAAAAAATTTTTTTTGGTTAGTTTTTGTTCTGTACCAGAACAAATCCTCGTTTGCGGCGGGGATATGTTGTGAAATGCTTGCCCTCGTTCAATTGTTTTCGTTCAAAATTTAACTTGCCGCAAATTCTAATTTACTTTCGATTCTAAAACTTGTTCTCAGAAATTTATTCCAAATTGATAAAGCGCCATTTCTGTATTCGGCCCTTTTTGGATATTTCCCGCCAGTTCCGGCAAACCTTGGTGTAGGGTTTTGTCCCGCGCTTTAGTACATGTACTTCGTATTTGCATTTCATATTCTTTAACATTGGAACTCTTTTTATTTGCGTCATGAACGCGTAATAACATTAAAGATGTTTGAGTCTGTTTTTGGTGATTAGTTTCAGTTGGCGATGTAATTCCATAGCAGTCGGACGTGTTCTTGCCCGCGGGGCAAAGAACAGAATGTATTCTTAATAGAATGTTTCTAAAATTAAATTAATGATGAAGTAAATTGTTTAAGTCGCGTTTTAATGTAATTTCCAAAAGTCGCGAGATATGTTCATCGTAAATTGATTATTTGGAGATGTCTGACCGGCGCAAACCACTTTCGGATCCGCCGTTGTATTGTTCTATAATGTTGGAAATACAAGTGTGATTTAAAATACCATCGTCAACAAATTCGATGTCTAATTCTTCTTGATGTATATGATTTGGAACATGGTAATTTCTCATCTAATAAAGAAAAAGGTAAATTCAAAAGGTTTGAGTCATCATTGCTTATCTCCTACTATCATCACGCCACCATCAGCTCCAATCGCTGTGTACAACCCTTGTCACCTCAGCGCGGATCTCCCATCTTCTCCGATGCCCGAGAGAAACCGCCCGCAGCGATCGCGCTCCAGTTACTTGTGCAATCTTATTCTTCTCATAAGAATCTTCCCGGCGCCATTTCCTTTTCACTACAAATGGTGGCCGTATTTCGTTTCATTACAGTACCTGCATCTTTGAGTAATTGGAATCTGCATTCCTCACAATTTAGTTTGTAAATCATTTGTATTGTAATCATGCGAAAAATAAGCAACCTCGGTGACGATTTTGGGGAATGTGTCACCAAATTAACGAAAATGTTTCAACATTTATGAGAATGTCACTGCATTGATGAAATCGACGCAAAAACAACGAAAATGACTCCAAATTGATAGAATTTGAAACCAGTGAATAAGTAGGGTATTGATTTTAAATTTCAGGAATGATTTGAAATTTAAACAAATCAATAAACAGATGATATACTAATTATGTTTCAATAGGGGTCCGTCTTTCTGACATCTTCCATCTGTCGTACTTGGCGATCTAAGCTGTAAAACTGACGACTTTCGTAAAAAGTCGCAAAATTGTCAAAACATCCCAAAATCGTCGAAAATGTCGACACATCGTCAAAAATTCAATAACTCAGAAAACCTGCACTCATTAAATGTAATTTCTTTGATTACTCCTGCCGCTTTGAGGAAATTGTTAATTTAATATTTTTATTCAAAATGAGCGATTTTCGACAGAACTGTTTCGGCAATTCAACACACTGTTCATGGGACATCTGCATTTTGTTAAGGGGGTCGACGGAAGCATAAATTAATTGCATTATGTTATAGGGGATGGTATACATAGTATGTATGTTTCAACAGTGAGTCCTATTAGAAATATAAACATTGAATGGGAAATATTGTATGGTTCCCAAGTGTTTGTCAATATTAAGAGCACAAGTGCTGCAGCGGAGCGGATGCAGGGAAATCTTTTACAACTTCATCGATGGCAGATGGGAGGTTATCTTTTAAAAGTTTGCCCATCTTATGACGGGCATAATCTTCTAATATGGAAAAATCTAATGTGGGCAGCACATGACTTTCCATGCGGACTCAAATTAATTTTTTCTTTTTTTCTTTAATCATTTATTAAATTGAGTTTAATTGTACAAAATAAAACTAAATTTGCATTTTTAATTCAATTTTTATTTTTAGTTGGTAATTGGACATTTTTCCAAAGGCGGCATAACATGAATGCGAAAAATCTCAAATATCTAGAAAACTGTTATTCCTAGAGTAATGGAGTTGGTCTTCTTTTTTTCTCATCAGAAATTACGTATAGAATAAGCAATGAATTGATACATTTGAGCATACGTAGCCTTTTTTTTTAGATTTTGGCGATTTTTGAGAGCGATTTCGTAAAAAGAGGCAGGTTGTTCTATTTCGAATAGTACCAAAATCTAATTAGCAGTAAAGTATCCTACAAGAAATTTATCTACCAAATTTTGTAAAATTTGGTCAATTAGTATTTGAACTAGAGTGGATATATGGGATTTGGGCCATATAGTGGATTGAAGTGGATATATGGAGCCATTTCCCAGAAACATGGCGGGTTCTTTCTTTCCGAATCGTACCAAAAAGTAATCAGCTCCAGGGTCACACTCAAGTGACTTACTTACCGAATTTTATGAAATTCGATCCATTAGTTTTTGAATTAGAGTGGATACATACATTGCACAGACAGACACCCACACACACACAAATGTCACTCTAAAAATAGATTTTTCGTATTCTAGAGGTCCCAAAACATGTAGATCCATCGAAAACTCGAGTTGCGATTTTCGGCATGATTCCAATACTTTGTACATTACCATGTATTGCAGGGAAAGTAATAAGAATGAGAAAGTCAAGTGGAGATTTACTAAATGTTCTCTTTTAATAGTAGCAAAGTGGGATAAAAGAAAACAATGTACTGACGACACTCAATTTTCTTAGTGCCACCGATATATACTGCAAACTGTTCGATAGCATCCACAGCATAGAATAAATACATAGTGCTTTTTGTAGCATCAATCTTACAGAGACATTTCACATTTGATTAAGTTATCCTGTCCGTAAGTGCACAGAAACCGTAAAAGCTTCACTGTAGAAATAGAGGCTATGCGAGATATTTTACCCAATAAACCTAGATATAGCCAGGCGGTGGGATAGAAAAATGTGCTCCTGTGTGATTTTGGAAAAAAACATATATGGCAAAAGAAATGCAGTACAAATCTCTTGAGTTACTTACTTACGTAGACAAGATATATTTCTTTCAGCCCAGACCACCGGTCCTACCTAAGGTTTAGACAAACGGGTAAGTGTCTAAGTGTCACCAAACGTAAGCCGGAACCGAATAGGTGTGGCAACCATAGGGATGAACAGGGGTGGAACTGAATAGGGGTGATACCCACTATGTGAATCGCACGGTCTGAGGTCTTCAGGGACCGTACCCTCCTTCCACTGCTATCATCCTCTCGGAAAGAGTAGATAAGATCTCTGGAAGAAGGTGTAGTCGGAGACCAAATGAGGAGGGGGGGGGGCAAAATTCTAGAATATGTTTTCAATATGAACCAGGATGGTTCATAGGAGTGGGAATGAATACCTCTTATGTAGGAAAACAGACTCGGCTTATGTAGGAAAACAGACAAAACTCGGCGAGTCCGGGACTGCCCATTGGTTAACGAGGGAGGATCGCACGGCTTGTGCCCTTTTTGATCCTCGAATCTGCCATAAAACTATCCCCGTGTCTGTAAATCTGTAGGCCCGAAAGTTCATCCGAGAAGTCCTATTCAAGTATGCATCTTACTTTAGTTTCCATAGATCCATATTATTGTATTTTAAAGGCATATATCGTGCGAAATTTGTCACCAAGCAATAACTCCAATGCCAGGCATCCCGAACCGTATAAATTATTTTTTGCTAGATATTTGTAACAATATGATATACATACTCCCGTTTCATCCCCATCATATTTCTTTGACTTCTTAGCTTGCGTCCTAAGATTTTTCAGATTTAAAAATACATAGAAGATAAAAAAAAGCGTGTAATAAAAGTGTAGTGCACATCAAAAATAATTTATTGAGGTTAATTAAACACATTGCTTTGATACTTTGAAATGCCGCAATAACCCACCATATGATCTTTAATACGAGTTCCTGGAATAGAATATATTAACATATACTACACACAATTAACTGCACCCATTTTAACTTTAAATTAACATTATTTATTAAGAGCATTCTATTCATTATTAAATTAATTATAACAATTATTACTTTCCTTATATACATAATGTATAAGGAAAGTATTGTGACGGGGTCGAAAATTTGAATTCGAGTTTTCGACGGAAGAGCACGTTTCAAGCATCCCTGATTACGAATCAAACATTTTTGAAGTGATGTCTGTGTGTGTGTGTGTATGTGTGTGAAAGTATGTGTGTGTATGTGAAAGTATGTGTGTGTGTGTGTCAGTGAGTCTGTGGAGACGATAACTGACGAACGGATGGACCGATTCCAACAAAATTTGGTACAAAAATCACAATCCGTAAATACTGGAAGCCTATTGTTTTTATATGCAATCGAATATTCAGAACCCCCCTAAATTTTCGAGTGAAATTTTGAAAAAATCGTCAAAAAATCAAAGCCTCTAATAAAGTTACGCAAATAGACATTTCTTGTGTAATTCTTCGATAAAAAACGATTGACATAAATTTTAGAACGCTAACATGAACCGTTATCGAGATATTGCACATTTTTCAAAAAATTATCAAAAAGTTATATAAAATAAAAAAAAATATTTCCTATTGAGAAACATGTTCATTTTTCATATGTAATATCATGCGATAAATTGGGTGACATCATGCTCGTGGATCTAGCTCATTCTATTCATGATAAAAAGATACTTTGAGTAATACTTTTGTATTTGACCGCCCATAGTCATTTATCTGCTGTAAGAATAATTTATTTCTCCGTCCATAACGCTTGGCGAGATTTTGGCGAAGAATTTGGCGGAATGTCGCCAACTTGGCGACATTTTTAATTGTTGCCACATCAACGAAAATCTCGCCAAATTGATAAAAATGACGCTAAATCAATGAAAATGACGACTCATTGAAGAAAATTCAATATCTTGGAAAGAATATAAGTATCTACTATAAGAATAACATTTTTACTTTCCTTATATACATAATGTATAAGGAAAGTATTGTGACGGGGTCGAAAATTCGAATTCGAGTTTTCGACGGGAGAGCACGTTTCAAGCATCCCTGATCACGAATCAAACATTTTTGAAGTGATGTCTGTGTGTGTGTGTGTGTGTGTGTGAAAGTATGTGTGTATGTGTGTGTGTGTGTCAGTGAGTCTGTGGAGACGATAACTGACGAACGAATGGACCGATTCGAACCAAATTTGGTACAAAAATCACAATCCGTAAACACTGGAAGCCTATTGTTTTTATACGCAATCGAATGTTCAGAACCCCCCTAAATTTTCGAGTGAAATTTTGAAAAAATCGTCAAAAAATCAAAACCGTTAATAAAGTTTCGCAAATAGGCATTTCTTATGTAATTTTTTATTAGAAAACGATTGACATAAATTTTAGAACGCTAACGTGAACCATTCTCGAGATATTGTACATTTTTTAAAAAACTTATCAAAAAGTCATATAAAATTAAAAGAAAAATATTTCCTATTGAGAAACATATTTACTTTTCATATGTAATACCATGCGATAAATTGAGTGACATCCTTCTCGTGGATCTAGCTCGTTCCATTCTTGAAAAAAGATACTTTGAATAATACTTTTGTATTTGAACGCCAATAGTCATTTATCTGCTTTAAGAAAAATTTATTTCTTAGTGCATAACGCTTGGCGAGATTTTGGCGACGAATTTGGCGGAATGTCGCCAACTTGGCGACTTTTTTTAAATGTTGCCAAATTAACGAAAATCTCGCCAAATGGATAAAAATGACGCTAAATCAATGAAAATGACGACTAATTGTCGAAAATTCAATATCTTGGAAAGAATATTAGTATCTACTACAAGAAAATCCTATTTTTTTACTGTAAAAGTAGTAATTTCATTACATTATATAAGGAAAGTCATGTGTTGCCCACATCAGATTTTTTTTAACTGTAAAAGTAGTAAATTCATTGCATTACATAAGGAAAGTCATGTGTTGCTCACATCAGATTTTTATATATTATTAAGGAGGAGATTGAGCATGTGAGACCAGGTAAATTATTATTATAAAACTGGTTATGACCTTTTACAATATTTGTTAGGTAGATACCCTCTATTTTGTCTTTGGTCATTGACACACAGCCTATCGCCTTTCATTTAGGCACTCGCAAAACTTGCTATTGCACATTGCTTCATCGGCAACCTTTGCCTCCACTACTGACTCTCGTCGGAACGCTGACATATCATCACTGAATGCGCGTAACTTCATAAATATTTCGATGGGCGTCTTCCTTCTCACTGTAGTAGCCCGTTACTATTACTCATCTCTCTCTCTTACTCTCTCTAAGTTACATCTCTCACTACATTACTCTGAATCTCTTACTGGTCTGTAACTTACGTCTCTCACTACATTACTTTGAACTGTTCTCTGTTTCATATCTGAATCTGTAGTACCTTCTCTAAGTTGCCACCGCTCTTTGCCTGAGAGCTGGTACGCCTCTTCGGTGACCATTGGTTGACCTCAGGGCGACGCGGTTAAACTTCCGTATCGGTTAACCTTTTAACCAATCCCATGGTTTTTTCTTTAGCCTCCAGTAACTGCTCTGGCTCGAACCAACCAGTACTTGAAGCCCCTTATTTATGGCATTTGCTGACCTCTCGGGTCAGGACTGTAATGCATTGGCGTCTTGCTGTCTGATACTATTGTCTGGCCTGCTAGATATCATAAATCCACATATAACACTGTCGACGTGAATTCTGGTCTCACAAAATGTATGAAGAGTGAGCATCTGTGCATTAAATTTCTTCATAGATTCGTTTCTCTGAGATCGCCTGGAGAATCAACCTTAAATTCAAATATATTTAAATCTAAACTGTAAACATAAAATTCAGTGGCGAAGCGGCATAGAATGCATTTTGAGGCCAAAAATATAGCCAGGGACCAAAATTTACAAATAAAAAGTTTCATACTGTATGTTCTAACACGATTACAAACAAAATCTAATAATTGTCTTACAATGAAAATAAATGAATGACATTTTTTAATTATTACAGTGGAACTCCGGATTTATGTTTACCTCTGAAACCGATTCTGAAACATTGTATGCGGGAAAACGCATAATTAAACTCTTTATTTTAAGCAGTATATAAAAATCAACTCAATGAACTCTTTATTTTAAGTAGCAACTCTATATTTTATAAACCCTATATTTTAAGATGTATATAAAAATCAATTTTATACACTCTGTATTTTAAGTAGTAACCCTATGTTTTATAAACTCTATATTTTAAATAGTATATAAAAATCAACTTATATACTCAAGCATCCCTGATCACGAATCAAACATTTTTGAGGTGATGTCTGTGTATGTGTGTGTGTGTGTGTGTGTGTGTGTCAGTGAGTCTTTGGAGACGATATCTCACGAACGAATGAAGCGATTCGAATGAAATTTGGTACAAAAATCACAATCTGTGAATACTGGATGCTTATTGTTTTTAAACGCAATCGAATGTTCAGAACCCCCTAAATGTTCGAATGAAATTTTGAAAAAATCATCAAAAAATCAAAACCTCTAATAAAGTTACGCAAATAAACATTTTTTATGTAATTTTTTCTTAGAAAACGATTGACATAAACTTTAGAACGGTAGCATGAACCGTTCTCGAAATATTGCACATTTTTCAAATAAATTTAAAAAAATATATTAACTGTTGAGAAACATGTTCACTTTTCATATGTAATATCATGCAATAAATTAGGTGACATCATTCTCGTAGATCTAGCTCGTTTCATTCATAAGAAAAGATACTTTGAGTAATACTTTTGCATTTGAACGCCAGTAATCATTTACATGCTATAAGAATAACTTATTTCTCCATCCATAACGCTTGGCGAGATTTTGGCGACGAATTTGGCAGAATGTCGCCAACTTGACGACTTTTTAAAATGTTGCGACATTAACGAAAATCTCGCCAAATGGATAAAAATGACGCTAAATCCATGAAAATGACAACTAATTAACGAAAATTCAATATCTTGGAAAGGTTATAAGTATCTACTATAAGAATAACCTATTTTTTTGGCTGTAAAAGTAGTAAATTCATTGCATTATATAAGGAAAGTCATGTGCTGCTCACATCAGATTTTTTTAAGTACTAACTCTATATTTTATAAACTCTATATTTTAACTGGTATAAAACATCATCTCTATAAACTCTATATTTTACGTAGAAACTCTATATTTTATTAACTGTATATTTTAAATCTATATAAATAAAAATGAAAATCTGTCTGTCTGTCTGTCTGTCTGTCTGTCTGTCTGTCTGTCTGTCTGTCTGTTTGTCACACCATCACGGGAGAACGGCTGAACCGAATTTGATGAAATTTTGTGGGTAGCCCAGAAATAGCCCCACTTAAAATTATATCCGTGTTTTGAGTTTCTACGACCAGTGGTTCTCGAGATATTAGTAAAAAACGAAATTTTCGTTTGTCTCATCATCACGGAAAAACGGCTGAACCGAATTTAATGAAATTTGGTGAATAGCCTTGAAATATCCCCCCATAACTTTTGTCCAAGTTTCGAGTTTCTAAGACCTGGGGTTGTCGAGATATTAATGAAAAACGGAACTTTTTCCTAGGAGTTCTACTCCCTAACTCCGTGGTTTGTCCAAACGAAAAGCTTGAAAATCGTTTGAAAGTGAATTAAAATTTAATCTCTGAGTTTGATGGGAGATTTTTTGCGTTAACTAGTCACTTTCTGAAAACATGAATTGTTTGAAACATGATTTAAAGGGGAAATCTATCTCCATGGTTCATGGTTTATTTAAAACAAGCTTTTACGGAACAATGAGAAGTATAGAGAAATCAAAATCGTTATTTAATTTCGTAGTTTATGTTATAAGACATGACATATTTAACATGTTATAAGATTCTATCTTATATCATGTTACTCAGAAACGCAATTAAATTGAATCTGTCTGTTAATTTTAATAATTATTTTTTCGATTTGAATAATCAATAAATGGATATAAAAATATATTTTCGAAAAGAACGATTTGATTTTTCTTATAGCATTTTTGACTGGATAATATCAATTACGGTCTTCAGGTTTAAAAATTGTTATTATTTATATTTTCGGGGATTATTGATTCAAGGATTATTGATATTTTCAAGTTATTATGCAATTATTTTATTATGACAAAAATTGTTTAAACTCATATACTGTATGTTGTACGAATCTTCTACAAATACACGTGTATATCTTTTAATCTACGAGAATATAAGTAGTACAGGTATATTGACATATGTTTTGATATATATTGGCATATATTGGAATCAATTACGACCTTCTGGTATAAAGAGTACGGATATTATTGATGTTTTCAATTTATTACGTCATCTCTTTTATTTTGGCAAATATTTTTGAGACGCATATTGTAATACGGGTAATCTTCTACTAACACATTGGCATATTTTCTGATCTGCGACAATATAATTAGTACGGGGTTGCATATATTCATTCAATTCCTATTTTTTCTTCTGTAAATTTGCTTACAAAAGGGGGCAGGATGTTTTATTCTTCAGATCTGATCGTGAAGATAATTTTGCATAGTGAGAACATATATTCTTAAACTTCTCTTTAGGAGCAATAAATTTAATATTTTAACAGAATTTGCACATGATTGCGAACTTTAAGTTTCTTTAAATTATACACTCCGTACGAATAACGGGTGTGCTGTTAGTGGTTAATAAATTTTAACATTTTAGGAGGATATATCATGTTGCTCGGCATCGCAATTAAATTAAATGTGTTTGTTAATGTTTTTATTATTTTTTTTCGATTTAAATAATAAATAAATGGATAAATGGATATAAAATATATCTTATGAATGGACGGTTTGATTTTTCTTTTAATTATATTAATTGCTGACTGCGTACATCAATTTCATTTATTTTGGCAAAGAGTTTTCAAGCTTATATCGTATTTAGCTACTAAACTCATATATTGTGTTTAGCCAATAAATTCATATAGCCGATTGTTGAAACAGAAAAAGAGTAGAGCGGGTATATCTTCTAATACAATTGTAGTGTTTTCATTTAGTATATTGAAACGGGATAAGAATGTTTCATTCAGATCTGAAAATTCAAAGCTACGAATTTGGAGGGATATCGCTAATTTGACAACTTTTCTTAAACTTTGCCAAATTGACGGAAATGTCGCCAAATTGATATAAGCGACACACAAACAGCTGCCATAAACCTTCGGGTTGGTCGTGTGGCTTGGGTCTTCTACATATCAATGAAATTTTTTTTTGTTTTGTTAGAAGAGAGTACTGAAATGATGTTTGGTTAGCATTTCTCTGTCAGACCAACCATCCTACTTAGTAATACATTTAGCGAATTTTTAAAATGTCACCAAATTGATAAAAATGTTTTCAAATCTATAAAAATATCTTGAAATTGATAAAATTGCGCTACATAAATGATATTAATTCGCTACATAAATGATGATTTTTTGATAGGGGATAGTATTGTGATGATATTTCGTCAATTTGTCGCGAAGTGGAACTGTCAGTTCTACAGTCCCACTTGGCGATAAATTTGGCGATTTTTTAAAATGTCCCTAATTTGACGAAACTGTCGCCAAATGTTCCATAGAAATATAACTATTTAGACGATATTTTTTCTACCAATTTATTTAAAGCAAATGATATCATGTCGCTTAGCAACGGATTTAAATCCAATGTGTTTATGCGGCAGACGATTTTTATTAAATCCTTTCCGATTTGAATAATGAAGTTATGTATATAAAATAAATTTCATTGCCATTTCATTTTGGACTGGATAATATCAATTACACTCTTCAGGTTTAAACATTATTATTATTGATATTTTCCGGAATTATTGATTCAGGGATTATTGCTATTTTTAAGTTATTACGCCATTGTTTTATTGCGGCAAAAATTGCTGACACACGCATATTGTACGTTGTACGAGTAATCTTCTAGGAATGCACGGGTATATCTTCTAACCTACGAGAATATAAGTAGTACAGGTATATTGGCATATATTTTGACATATATTGGCATATATATTGGAATCAGGTACATTCTTCTGGTATGAAGATTAAGGGGATTAATTATATATTCAATTTATTACGTCGTCTGTTGTATTTTACCAAAAAACATTTGTGACTCATATTGCAAAACGGGTAATCTTCTACTAATAATCGGACATTATAAGTAGTACGTGTATATCTTCCCATATAATTTTAGCACTTTAATTTTGACATATATTGGAATAAATGACTGTCTTCAGATTTAAAGATTACGGGTTTATTGGTATTTTCAATTTATACATGTAATCTACTAATACAGGTTATATTTTCTAATATTCGCGTATATAATTAGTACGGGTCCCATACAATTTTAACGCTTTTATTTTGCATATATTGATTCAATTCCATATTTTTTTTATATTTGCTTACATAAGGGGTCCAAGATGTTTTATTCTTCAGATATGTCCATGAAGATAATTTTATATAGCGAGAACAGAGATTCTTAAACTTCTTTTTAGGAGCATTATATTAAATATTTTAACAGAATATTTTGATTAAACATGTCATTTAGTATACTATAAGAATTTGGGCATGATTATGAATTTCAAGTTTCTTTATATTATATACTCCGTACGAAGAATGGGTATGCTGCTAGTAGTAAATAAAAATCCACACTATAGACTATATTTTAAATAGTAACTCTATTTTATAAACTCTATATTTTAAATACCATATAAAAGATCAACTCTATAAACTTTATATTTTAAGTAGTAACTCTATATTTTATAAACACTATATTTTAAATAGAATATAAAACTCAACTCTATAAACTCTGTATTTTAAGTAGTAACTCAATATTTTATAAACTCTATATTTTAAATAGTATATAAAAATCAATGGAAACAAGTAGTAAAATAAATATACCACTCTCCAAGTTTTAATTTATTATCTTGTTAAAAGTTTAATTTATAATTCATATATAAAAATTTCAAACGTATCAAAAATGTCAAAACCCATATAATTTAGCAATTCCCTAAATCAAGATTGCTATTAACTTTTAAAAACACTCTCAAGCGTTTTGAGACAATAAACGCTGTGTTTTATGGAAACGAAACGATTTAGATACAAATGGAATGATCATGGAGGTAAAAGTAAGGAGTTAAAACTTCATTTTAAGAAAACGCCAATATCGCTTAAGAAATCGTTCAGGTGGCGCTGGGATAAGATAAGTAGCCCTGCATTGCATGCATTTCTAAGGAGAAAGGCCTAAAAATATTTATTTAAACTGTCCATTTTGTAAAAATAAATTACTAGCGCAATGCAAAGTAGAACTGAAATAATAAAGAATATTCCTACGTATTCTAACTTATTTTACCTTTCGATTTATTTTTAGCTCCCTATATTATGTACTCTATTCTACAACTATGAAAAAATACTGGTTAATTATACTCATAATAAGGGAACCCTTAATTTAAAAATAATCAAAAATACATATGTTAAATATTACCCCTTTCTGTTGTGTCATCTAATAATAGTAGCTACTTTACTGACACTAGCGACATCTACATATAATTCTCAAAGCATTATGGAATTTTAAAGCGTTACATCCATAAAAGTTTTATCTCCTTTCTAACTCTATAGAAACGACTTTCCGTCGTGGAGGGAGAAAATAAATCTTCATTTGTCCAAAAAGACACGTCTACCCTGGATAATGGTAAGAGTTGCGCGCGCATTCTATTTTAGTTCTATTTTCAATGCAATATCACCCGAAGGTGTAGATATTTCAAAATATAGCTCTCTTGAATAACAGTCTTGAGGGTATAGCATCAGTCGATGTAAAATTAACTAGAATATAGCTCAACTTGACTTTTTCATACCAGAATTCAGTTTTATTTCAAATATCACAAGAAAAAATTTGAAAAATTGATATCGTGTTTCTAAATGATTAAAACTATACAGTGTTCCCCTTCATTTTAAAGAGCGTGAAAAAATGTTTCGATTGATACCATACTTGAAAATGTACCGTCCTCCACCCGTGTATAACTCCCCCCCCCCTCCTCAGGGGGGAGCTAATGGCGCAAAGGACAAAAAGAAATTTATCGCGACTATATTTCACAACAATGGTTGAAACTTTTAAATCTCCAGATGAATGAGCCACAAATAAACCTTTTATGCATGATTATATCAAATTTTGTCCTATACTGCCATGTTAAAAATATATATATAATTTCAAATAAAAAATATATATATAATTTCGAAGTTTTCGATCTAATTAAAAAAAAATTCTATCTAGTTCTAGATTTTTTGATAACAAATCCAAATATAAAGTTTCGTGAAAATCCATTAATATTTGTAGCTGCTGTAGTGCACAAAAGAAATCGACCACAGACATACAAACAGACAGACGGACAACACTCCAAAAATATTCAAAACGTGTTCAAGAGGTCTTGAAACAAATCATTGGCATCAAAATCTCGAAATCAAAAATTTTCGTGAAAACAATACTTTGTACCATATTACATAGTATGAGAACGTAAAAATGTTTGTATCTCCCTTCGTGCATTCACAAAGAAAATTTTTTCAAAACGAATGTCGATTAGTATATAATTTAAGCAAAGTTACTTCGTCGTAAATAATTTGGGTAGACCTTATTTCCCCTGACGCTTCGACACCGAAAGAATTTAAGTAATCACCGAAAGAATTTAAGAATCTAATGCGCGCACCACATCCCTACAGATTCAAATGCATTTTATCTTTATTTTTTATTAATTCGTTAAATTGAGTTTAACTGCACAAAGTAACAAGCATTATTATTACTTTCACAGGAATGCATGGTAATATATAGGGAATGTAGTGGAATCATACCGAAAATCGTAACTCAAGTTTTCGACAGATCTTTACGTTTTGAAACCTCTAGAACACGAAAAACTAATTTTAGAGTGACGTTTGTGTGTGTGTGTCTGCAACGTATGTATCCCCTCTAACTGCAAAGCTAATTGACAAAATTTCATAAATTTTGGTAGGTAAGTTACTTGTGGGTAAGCCTAATGCTGATGAGATTTTGGTACGATTCATTTATTCAATTCCCGTATTTTTCCTTGGTTGTTATATATAACACCTACGGAAACAGTAATTCAGAATGAGACCATCGGCTTTAAAATACATCCCCCCACACTATATTTCATATTTATTGCAAATAAAAACTTTTTCAATGCCGCAAGATAACTATAACTCCTAATATTAAAAATGGGCTTGGACAAATGTGGGCGTGGCCATATACGAGATTGATACATGTCCCGAGAATTGAAAATTAAATTCTGTAGATATTTTCTAAATACTGCTCATTTTCTAAAATTGAACATAATTGTCAAGATTTTTAATTTGTTTAATTTTTTATAGGATTCAGGGCCGCTGTAACCGCTGTCTGACTCCTATACAAAACCAAAGTACAAGGTCTCCTTTGCAATTAATAAAAGGGATTTACACTGCCCTACAAATTCAATCATGGAACAGTATATCAAACATGGTTCACGGGTATGCACCTATCAGTAGGTTGGTTTAATCATATAAACTTTAATAAGGCAAAGCATATACATGTAGCACTGGTGTCATCCAAAAACATTTAACAACCGGTTACTGTCAAAATTAATATATATATACTCTTTTGTAAAAAAAAAAAAGCACCATGAAGAAAGTGACTGTTTTTAATGAAATTAAACATGCGTACAGCTCATACACAGGTAATGAAATGCTTACAAAATTAAGGCAGCTGGACCTATCAATGGTTAGCAATTGTACATTGAATTTTCAAATCAGTAATTGGTGAAACCTCCCTTGTCGGCAATGCATGCATGTATAATCCAGGTAAGGAGTGATAAAGTTTCCAAATGTCATCCTGCGTTACATTCTGCCAGGCATTCCTCAATTGTTGCTCCGGATCTGCTACATTTCGGGATGCCCGAATCTGGCGGCCTAGCGTGTCCCATACATGCGTGACCCTGATCCCCTTGCTAAGCCAGCCGTATGTGGCGTGGCATTATCTTGTTGAAAAATGTCCCCAGAATGGCGTGCCATAAAGGGCGAAGCAAACGGCCCCAGGATTTCATCAACATATCGTTGATATGTTAAAGTTGTACGCAGGATGACTAGGGGGCGACTTGCTCTCGAAAGAGATAGCACCCCACAGCATCACATCAAGGGTAATGGCTGTGTACCTGCTGAAGACCCAGACCGTCCGACTTGTCCGAAAACTTGAGCAGCTGTTTGGACGGCCGGGGTTGTGTGAATGTGTAAAACTAAGGCTGATTGGGAGCGCTGGCCCTGGCGCCTCCACACACGTACCCGATAGTATCTGCTGAAAAATTGAAGCATGATTCATTCCTGAACACTATACGATGCCAGTCTGCTGGCAGCCATGATGCTTGGCTACGAAACCACTCTAAACGACGCTGTGGATGTTGTGGGGTTATGGGGAGACGTCTTAATGGCCGCCGTAAGCGTAACCACACCTCAGCCAAGAGCCATGAGATGGTGGAAGGTACCACGGGTGGTATGGAAGAAGCTATAGCACGTTGGATGGCGGACAATGATGCCGTTGGGCCAATTCGGGCCTGTAGCACAATCATCCGATCTTGCCTCGCATTCGTGCACCTTGGCCTTCCAGAGCCTTCATTCCGCCGGTGAGTTCCTTACAACAACCATAGCTGCCAGCACCTTTGCACAGCTGTGTCCGTTCGGTGCAGGTGGTGGCCTATTGCTCGGTGTGACCAGCCAGCTTCCCATATCCCGACTATAAGACCACGTTTGAACTCGTCTAATTGCTTATAAGGTCTTCGGCAACATCGTAACGGTATTATTCGTTGTGTTTCCACTGAACTGCAACGCCGATAACGAGCAAAGATAAACCATCCACATTTTTAACCTGTTTTATAGGGTGCTAGTTGCGCAGTAGAAACGAGCTCTATATGACCGAAGTTAACACTCATTGGCCTCGCAAATTTAACCATTTGTATACTTGGTATAAAGGGCATGTGTTTCTTCGAGCTTTTTAGCAAAAGAGGCAGGTTCTTTTATTATGATTCGTACCAAAATCTAATCAGCTCCAGGGTCTGATTCACATATCAAATATTATGAAATTTGATCAATTACTCTCTGAGTGAGAGTGGATAATACATTGTAAATCAGAAACACACATACAGACGTCACGCTAAAAACAGTTTTTTCGTCTTCTAGAGATCCCTAAACGTGTAAATGTCGAAAACTCATCTTGCGATTTTCGACACGATTCTAATTCTTTCCCTATACATTACCGTGTATTTCAGGGAACGTAAAAATGTAATGTCGGCAGAACATTTTAATGAATTACATAAATACCCTTAGCTATTTCAAAAATAATTACTGAGATTTTGAATAACTAATTTCGCGTAATGAAGATTTGGAAAAAACGCTAAAACTGGCTTCCAATTATCGTCTAATGTAGCATTCGAAATTATGCTTTATGGAGAGAATAAATTGAATTTTTGAAACTGCCTCAATATTCATATCATTCGGTAATTTTACTCTCAGCTCTCAGTGGCAGTTGAAAATTATGCGCATTAATTTATGTATAGAATATCTCTCTCATTCAGTATTTCTATTTCATACCTCATAATCAGATTATGAGTTGAATTAATGCAATTATAATGTGTCTGGATGTTTAAATTATTTTCAGAAGATAAAAATTAACAGTGCCTCCGGGGATATCAATTCATGATTAGAATAAAAATGCCTTTTCTTCCCTAATTAATGCCTTTGATAATTACCTCGCTTATGTGTGTAGGTACGTTGCGTGATAAAAATTATCGTCTGCCGAATAACAACGTGTTTAGCCTTATTTACATTGTAAAACATGAAGGAAAAAAGAAACTATCTCCATGGTTTAAAAACTGCATCATTACTTAGTTAAATTATATTCTTCGACGTATGGAGTTATAAAATTATATTGTTTGATGCATGGGGTTATAAAATTATATTGTTTGATACATAGTTATAAAATTATACTATTTGATACTTAGAATTATAAAAATTTAATGCTTGTAGTAGGAGAAGAAATAATGATATGCCATTTTATAAGAAAGATTCTATACACGCTTGCAAGATGAAAAATTAAACAAACATTTTAAAATAACTCCTTTTATTTACTTATTAAAAAATTTCTAACTGATTTAAAGATGGTTTAAAGTTAGTTGGTTGTATCTGTTAGTCAGTTATATATACTGTAAGTTAGTTATATTTGTCATAATGCACGTAAAAGAGCATGGAATGGTTTATGAAGCTATTGATAGAAAAATCAGCGGTGGCTCAATCCGATGGGGCCGAATTGGTTTTCCATAAATACCATTTTGTAAAATAAAATTTCAGTAAAGTTTAATCAACTTATTCAATTTTTTTCAAGCTCATTTATTTCATTTATAGGCATTCAAAGCACTACAAATAATTCAATAACCATTTATAGCTAGCTCTTTTTCAGCTTTCGCCCATATTTCATCTGGATACTCCCACCATAGACATCGCGTAAAAATATCAAACTATTTTGCTAATTTTTCTATATATAAATTAAACTTATGCAATATAACTGACGAGATTTTACATTATCTATCGAGATTTTACATTATCTATAAACTATAAACTTACCTGATGGCACATAAATAGTACTTGAATACGTATTTAAATACGTATGTTTTCTTGTTTTCTGTTCAACCCTCACCAATCATTAGACATATTTAGAATCGATAAGTTCATTTAACCTCCTAATTTTTTTAAACAAAATAAAATATATCATGCTCATGCACCCATGTTTCACAAGGAAAACAATCATCGCATTTAAGTATTACAGCTTTACCACCCGTTGGAAAACCCAAGTTAAATTACTAAAATATGGAAATTGTAAGCACTATACTTCGAAACCTCAGAGCTCGGTTCCAAATGATATTATATACACTTCAAGCAGTTACAAATTCTTGCTTGATCGTCATAGCTACCACTTTTAGTTGAGATATAGTAAGCATTACAAACTTGAAAAATGGAAAAATGTTCAATCTTCTTCAATTTGACAAGACGATTACTCGAAAACTATAAGAGCTTTTTTAAAAATAAATATAGATTTAGAAACTAAATTTCCTAATGCATATTTTTGTCGTTTACTAATTATAGGGGAAACGCTTATACCTAGGGCTATTTGCAAATATTGTTAATTATTTAATATGTTTTAGAAGAAAAAATATCAATATTTAAACTGCTGCCAGTGCAAAGACAATAAAAGATCTAACCAATAAAAACTGTTTTGGTTACTGAAGGTTTGTTTTAAATGATATTATTACTAAAACAAGAAAGATCAATCATGCATAAGCATTGATTATGAAACACTTTCCAACTGAAATGTAATTTCATTTAAAAATTTCTAAAATGTGATTCATTCAGTAGTAATATCTTTTACATTATCACAGTACTACAGTAATTTATTATACTTAAATATTTAAAACTGTATCGAAATATAAATCATCTGATTCTTTATGCAAAATCAATGAATATTTCATTCATATAACTTGTATTCCAGACTCCAGAGCTAAATAATTTTGTGTGAAAAAAATTCAGCAATTCTTATGTAATTCATCTTACAATCGCTTGAGATATTTGCATTCTGCATATGTTAAAATTAGGCTTCCTTGAAGAAATAATAAAAGTTTAGGGATCATTTAAAATCACAACTATTGTAATTGCATAGGCACGGAATTTAGATACACAGATAATATATATGTGTATGTCTATGTACTCAAAGTATTGGAATCGTGCCGAAGATCGGAACTCGAATTTTCAAAGGATCTACAAGTTTTGGGACTTCTAGAACACGAAAAAACTACTTTTAGGAAGACGTCTGTGTGTGTAAGGGTGTATCTGTGTATGTTTCTGTGTGTCTGTGTGGATATTACATCCACTCCAATTGAAAAACTAATGGACCGAATTTCATACAATTTGGTAGGTATGTTTTTTGTGGGAAATCCTGATGTTCATTAGATTATAGTACGATTCGTAATAAAAGAATCTGCCTTCTTTGCGAAATGGCCGCAGAAATTGCCTTTATCCACTCTAGCTAAAAACTAATTAACCAAATTTAACAAAATTTGGAGTATAATATTTCAATAACCTACAAGTGATTTATATACCAAATTTAACAAAATTTTGTATATAAATCATTTGTAGGTTATTCTACTACGATTCGGGAAAAAGGAACGGGCTATTTTTGCGAAATGGCCAGCAAAAATCGTTATATATAAAAATAAAAGACTACGTGTGCTCAATTATATCAATTAAATTCCTATTTTATATGTGATTTTTGACAACAAAAAGAATAAGACTAACCCCATTACTCTAGGACTAGCCGTTCTTGAGATATTCTAGTTTTTTCGCGTTTTCGCTACGCCACCTTTGACAATAAGTCCAGCTATCAAATGAGAACCAAATTTAAGTTTAACGTGTAAATTCAATGTCATTTAAAATACTTATGTTGTGCAGATAAACTCAAATTATTATTGAATAAATAAAGAGAACGAATATGAGTCTGCAGGGAAAGACATGTGCTGTCCACATCAGAATTTTTAACAATATTACAACAATGATTTATAGAAGTGAACGGGGATTATTTTCAGGCCATTTCGAAAAAAATGTATGATCTATATTTAAAGATCCATCAAATTTTTGTCGAATAAAATGTTCAACAAATTTAAGCTGTGTACCAAATTTTAACTCTCTAGGACGTAGGAAAGTGCATTTAAAATGCCATCAATTAAATTTATCAAGAAGAGTTATATAAAATTTAAAAAAAATGAAAAATTGTTATCTACCAAAATTAGTTTAAAATATGAAGCCACTCCCATATGCAAAACGTTTAAACAAATGGAGAGATATTTATTATATAATATCTCTCTCTTTTCTTTCTGGAAGATATCCCAAAGTCAGAATTTAATTGAATTTGTTTTTTTCCCTATATTAAATAATTTTTTTAATTAAAAAACTACTTAACATATTTTACTGAATTTTTTTTTATATATTCTATGGGATAATGTGAATATTTCCTAAAAATTTCGAAGCAATTCGTGAATTTTAAATTTACTTAAAAAATGTTTGAAAAATTAGGTCCCATAGGGTTCAATGTATTTCATTTTTTCAACCCGGGTTCAATAAAAAACTAATTGGGTGATATTATTTATTTATATTCCCATAGGTCCTACAGACCGTCTGAACAACATACTAAAATTTCATTTTGATAAACTCATTTTTACGGCAGTTATCGTGCTAACGGACGGACAGACAGACAGACAGACAGACAGACAGACAGACAGACAGACAGAATGAACAAAGTCATAAACACTTTTCAACTTTGTTGTAAAGTGTTAAAAATCGGATGTGGGCAACACATGACTTTCCTTATATAATGCAATGAATTTACTACTTTAACAGTAAAACAAGAAAGATCAATCATGCATAAGCATTGATTATGAAACACTTTCCAACTGAAATGTAATTTCATTTAAAAATTTCTAAAATGTGATTCATTCAGTGGTAATATCTTTTACATTATCACAGTACTACAGTAATTTATTATACTTAAATATTTAAAACTGTATCGAAATATAAATCATCTGATTCTTTATGCAAAATCAATGAATATTTCATTCATATAACTTGTATTCCAGACTCCAGAGCTAAATAATTTTGTGTGAAAAAAATTCCGCAATTCTTATGTAATTCATCTTACAATCGCTTGAGATATTTGCATTCTGCATATGTTAAAATTAGGCTTCCTTGAAGAAATAATAAAAGTTTAGGGATCATTTAAAATCACAACTATTGTAATTGCATAGGCACGGAATTTAGATACACAGATAATACACAGATAATATATATGTGTATGTGTATGTACTCAAAGTATTGGAATCGTGCCGAAGATCGGAACTCGAATTTTCAAAGGATCTACACGTTTTGGGACTTCTAGAACACGAAAAAACTACTTTTAGGAAGACGTCTGTGTGTGTAAGGGTGTATCTGTGTATGTTTCTGTGTGTCTGTGTGGATATTACATCCACTCTAATTGAAAAACTAATGGACCGAATTTCATGCAATTTGGTAGGTATGTTTTTTGTGGGAAATCCTGATGTTCATTAGATTATAGTACGATTCGTAATAAAAGAATCTGCCTTCTTTGCGAAATGGCCGCAGAAATTGCCTTTATCCACTCTAGCTAAAAACTAATGAACCAAATTTAACAAAATTTGGAGTATAATATTTCAATAACCTACAAGTGATTTATATACCAAATTTAACAAAATTTGGTATATAAATCATTTGTAGGTTATTCTACTACGATTCGGGAAAAAGGAACGGGCTATTTTTGCGAAATGGCCAGCAAAAATCGTTATATATAAAAATAAAAGACTACGTGTGCTCAATTACATCAATTAAATTCCTATTTTATATGTGATTTTTGACAACAAAAAGAATAAGACTAACCCCATTACTCTAGGACTAGCCGTTCTTGAGATATTCTAGTTTTTTCGCGTTTTCGCTACGCCACCTTTGACAATAAGTCCAGCTATCAAATGAGAACCAAATTTAAGTTTAACGTGTAAATTCAATGTCATTTAAAATACTTATGTTGTTCAGATAAACTCAAATTATCATTGAATAAATAAAGAGAACGAATATGAGTCTGCAGGGAAAGACATGTGCTGTCCACATCAGAATTTTTAACAATATTACACCAATGATTTATAGAAGTGAACGGGGATTATTTTCAGGCCATTTCGAAAAAAATGTATGATCTATATTTAAAGATCCATCAAATTTTTGTCGAATAAAATGTTCAACAAATTTAAGCTGTGTACCAAATTTTAACTCTCTAGGACGTAGGAAAGTGCATTTAAAATGCCATCAATTAAATTTATCATGAAGAGTTATATAAAATTTTAAAAAAATGAAAAATTGTTATCTACCAAATTTATTTTAAAATATGAAGCCACTCCCATATGCTAAACGTTTAAACAAATGGAGAGATATTTATTATATAATATCTCTCTCTTTTCTTTCTGGAAGATATCCCAAAGTCAGAATTTAATTGAATTTGTTTTTTTCCCTATATTAAATAATTTTTTTAATTAAAAAACTACTTAACATATTTTACTGAATTTTTTTTTATATATTCTATGGGATAATGTGAATATTTCCTAAAAATTTCGAAGCAATTCGTGAATTTTAAATTTACTTAAAAAATGTTTGAAAAATTAGGTCCCATAGGGTTCAATGTATTTCATTTTTTCAACCCGGGTTCAATAAAAAACTAATTGGGTGATATTATTTATTTATATTCCCATAGGTCCTACAGACCGTCTGAACAACATACTAAAATTTCATTTTGATAAACTCATTTTTACGGCAGTTATTGTGCTAACGGACAGACAGACAGACAGACAGACAGACAGACAGACAGACAGACAGAATGAACAAAGTCATAAACACTTTTCAACTTTGTTGTAAAGTGTTAAAAAGGCTTTTCTTATAGTAGATACTTATATTCTTTCCAAGATATTGAATTTTCATCAATTAGACGTCATTTTCATTGATTTAGCGTCATTTTTATCCATTTGGCGAGATTTTCGTTAATTTGGTAACATTTCAAAAAGTCGCCAAGTTGGCGACATCCCTCCAAATTCGTAGTCAAAATCTCGCAAAGCTTTATGGACGAAGAAATAAGTTATATCTTATAGCAGATAAATGACTATTGGCGTTCAAATACAAAAGTATTACTGAAAGTACCTTTTCTCATGAATGGAACGAGCTAGATCCACGAGAATAGTGTCACCCAAATTATCACATGATATTTTATATGAAAAGTGAAAATGTTTCTCAAAACTTAATATTTTTTTTTTAATTTATGGGATTTTTTGATAAATTTATTTGAAAAATGTGCAATATCTCGAGAACGGTTCATGCTAGCCTTATAAAGTTTATGTCAATCGTTTTCTAAGGAAAAATTACATAATAAATGTCTATTGGCATAACTTTATTAAAGGTTTTGATTTTTGATGATTTTTTCAAAATTTCACTCGAAAATTTGGGGGGGCGGGGGGGTTCTGAACATTCGAATACGTTAAAAAAAAAATAGATTTCCAGTATTCGCGGATTGTGATTTGTGTAACAGATTTCATTCGAATCGCTCCATTCGTACGTGAGATATCGTCTCCACACACACACATACTTTCACACACACACACACATATTTTCACACACACACACACACACACAGACATCACCACGAAAATGTTCGATTCGTGATCAGGGATGCTTGAAACGTGCTCTTCCGTCGAAAACTCGAATTCGAATTTTCGACCCCGTCACAATACTTTCCGTATACATTATGTATATAAGGAAAGTATGGAAATACGTCAACTAGTTAATAGTTTAAAATCAAAGACAACCTAAAAATAGGTTTAAAAGTCTTTTAAAATCTCTTTTTTACGACATCGTTAAATGGAGATTTTAATAAAAGACTTATTAAACCTATTTTTGGTTTCCTTTAATTTTAAAGATATTATTACTGTTTGAAAATTGCAGGCTACGAGAGTTTCCATTTTTTATCCTTCATAGTTTCAAAGATATTTCGAGTGAAAGCAAGAAAAATAAAAAAACAAGAAAGATCAATAACGCATAAAGCATTGATTATGAAACACTTTCCAATTTCAATGCAATTTTATTTAAACATCTCTAAAATGCGATCTTCTTCGGTAATATTTTTAAAATAATCACAATACTACATTAATTTATTATATTTAAAAACTTAAAACTTCACCGAAAAAAATTACCTTTATTCCAATGACGGCATTGAAATATAAATTGCTTTGTTTAAACATCTCTAAAATGCGATGCATTCCTCGGTAATATTTTTAAATGATCATAATACTGCAATAATTTATTATATTTGAAAACTTCATCGAAAACAAACGAATTTTATTCAAATGACGTCATCGAAATATAAATTGCCTGGCTCTCAATATAAAAGCTGAATTTCATTCATAAACTTTTTTCCATTTCTTTTATTCATCACAATACTAAATTAATTTATTTTATTAAAAAACTGGAGGTACGAGTAATTTAAACATGGAGGTACAAGTAATTTAACTCTGTGCTTAAAACTTCATCGAAAAAATCGTCGTTCTCTATGTAAAATCAATGAATATTTCATTCATATCAGCTACATAGCACACTCCATGAGCTAAATAATTTCACGTTAAAGAAATGTAACAATTCTTATACGACTCATTCTACATCTTTTGCTGTTTACATTCTCCACAAATGAAAATTAAGTTTTGTTGTGGAAATAATCAAATTTTGATGATCATTTAAACTCAAATATATTGTAACTGCGTTGTTTCAGTATGTAGAGCAAAAAAAAATCTGATGTGAGCAACACATGACTTTCCTTATATAATGCAATGAATTTACTACTTTTACAGTTAAAAAGAATGTTATATTCTTATAGTAGATACTTATATTCGTTCTAAGATATTGAACTTTCTTCAATTAGTCGTCATTTTCATCATTTTTATCAATTTAGCGAAATTTTTGTTAATTTGATAAAAATTAAAAATGTCGCCAAGTTGGCGACATTCCGCCGAATTTGGCGCCAAAATCTCGCCAAGCGTTATGGTCGGAGAAATAAGTTATTCTTACAGCAGATACATGACTGGCGTTCAAATACAAAAGTGGTACTCAAAGTATATTTTTTCATGAATGGAACGAGCTAGATCCACGAGAATGATGTCACCAAATTTATCGCATGGTATTACATATGAAAAGGGAACGTGTTTCTCAATAGAAAATATTTTTTTTTTATTTTATATAACTTTTTGATAATTTTTTTGAAAAATGTGCAATATCTCGAGAACGGTTCATGTTAGCGTTCTAAAATTTATGTCAATCGCTTTCTAATGAAAAATTACATAAAAAATATCTACTTGCGTAACGTTATTAGTGGTTTTGATTTTTTGACGATTTTTTCAAAATTTCACTCGAAAATTTAGGGGAGTTCTGAACATTCGATTGCGTATAAAAACAATAGGCTTCCCGTGTTTATGGATTGTGATTTTTGTACCAAATTTCGTTCGCATCGATCCATTCGTTCGTCAGTTATCGTCTCCACAGTCTCACTGACACACACACACACACACACACACACACACACACACACATACTTTCACATACACACACATACGTTCACATACACACACATACTTTCACACACACACACACACACACATCACTTGAAAAATGTTTGATTCGTAATCAGGGATGCTTGAAACGTGCTCTCCCGTCGAAAACTCGAATTCGAATTTTCGATGCTTTCACAATGCTTTCCTTATACATTATGTATATAAGGAAAGTAATAAAGCGGTTTTAGGACGGATGCAGCACTAAATATGAATTAAAAAGCACTTTTAAAATCATGATTTTGAGACAAGATGGATGCCATATTTTATTTTGAAATGGGTCACGTGATCTCTTCATATAAAGGGTGTAATTATTATTTTAATTTTTATTTAAAAAACTACTGAATATATTTTGCTGAATTTTTTTTTTTTTATTTTACGGGATAATTTAAATATTTCCTAAAACTTTCGAAGCAATTTGTGAATTTTAAATTCGCTTAAAAAATGTTTGAAAAACTAGGTCCCATAGGGTTCAACGCATTTCATTTTTTTAACCCCAAACTAATTTCATTTTTTTAACCCCAAAACTAATTGGGTGATATTATTTTGGGGGGTCACTAATTGGGGTCATAATTTTACTTGCTATCTACATTGGATCTCCAAGAGAGAAGAAGCTACGCTTAGATATCCCACAGAACATGTACATTCCATTATACTTCCTGGATTGTCCGCTCATCGACTGAAATTAAAACTGGGCTCCAATACTAATTAGAAACCTATTCATAGTAGACAGTCTTTATAACGGAACACGGTTAATTTTCATCGAAACACTAGAAAAAATTGTTTTAACATGTCGTATCATGAGTGATGATAGAAAAAATGCTATAGTGGATATTCCCCAAATTCAACTGAATACTTCAACAAGTCATTCCTTGCCATCATCGTCGACAGTTTCCTCTGTAGGATTATTCATAGAACACCCTATTTTTTCACATAGCTAATTATATGTTGAGTCACGTTGAGTTTCCAGAAAGAAAATTAAAATTTACATTTACTTAAAAGAAAAAGTGAACGATCCAGAAAACGACCATTCACCTCCCCCCCCCCCCCCCCCCGGTGACATTTTTTACCGAGCCAATTCTATATATATTAAATAAATGTAATGGACACTTCTAATGTTCCATTCTCCCCCTACCTAATCAGAAAGTCCTGAAATAAACATTGATTACTCCTTCATAGCAGGTGGGACGAAAAGGAGGACCATCGAGCTCCAGGAAGGCGTCATCAATCTGGGGGGCATGAGGCGGTGGAAGCGAACACACCTCCGCTACACGGGCAGGATGAAAGAACTTGCGAACGGAGTTCCGGGTGTCAGTGAGCACCAGCGAACAAGAGGCGAAACACCAATGGATGTATTACGTCTGCTATACAGGCGTAACGGAAGAACTTGCGAAGCGAGTTCCGGCGATTAATGAACGGTAATGAAATAGGGGAAGTAGTCCCCGAGACGCGGGTATCGACGAAATAAAAAAGTGGCCCCCCTCTTTTTTTGGATGAGATACATCTCACTTTTCTGCCTTTTCCTCTTTTTATCAATTACATCCCCCTTCTTAGAGCATATTAGTAATTTCAAAGCACATGATCTACAACTACATCCCGGAGATACGGCCAAGTTTGGCCAAGCGCTCAAGAACTTCAACCCAGAGGTGGTGGTGGTGGGGACAGACGAGCATTGGCGAGAATAGGACACAAAGGCAGCCGTGCGCACTGATCGGATTGAAAGAGTTTGCTAAACTAGCTCCGGGGCTTGGTAAGCGGCAGCGAACAAGAGATGGTCTCAACAGACGTATTACGCCTGCGTAGGAGAAGGCAAGAAAGAGTTCACAAAGCCTTCCAACCCGCGAAGCGAGTTACAGGGTTAGAGTTCAGGGGGGTTGAGCACCTAGTAACTTAAATAAAAGTTATTTGGTCGTAAATTATTAGGGTTGACGCTCTACCTTGTTTCTTCTGACGCTTCTTCACTGGAAACATTTAAGGATCTGCGTGGTTTGAAAAAATCTAATGTCGGCAGACCATTTTAATGAATCAAATAAATATCGTTAGTTATTAAAACAAAATCTGGTGTAGGCAGCACATGACTTTCCCTATGTAATGCAATAGCTTTACCTCTTTTACAACAAAATTAAGATGTACAAGATGAACATCACAAAATTTTTGAGATTAAATTAACACTTGATAAATACAAATTGAGCGCTTTGGGCAATTTATTAGTTCAAATGGAATGGCATATTCATACGCAAAATTCTCAACAAATTGCAATTGTCATTTAATAGTCCGTTATATATATGATAATTGGCAGTTTCTTGGGTGTTAAAATACAAAACTGTTACCAAAATTATATTCTCGTGAATGACACTGAGTATATGCACGAGAATGATGCTAGCAGATATGTTGCATAATATTGCATATAGAATGTGAACCTATTTGTTGATACTCACTACTTTTTGTATGTTATGTAATTTTTGTAAAATCTTATTTGAAAAACGTGCATTGTTTATGAACGGTTTATGCTAGTGTTCTAATAAAAACTTTACGTATAAAGAGATTATTTATTTAACAGTTTTTAAGGGGACGGTGGACGGTGAAATTTTTTTTATTTATTTATTGACTTGGAAACGTGAAAATTTGTATAAATATTCCTCTTAACATTACTATATACAATACCATTAAATTATTTTTTCAATTTTGTTATAATTTGGTATTTTTTTTTAATTTAATTTTTTTAACGAAAATTTGAAAATGCTCCTTGCGTGCCATTTATTCACATTTTCGATTAATTACTTTCCTTATATACATAATGTATAAGGAAAGTATTGTGACGGGGTCGAAAATTCGAATTCCAGTTTCGACGGGAGAGCACGTTCCAAGCATCCCTGATCACGAATCAAACATTTTTGAAGTGATGTCTATGTGTGTGTGTGTGCGTGTGTTAGTGAGACTGTGGAGACGACAACTCACTAACGAATGAACCGATTCGAACCAAATTTGGTACAAAAATCACAATCCGTAAACACTGGAAGCCTATTGTTTTTATACGCAATCGAATGTTCAGAACCCCTTCTAAATTTACGAATGAAATTTAGAAAAAATCGTCAAAAAATCAAAACTACAAATAAAGTTACGCAAATAGACATTTATTATGTAATTTTTTATTAGAAAACGATTGACATAAACTTTAGAACTCTAGAATGAACCGTTATCGAGATATTGTACATTTTTAAAAAAATTATCAAAAAGTCATATAAAATAAAAAAAAATATTTCCTATTGAGAAACATGTTCACTTTTCATATGTAATGCCATTCGATAAATTGGGTGACATCATTCTCGTGGATTGAGCTCGTTCCATTCATGAAAAAAGGTACTTTGAGTAATACTTTGTATTTGAACGCCAATAGTCATTTATCTGATGTAAGAATACCTTATTTCTTAGTGCATAACGCTTGGCGAGATTTTGGCGACAAATTTGGCGTAATGTCGCCAACTTGGCGACTTTTTTAAATGTTGCCACATTAACAAAAATCTCGCCAAATGGATAAAAATGACGCTAAATCAATGAAAATGACGACTAATTGTCGAAAATTCAATATCATGGAAAGAATATTAGTATCTACTATAAGAAAAATCTATTGTTTACTGTAAAAGTAGTAAATTCATTCACATTATATAAGGAAAGTCATGTGTTGCCCACATCAGATTTTTTTACATTATGATCACTCAAAAACGCATTATGAACAAATTTGGGTATTAAATTTTAAATCCCTTAGAAAGTTAATTTTTTTAAAAATATTTTTCTGCATTAAAACCTAATTTTCATCATTTAATTAGGTTCTTATTCACTTTTAATTACCTTAATAAAGTCCAATTATAAAATGCATACCCAGTTTCATTAAAAAGTATGACAGGTGTCTTCTTGCCAAATTTCATGCATCTCAGACAAAAACGAAGACTCATAGAGCATTTTAAAAATGTAAAACCTTTGAAAATTCAGTTTCGAAAAAAATGCATTCAACCTTTTGCTTACGAGTGGGACAGCGTCCATCCCAAACGAAGAACCTCCGAAAAAGACAGGTATTTGACATACCCTATCCCACACAGTTCGACCCTCTTTGCAGGCATTGGCGTCTATGGAAATCGCCGACAGAAACATTGCACCTGCTGCAGCAGGTGCAATGTTTCTGTCGGCGATTTCCATGGACGCAATGTTTCGCAATGTTTGAACTCAACTCGAATTTTCAACGGTACTTAACCTATAGATTATACTATGTATATAGGGAAATTAATAATTATTGAGTTTCAAATAACTGATTGGCCGTAACACACGGTGGGTACAAGCAAGCTCGTAATTATCAACTAATGCAATGTACAAAATTTTGCTCTTTAAAGGATAATAAATTAACTTTTTGAGAGCGTCTTAATATCCGTATCATCCGTTACTTTTCCTCTCAATTCTCATGCGTCAGTTGAAAATTATGCGCATTAAATTATGTATCGGATATTTTTCTCATTTAAAATTTTCATTTCATTCCCGATAAGCAGATTATAAAAGTTGAATTAATGCAATTATAACGCTTTTGAACGTTCAAACTATTTCCAGAAGACTAACAGTGAGTGCCTCCGGGGATATTAATTCATGACTTAAATAAAAATGACTAATTCAGTCGGTAAATATATTTTTTTAAGTACACTTAGCATATTATTTTGGTTTTTATGTTTTTACCTGGAGCTCTAACTTTCTCTTGTATTTATATTTCATACATTTTTTACTTCTTTTTATATCACAATTACCATATAAAATATATCTTTCTACGAAATTGCGTTTTCAAACGTAATTTCGCAGAAAGAAACGCATTTCCTTTTTGTGTTCAAAGAAACATATTTTCTTTAAACATTTCCTTATCTCTCTATATAAAAGAAAAATCTTGAGCATTTTTGTCACTTCATTAAAAGCAGACCAAAAAACGTACAGTTCTGAAATTTTAATCTGTAAATTTTATTCTGTAATTTTATTCTGAAAATTTAGCATAACCAGTATGGAAAATGATTTAATAGGTCGGGTCGATTTTCAACTTCCCTGTAATTGGTTGCTGGCAGAAACATCAGAAAGATGGCCGTAGACTAAACAATTTTTTACTTCATTGCTGATTACTTAGGAGCGTTTCGCATGAGCAAATATTGTAATGTAATTATTATTTTACTTAACAATTACATGTCTTAATTTTAATTCTTATAAAAAGAGCGATTCGGAACTATGATTGTCAAGAACAATTACGATTGTAATGTAATTAATAATACAGTTAACAATTATATCTTATTGTTGATTCTTATAAACAGAATTTCGCAACTAGATTGTCTTGAATAATTGAGAATATAATATAATTATTAATGCAGTCAACAATTATATGCCTTTATTAATTCATACAGAGTGTTTCGCAACTATAATTGTCAAGAACAATTACGATTGTAATGTAATTAATAATACTGTAAACAATCATATGCCTTATTATTAGTTCTTATAAGCAGAGTATTTCGGAACTATGATTGTCATGAACAGTTACGATTATAATTTAATTATTAATGCAGTTAACAATTATATGTCTTATTATTGGTTCTTATAAACAGAGTGTTTTGCAACTAGATTGTCATGATCAATTCCGATTATAATGTAATTATTAAAGCAATTACAATTATATGTCTTATTGTTGATTCTTATAAACAGAGTGTTTAGCAACTAGATTGTCACGAACAGTTTCGATTATAATGTAATTATTAAAGCAGTTAACAATAATTTATCTTATTGTTGATTCTTATAAATAGAGTGTTTCGCGACTAGATTGTCACGAACAATTCCGATTATAATGTAATTATTAATGTAGTTAACATTCATATGTCTTATTGTTAATTTCCATAAACAAAGTGTTTCACAAATATGATTGTCACGAACAATTACGATTACGCCGATCCGGTGGTCGAGCGGTCAGGGGCATACGTTTCCGTCTGATCACTGGATTGCCGGGTTGTGGGTTCGAATTCTGCCAGCGGACATGGATGTTGTGCAGTCGAGGCAAAGTCAGACGTCTGCTCTTTGGAAGCCTCAATAAAAGTGAAGCTGCATATTCTCCCCTTCGCCATAGGACCAGGGGTCTAGTGGGTGTGGTGTTAGGCGCTCCTCACCACGGAGGATAAGTCACGACAACAACAATTATGATTACAATGTAATTATGTATTAATGCAGTTAAAAATTATATGTCTTTTTGTTAATTCGAAACTTTGAATGTCACGAACAATTACGATTATACTGTAATTATTAATGCAGTTAACAATTATATGTCTTATTGTTAGCTCTTATAAACAAAACGTTTTGAAAGTATGATTGTCACAAACAGTTACGATTATAATCTAACTATTAATGTTGTTAATTATTCTATATCTTATTATTGATTCTTGTAAACAGAGTGTTTGACAATTATGATTGTCACGAACAATTATGATTATAATGTAATCGTTAATGCAATTAACAATTATATGTCTTATTGCTGAATCGTATAAACAATTAAGCTAAGTAAATACGAAAACTAATTTTTCATGAGATCACGAAATAAATATTTATTATGGTATTAATACAGCTCAGATTCGCTTCCTTATTAATGTAAAATGCAACCAAAGAGAAAACAATCATCGCTTTTGAAATGAATTCGTAAACGCTCTAGAGCAGTGGTTAGAAAAACTACTTTATTATTGTAATGATCTACAACTACATTATGACAAATGTAGTTAACTACAAATCCAAATATTTTTTTTAAAAAGTTGTGACTAAAAACTACTTTTTAAATGTAGTCACTAAATAACTACATTTATAAGACAAATTTTGCCACAGCTTCAATTTTCATCAAAAGTTGAGGATGTGGGTATACTGCAGTAATTTAACATACTTATTCTGAATTAGTAAAATTTACTGATTCCCAAATTTACTGATCAACTTACCAATCTTTGCGCTTTTACCCTCTTCTGAAAACAGTATAATAAAAGAAAAGTATAAACTTTAAAATCAAAGTCAATCAAAAGTAAGTTTAAAAGTCCTTTAATAAAATCTCCTTTCCTCGACATACAATAATTTGCGATTACAATAATTACAAAAATGCAATTACAATAATTGAGCCAAAGCGCTTTTGGGCATCATGATGCCCTTCATCTGTGGATGTAAACAATGGATCTCCCGATGCCTTTCCTACTTTTGGTTGTCATTGATTTTAAAGTTTAATTTAAGTTGACGTGTAGCCATTTTATTTATTAAAAGTATAAAATATAACAAAAGTAAAAACTATTTATTTAAAAACGTGTTTGTTCATTTTTAGTAGAATTTGCATCTCAAAATTGCAATCAGATAAGCAGGATCTCTTGGGAAATAACACATCTGAATATATCCATATAAAAAATCTGATGTGGGCAACACATGACTTTCCTTATATAATGCAATGAATTTACTACTTTTACAGTAAAAAAAATAGGTTTTTCTTATAGTAGATACTTATATTGTTCCAAGATATTGAATTTTCGGCAATTTGTCGTCATTTTCATTGATTTGGCGTCATTTTAATCCATTTGGCGAGATTTTCGTTAATTTGACAGCATTTCAAAAAGTCGCCAAGTTGGCGACTTTCCGCCAAATTCGTCGCCAAAATCTCACCAAGTTTTACAGACGGAGAAATAAGTTAGTCTTATAGCAGAAAAATGACTATTGGCGTTCAAATAAAAAAGTACTACTCGAAGTATCTTTTCTCATGAATAGAACGAGCTAGATCATGGAGAATGATGTCACTCAATTTACCGCATGGTATTACATATGAAAAGTGAACATGTTTCTCAATAGGAAATATATTTTTTTTATTTAATATTACTTTTTGATAAATTTATTGGAAAAATGTGCCATATCTCGAGAATGGTTCATGTTAGCATTCTAATGATCCATTCATTCGTCAGTTATCGTCTCCACAGACTCACTGACACACACAGACATCACTTCAAAAATGTTTGATTCGTGAGTAGAGATGCTTGAAACGTGCTCTCCCGTCGAAATCTCGAATTCGAATTTTCGAACCCGTCGCAATATTTTCCTTATACATTATGTATATAAGGAAAGTAAAAATCAACTTCATGAGGCAATGGCCTTCCTAACCCTGCAGTATCCCTGCAGCCATTCATTGAACATCGTTGCGCAGAATACTAAATTTCATACAAATGAAGAAAGGGTGATCATATGATATGTAGAATGGCATCCTCTTTGTTTACTGAAGTAACGTTAAAAGTAACGTCAAAACTCGATACAAAATAGTGATTTATTGTATCGCGCTACTCTCTACAGTACTTATTACCTTCCTTATATACATAATGTATAAGGAAAGTAATGTGACGGGGTCGAAAATTCGAATTCGAGTTTTCGACGGAAGAGCACGTTTCAAGCATCCCTGATCACGAATCAAACATTGTTTTAGGTGATGTCTGTGTGTGTGTGTGCGTGTGTGTGTCAGTGAGACTGTGGAGACGATAACTGACGAATGAATGGACCGATTCGAACCAAATTTGGTACAAAAATTACAATCCGTAAACACTGGAAGTCTATTATTTTTAATCGTAATCGAATGTTCAGAACCCCCCCTAAATTTTCGAGTGAAATTTTGAAAAAATCGTCAGAAAATCAAAACCACTAATAAAGTTACGCAAATAGACATTTCGTATGTAATTTTTCATTAGAAAACGATTGACATAAATCTTAGAATGCTAACATGAACCGTTCTCGAGATATTGCACATTTTTCAAAAAAATTATCAAAAAGTCATATAAAATAAAAAAGAAATATTTCCTATTGAGAAACATGTTCATTTTTCATATGTAATACCATGCGATAAATTGGGTGGCATCATTCTCGTGGATCTAGCTCGTTCCATTCATGAAAAGAGATACTTTGAGTAAACTTTGGTATTTGAACGCTAATAGTTATTTATCTACTGTACGAATAGCTTATTTCTCCGTCCATAACGCTTGGCGAAATTTTGGCGACGGATTTGGTGGAATGTCGCCAACTTATCGACTTTTTGAATGTTGCTAAATTAACAAAAAACTCGCTAAATTGATAAAAATTACCCTAAATGAATGAAAATAACGACTCATTGACGAAAATTCAATATCTTGGAAAGAATATATAAATATCTACTATAAAAATAATCTATTTTTACTTTCCTCATATACATAATGTATAAGAAAAGTATTGTGACGGGGTCGAAAATTCAAATTTTACTTTCCTTATATACATAATGTATAAGGAAAGTATTGTGACGGGGTCGAAAACTGGAATTCGAGTTTCCGACGGGAGAGCACGTTTCAAGCATACCTGATCACGAAGCAAACATTTTTGAAGTGATGTCGGTGTGTGTGTGGGGGGGGGGGGGTGTCAGTGAGTCTTTGGAGACGATAACTGACGAACGAATGGACCGATTCGAACCAAATTTGGAACAAATATCACAATCCAAAAACACTGGAAGCCTATTGTTTTTATACGCAATCGAATCCCCCTAAATTTTCAAATGAAATTTTGAAAAAATCGTCAAAAAATCAAAATTACTAATAAAGTTACGCAAATAGACATTTCTTATGTAATTTTTCATTAGAAAACGATTGACGTAAATTTTAGAACTCTAATATAAACCATTCTCCAGATATTGCACATTTCTCAAAAAAAATTATCAAAAAGTCATATAAAATTAAAAAAAATATTTCCTATTGAGAAACATGTTTATTTTTCATATGTAATACCATGCGATAAATTGGATGACATCATTCTCGTGGATCTAGCTCGTTTCATTCAAGAAAAAAAAAAACTTTGAGTAATACTTTTTTATTTGTACGCCACGCCAATAGTCATTTATCTTCTGTAAGAATAACTTATTTCTTCGTCCATAATGCTTGGCGAGATTTTGGCGACGAATGTGGCGGAATGTCGCCAACTTGGCGATTTTTTGAAATGTTGCCAATTTAACGAAAATTTCGCCAAATGGATAAAAATGACGCTAAATCAATGAAAATGACGACTAATTATGGAAAATTCAATATCTTAGAAAGAATATTAGTATCTACTATAAACAAAACCTATTTATTTTTACTGTAAAAGTAGTAAATTCATTACATTATATAAGGAAAGTCATGTGTTGCCCACATTAGATTTTTCTTTACTGTAAAAGTAGTAAATTCATTGCATTATATAAGAAAGGTCATGTGCTGCCCACATCAGATATTTTTTTAAGTAGCGCATTACACTGCAAACTACGAGAAAAAGCAGTGACTACTGTAATCGGGCCGTGACATCCATTATAACGAGATATTCTCATAGAATTTATCGTTTTAGTTTTCTAAGCATTTTTTATGAATAACTCTTTCTTAGTGCAAATATTCTTTGGAGAATAACATTTGTGAATGTGTCGAACAGCTCATAGCCATAACGCGTAAATAACATCTGTGAAGCAAATAGCAGCCACCAAGCCACATTTAAATTTTTATTTGAATAAGACTGCTCAGCTAACTTCTATAGTGAATTGCAATGGATAAATATTTTTTTCAATACTGTTTGTTTTTTGCAAACCAGCATCTGTAAAACCAATTTAATAATACAAAAATCAATTTTATACCGAATAATATTATAAATTTTTGGTGATCAGAATGGGATGCCAATAAAAATCGGCACAAATTAATTTAATCATGTGGGCCTGGGGAAATTTCAATACGCTAAAGGATGTTATTAGTCCATTGATTGATAACTTATTTAAATGTAATTACTTTCCTTATATACATAATGTATAAGGAAAGTATTGTGACGGGGTCGAAAATTCGAATTCGAGTTTTCGACGGGAGAGCACGTTTCAAGCATTCCTGATCACAAATCAAACATTTTTGAAGTGATGTATGTGTGTGTGTGTGTGTGTGTGTGTGTGTGCGTGTGTGTGTGTGTGTGAGTCTGTGGAGACGATAACTCACGAACGAATGGACCGATTCGAATGAAATTTGATACAAAAATCACAATCCGTAAATACTGGAAGCCTATTTTTTCTAAACACAATCGAATGTTCAGAACCCCCCTAAATTTTCGAGTGAAATTTTGAAAAAATCGTCAAAAAATCAAAACCGCTAACAAAGTTACGCAAATAGACATTTCTTATGTTATTATTCATCATAAAACAATTGACATAAATTTTATAACGCTAACATGAACCGTTCTCGAGATATTGCACATTTTTAAAAAAAATGATCAAAAAATTATGTATAATAAAAAAAATACTTCCTATTGAGAAACATGTTCACTTTTCATATGTAATACCATGCGATAAATTTGGTGACATTCTCGTGGATCTAGCTCGTTCCATTCATAAAAAAAGATACTTTGAGTAATACTTTTGTATCTGAACGCCAATAGTCATTTATCCAATAGTAAGAATAACTTATTTCTCCGTCCATATCGCTTGGCGAGATTTTGGCGACAAATTTGGCGGAATGTCGCCAACTTGGCGACATTTTTAATTGTTGCAAAATTAACACAAATCTCGCCAAATTGATAAAAATGACGCTAAATCAATGAAATTGACGACTAATTGAAGAAAATTCAATATCTTGGAAAGAATATAAGTATCTACTATAAGAATAACATTTTTTTTTATCGTAAAAGTAGTAAATTCATTGCATTATATAAGGAAAGTCATGTGTTGCCCACATCAGATTTTTTTATGTTTGTTAACATGCCACATCGTATACATAAATGTACAAATATTCTTTATGATTATGCCATGATTAATTACTAATACATAATGTTAGTTTAATGTATTGAACTTAATAAAAATTAGAAAGATATTTAAGAGTAAATTTACTGGGACCGACCCTTGTTTTATATAAAAGGTATTTACATAGCCGAGGTGTCACAAAGATTGAGAATCGTTGCTCTAAGGTGTCTTGTATGCCCTCAGAAATACACGCAGCAGGCGCAACTTATGCAGCTTATATAGATGCAGTGATGTTCACTATTGGGAAGATAGATTCGAAATGTCAGCACTGTGGAGATGTGCATTTTAAAAAATTCTTATTTGAATTTTCGACAATTTCATACGTTTTGAGTATCTTTGAGTTCGAATTGAAGGATTTGAGTTTCTTTGAGTGCGAATAGAACGATTTGAGTATCTTTGAGTTCGAATAGAACGCTTTGAGTATCTTTGAGTTCGAATAGAACGTTTTTAGTATCTTTGAGTTCGAATAGAACGTTTTGAGTATTTTTGAGTTCGAAGAGAACGTTTTGAGTATCCTTGAGTTTGAATAGAAAGATTTGAGTATCTTTGAGTTCGAATAGAACGTTCTGATTATCTTTGAGTTCGAATAGAACGTTTTGAGTATCTTTGAGTTTGAATAGAACGTTTTGAGTATCTTTGAGTTCGAATAGAATGTTTGAGTATCTTTGAGTTCGAATAGAACGATTTGATTATCTATGAGTTCGAGTAGAACATTTTAAAGTGATGTCTGTATATGAATGAGTGTGGGAAATACTAGGTTCCCTCTAAAGACATTCCGCGTCCTTTTAATGTTCGATTGCAATGTTCTGAAGCAGGGGCTCTCAACCTTTTCATAAATGCGTACCACTAAAACTAAAATAAAAAAATCTAATGTGAGCAGCACATGACTTTCCTTATATAATGCAATGTATTTACTACTTTTAAAGTAAAAACAAAATAGGTTATTCTTATAATAGCTAAATTCTCACCAAGCGTTATGGACGGAGAAATAATTTATTCTTATAGTAGATAAAGGACTATTGGCGTTCAAATACGAAAGTATTACTCAAAGTATCTTTTCTTATAAATGGAACGAGCTATATCCACGAGAATGATGTCACCCAATTGATCGCATGATATTACATATGAAAGTGAATATGTTTCTCAACAGTTAATATATTTTTTTCAATTTATGGGATTTTTTTATAAATTTATTTGAAAAATGTGCAATATCTCGAGAACAGTTCCTTCTAGGGTTCTACAGTTTATGTCAATCGTTTTCTAAGGAAAAATTACATCAGAAATATCTATTTGCGTAACTTTATTAAAGGTTTTGATTTTTTTAAAGTTTCACTCGAAAATTTAGGAGGGGTTCTGAACATTCGATTGCACATAAAAACAATAGGCTTCCAGTATTCACGGATTGTGATTTTTGTACCGAATTTCATTCGAATCGCTCCATTCGTTCGTGAGATATCGTCTCCACAGATTCACTGACACACACACACGCACACACACACACACAGACATCACCTCAAAAATGTTAGATTCGTGATCAGGGATGCTTGGAAGGTGCTCTCTAGTCGAAAACTCGAATTCGAATTTTCGACCCTGTCACAATACTTTCCTTACACATTATGTATATAAGGAAAGTAATACACTATGCATATAAGGAAAGTAAAAAAATGCAGTACACCAACAAAATATATCTTATACACATGAGAATTTAAGGCAATACACTTAATGATATTACTATCACATATTTTTATTTCGTTTCTAATAAAATTAATTGAACAGGAATAATAGATATTCATAAATGCAATTAACAATATGGATAATAAACATTATGATTATTGATTTACAAAATGTTTTACTGTGATACTTGTGCCTGTTGGAAGGAAAATAATTTCCTTATATTTGGCTCTATTTAATCGTATTTAAAACATGAATTTGGTTCCAGGTCGAGCTTCATTCTCTATTTGTTTTTTAAGTACAGCATTGAAAGAAATTCTGTTTCATATAAGTATTATCGATAATAATTATTGACAATAAACACTATATTTGAATGGGATCATTGTTATATACTGTATATTGCACAAATTATTCATGTACCACTAAGCTTCTCGTGTACCACCAGTGTACGCGTATCAATGGTTGAGAACTGTTCTAGAGTTGCAAAAGCGGGGTCTATTATTCCGAAAGTGACTATGCGCTATCGATTGGGACAGTTTGCAGCGCCACTCGCGGCGAATGGAAGAAGTTAGAATCTCGAAAACGAATATAGGCGAAAGTTTTCAATTCCAAAGTTGTTAAACGTTCTGTATTTAGTATGAAAAGACGTACGGTTTACACATAACATGCAGACAGACGATAAAACGAAAATCGAGAATTATGCAAATATCTCGTTTATTACTTTCCTTATATACATAATGTATAAGGAAAGTATTGTGACGGGGTCGAAAATTCGAATTCGAGTTTTCGACGGGAGAGCACGTTTCAAGCATCCCTGATCACGAATCAAACATTTTTGAAGCGATGTCTGTCTGTGTGTGTGTGCGTGTGTGTGTGTGTGTGTGTGAAAGTATGTGGGGGTGTGTGTGTGTGTGTGTGTGTGTGTATCAGTGAGACTGTGGAGACGATAACTCACGAACAAATGGACCGATTCGAATGAAATTTGATACAAAAATCACAATCCGTAAATACTGGAAGCCTATTGTTTTTATACGCAATCGAATGTTCAGAACCCCCCTAAATTTTCGAGTGAAATTTTGAAAAAATCGTCAAAAAATCAAAACCGCTAATAAAGTTACGCAAACAAACATTTCTTATGTTATTTTTCATTAGAAAACGATTGACATAAATTTTATAACGCTAACATGAACCGTTCTCGTGATATTGCACATTTAAAAAAAAATGATCAAAAAGTTATATAAAATAAAAAAAATATTTCCTATTGAGAAACATGTTCACTTTTCATATGTAATACCATGCGATAAATTTGGGGACATTCTCGTGGATCTAGCTCGTTCCATTCATGAAAAAAGATACTTTGAGTAATACTTTTGTATCTGAACGCCAATAGTCATTTATCCAATAGTAAGAATAACATATTTCTCCGTCCATATCGCTTGGCGAGATTTTGGCGACAAATTTGGCGGAATGTCGCCAACTTGGCGACATTTTTAATTGTTGCCAAATTAACAAAAATCTCGCCAAATTGATAAAAATGACGCTAAATCAATGAAATTGACGACTAATTGAAGAAAATTCAATATCTTGGAAAGAATATAAGTATCTACTATAAGAATAACATTTTTTTTAATTGTAAAAGTAGTAAATTCATTGCATTATATAAGGAAAGTCATGTGTTGCCCACATCAGATTTTTTTATGTTTGTTAACATGCCACATCGTATACATAAATGTACAAATATTCTTTATGATTATGACATGATTAATTATTAATACATAATGTTAGTTTAATGTATTGAACTTAATAAAAATTAGAAAGATATTTAAGAGTAAATTTACTGGGACCGACCCTTGTTTTATATAAAATGAATTTACATAGCCGAGGTGTCACAAAGATTGAGAATCGTTGCTCTAGGGCGTCTTGTATGCCCTCAGAAATACACGCAGCAGGCGCAACTTATGCAGCTTATATAGATGCAGTGATGTTCACTATTGGGAAGATAGATTCGAAATGTCAGCACTGTGGAGTTGTGCATTATATAGCAGTTGTAGGAATGCCAGAACAACATTCACTTTATTACATAAGTAGTGTGCAAATTATCATAAGGACAGAAGAGTTCCCCGGAGTTGCTTGAGTAGCAAGTAGAGACAGAGCGCCTAGCATCTATAAAACAATGACTAGGAAGGAAGACAACCAAGCTGATGTATCGAATGCATTTGACTGATTTGTGTTGATACATATAATTTTAATACCTTTAATTTTGATAAAGAATAACTTCACAATTACAAGTTTCCTATATGGATTACTATCATTGTTTCGTGGATTACTATTCGTGTCGCAAAATAAGGCTCATAACCATCGGGACTTTTTTTTAACACTTTACAACATAGTTGAAAAGTGTTCATGACTTTGTTCATTCTGTCTATCTATCTGTCTGTCTGTCTGTCTGTCTGTCCGTTAGCACGATAACTGCCGTAAAAATGATCTTATCAAAATGAAATTTTAGTATGCTGTTCAGACGGTCTGTGGGACATACGGGAATGTAAGTGAATAATACCACCCAATTAGTTTTGGATTGAACCTGGGTTGAAAAGATGAAATACATTGAACCCTATGGGACCTAATTTTTCAAACATTTTTTGAGTAAATTTAAAATTCGCAAATTGCTTTGAAAACTTTAGGAAATATCCAAATTATCCCATAAAACATATAAAAAATTTTCAGCAAAATATATTCAATAGTATTTTAAATAAAAATAATAATTACACACGTTATAAAGATATCACGTGACCATTATATGAAGATATCACGTGATCCACTTCAAAATAAAATATGGCATCCATCTTGTGTCAAAAACGTGATTTTTTAAAGTTTTTCTAATTCATATTTAGTGTTATATCCGTCTTAAAACGGCTTTATTGTTGCTTAAATTCTGTGCATCTACATACTGTAACAACCCAATTACAACATATTTGAGTTTAAATGCTCATAAAACTGATTATTTCTACAACGAAGCCTAATTTTCACTTATGGAAAATGTAAACACCAAAAGATGTAGAATGAGTTGTATAAGAATTGCTGCATTTCTTTAACGTAAAATTATTTAGCTCATGGAGTCTGCAATATAGCTGATATGAATGAAATATTCATTGATTTTACACAGAGAAGAAGACGATTTTTTCGATGAAGTTTTAAGCATAGAGTTAAATTACTTGTACCTCTATGGTTTTAACATTTTAAATAAAATAAATTATTATAATATTGTGATGAATGAAAGAAATGGAAAAAAGTTTATGAATGAAATGCTGCTTTTATAGAGAGAGCCAGGCGATTTATATTTCGATGACGTTATTTGAATAAAGTTCATTTGTTTCCGATGAAGTTTTCAAATATAATAAATTATTTTAGTACTATGATAATTTAAGAGTATTACCGAGGAATGTATCGCATTTTAGAGATGTTTAAACCAGGTAATTTATATTTCAATGCCATCATTTGAATGAAGTTCATTTTTTTCGATGAAGTTTTAAGTTTTCAAATATAATAAATTAATGTAGTAGTGTGATAATTTTAAAAATATTACCGAGGAATGTATCGCAGTTCAGAGATGTTTAAATAAAATTTCTTTGAAGTTGGAAAGCGTTTCATAATCAATGCTTTAAGCATGATTGATCTTTCTTGTTTGCTATTCACTGCCCCGAAAAAGTGTTGGAAACTTGGTTCTGTTTTCGTCGCGATTCTCGTTATCGCGAGAACGTGTTTACATTTTTAGAATGGTTCTACCGTTCTCGTGAACGACTCGTGACGGGAACAGAACATGCCATTCATGCAAATCGCCATCTCGCCGCGCGCGCATTCTGATTTGCATATAGTGAGGGCGCTGCCGTCAACGGTTGTGTTCCGGAGCGTACCCATCACAGTGTATATATGATAGGACACATTCTCAGTTATTCAGAGACTTTACAGACCTTGACTGACCATGTAGTAGACGTGGGAGACTTTTCAGAGTTTAAGATCTTGTAGTTATGCAGACTTAAGACTCGACGTATAGTCAGATCGATCAGACGGTGATCGACGGTGAAAGACCTTGTATGGAAGGCAGACCTTGATCGGTAGAGAGTAGTCTAACTTCTAAAGCCATGACGTGTGACCTGATGATGGTGGCTTCATTAACGTGCACGGCATGTGTGGTACAGTAGCTGTTTTTTCTACTTACCGATGTTATAGTAACTGAGAGTGTGTGCCTAGTCATAAAAACTGTTTAAAACCTTTTTCATGAGCTTGCTAGCTCATTGTATATAATTTTGCTTTGCAACGAATGTTACAGTGTTTTATTTTGTAACTTCATCTGATGCAATGGATCTCACAACAAATAAATTGTGTTTGTGTTTAACGAGCTTGCTTTCTTGAGAAAACACATCACTACTGCATATCATCTGCTACAAATTTTTCTTTACCAGCACTTCAGATATGGATATGGCCAAAACACTGCTAAATCTGCAAATGACTTTCAAATTTTCTAGTCAAGTCGCTCAGCTAACACAGCAAATAGCCGCCGACATTTGGTTATGGGCCGTAGTATGTCAAGGCCATAACTTTTATCCGTGATAAAGCAGCAGTGAAGAGTTGTGAATTCCATCGACGGGGGCCGCGACCGGCGCCATTTGCATCGAGCAGAAAGGTAAACAACGCACTCTAGTCACAGTTAAAGACTATGGAGGTGAGCAACGGCATAGAAGCGTTAAACAGGGACAATTACGTCACCTGGCGTAATGAAATTTCATTTATCCTGAAAGGAGAAGGATGTTACGGCCACATCAACCGTACTGCATTACCAGTCGACGAATCTACGTCACGCCGCGAGCGAGAGGAGTACATGCGCAGCAGCGACCGCGCACTTTCCATCCTGTTTCGAAATATCTCGGCGGAGTACAGAGAACTGCTCGACATCGACGACAGCCCGGCGGATGCGTGGGAGAAGTTGGAGGCGCATTTTGAGGCCCCAACGCGCGCCAATCTAGTTCATCTGTTGGACGAGTTTTTCAGTCTACGCCCGGAAATCGAGGAGCCCATCGACATATTCTGTACGAGGATAAGGAAAGCTGTCACCAAGCTCAAGAACGTGAATCACCCCGTGGAGGATGTGTACGTGGCATTCCAAGCCATCCGGTATCTCCCAGCCCAGTACCAGAGTATCATCCAAATCATTTATCGCTGGAGCGATAAGGATTTTAAACTGGATAAGATTCAGAAAGAACTGTCTCTAGAAGAGGGCAGGATTAGACAGTTGAGGAAGGATCATGACAATAATAATGTAAGTTCCAATTCATCTGTATATTTTTCAAATGTTAACGCTAAATGTAAAAATGTCACCAAAGTTAAAAAGTCTATTAAGGTCATAGGACCATGTTTTATGTGTAATAAAAATGGTCATGTAAAGGCACAATGCCCAAAATTGAAAAAGATGACTAGCTCTAGTATTATTGAAGTATTTTCAAATATAAATGCAGAAGCTAATATTGTTGATAATCCTGACAATAGGCTCAGCTGGGTGATTGACACCGCTGCTACGCGACACTTTTGTAATGATGTTAAAATGTTTTCAAAATTTGATAAATGTAAGGATACATCTATGTCGCTAGCAGTGGGTGATATGGAAAGCCCAGTTGAGGCTATTGGAACGGTGAACATGTATGTTAAATTTAAAGATCATACAAATAATATTGTGCTACAAAATGTTATGTATTCACCAAAATTACGGCGTAACTTGTTGGCCGCATCTGTATTAGAAGAGCAGGGCTATTCTTTTAGTGCAGCCAAAGGTATTCTATGGTTTAAGACTCCTGAGGGAGAAAATTTCTTTTACGCTAAACGTAAAGAAGGATTGTATTTCTTAAAACCACAGTACTCAACTAAAAGTTTAAATAGTAGTGTTGAGGGCCGTAAAGGAGATCAGGATAGGGACAAAAATTCTAAACAGGTTAGAAAAACCCCTGCAACAAATAGTCAAAGTCAAAACAAAATTAGGCCTAACTTGAATAAAAGGAAAAACAAATCTGATTTAAAATCAAAGTCAAATAAAATTAGTGGTTCAACAGTTGAAATTCTGAACAAAACTGAATTATGGCATAGAAGATATGGCCATATTAACTCAGACTACTTGCACCAAACAAGTAAAGTTTCCGCGGCAAACGGACTCCCAAAATTAAAATATGCAAAAGTAAATTGCATTCATTGCAAACTTGCAAAATCTAAGAGAGTTTCGTACAAACCAATAGGCAGGATTAGATCTACAGAACCTTTGCAATTACTGCACATGGACGTTTGTGGTCCAATGCCTGTAGCTTCATTGGGGGGAAACAAATACTTCTTGACTATTACAGACGATTTTAGCCGCAAGGTGTTTGTTTTTATTTTAAAACAAAAATCAGATGTGTTCAAAGTTTTTCAGGATTTTCAAGCTTGTCAGGAGAGACAATTAGGCAAAAAGATTTTGTGCATCCGTACTGATAACGGCATGGAATTTTGTCACGGTCAATTTAAAGCTTTTTTGAAAAAGTTAGGGATTAAGCATGAACGATCTAACACTTATACACCCGAACAAAACGGGGTATCTGAAAGATTCAACCTGACAGCGTTAGATTGTGTCAAGGCAATGCTTAATCAAAGCAAAGTTGGTGACAAAATGTGGGCAGAGGCAATCCTATGTTTTACTTATACAAAGAACAGGATTTGCCATAAATTTAAAGTTAAAACTCCACACGAATTGTACTATGGGAAGAAGCCTGCTGTATCCCATCTCAGAGTTTTTGGATGTAAGGCTTATGCTGGTATTGCAAAACAGCTTAGGAAGAAGCTAGACCTAAGAGCTCAACTGGGAGTTATGGTAGGATATGCAGAAAATACCAGGGGCTATAGAATTCTTCTTGTGAAAGAAGGAAAAATATTAGAAATAAGCAATGTCCGTTTTGAGGAGATGGAAGCAGCGGAAGGCGTCCTGGACCCCATTCGACCTAGAAACTTCACCCAAAAGAAATCGGGTTTTACTCGAACATCAGATTCAGGATCGGGATGTTTGGATAGTGAGTCAGAGGAAGAAGCAGGTGAGAGCCATGACACTAGTCATACTAGTGAGGAAGAGGACTCTCCTGCTGATTCCGATCTGACCCCCTGTTCAAACATAGATTGGGAAAGGAAAGCTGTACCCAGGCCTGATGGAACTCGAACTGATGTTTACTACTCAGTGAGGGGTGATAAACATAGGCTGAGAAGTCATAATGATGTTAAAAAATTCTGTGCTAAGGCTAACATACATTATGACCAAAATTTGTTTAACTTCAGAGAAAAGAGGGATATCAAATCCAGGCCAGAGGCAAGCAACATAGAGATAATAGTTCCCAAAAACTATAAATCGGCAATTGAATCTCCGCACTCGCAAGAATGGCAGGAAGCCATGAATAATGAAATAGCAATAATGCAAGAGAGAGGTGTTTGGGACTTAGTGCCTACACCCACCTCACAAAAGATAATCGGATCCAGATGGGTATACACCATCAAAAGGGATGAAAATGGAATAGTAAAGAGATTCAAAGCTCGATTAGTGGCTCAGGGATATTCACAAGAGAAGGGGGATTCGTATGACGAAGTATTTAGCCCCGTTATAAATTTTTGCTTAATAAGAGCTTTTTTTGCAATTTTTGTATGTTTGCTTAACTGGAAGCATTTTCAATTAGACATCAAGTCAGCATACCTTTATGCTAAATTGAATGCCAAAGTGTTTATGAAACAACCACCTGGATATGTCGATCCGAACCAACAAAATCATGTCTGTTTGCTGAAAAAAGCAATATATGGCTTACATCAGAGCGGCAGAGAGTGGTATAATGAGCTTGACACCACTTTGAGAAAATTAAATTTCTTCAAACTCAAATGGTGCAATTGTGCATATTTTTACCAGAACAAAGTATTAATGTTGGTATATGTGGATGACATAGTTTTATTTTCAAAACATCAAGGTGATATTGATCATGCAGTTTCTTTACTAAAGGAAGAATTTGATATCAAAACTCTAGGGAAGGTCCAAAAACTGTTAGGTGTGGAATTTACAGAAATCAATAACAAAATTTTTATACATCAAAGGCAGTATATTGATAAAATTTGCCAAATGTTTAAAGAATTCAAATATCCTATTTCTTCACTCCCTATTACAAAAGGAATCACGTTGAGTAAAAATGATTGCCCAATGAATGATGGAGAATTAAAACAAATGCAAAATATCCCATACAGAAGTTTGATAGGATGTTTAGCCTTTTTGTCAAGTAGAACTAGACCAGATATATGTTACGCTGTAAATATTCTGTCTCAATTCCAAGAGAATCCTGGCATGAAACATTGGGACGCATTACTTAAACTTTTAGGATATCTTGAGAAAACAAAGAATTACATGTTAAACTTATCAGGCATTGGTAACTTAAATTTAAATTGCTACTCGGATTCGGATTTTGCCGCCAATAGGGATGACAGGGTGTCACTCGGGGGTATGTTATTTCTTATAGATAGAGTACCCGTTTCTTGGCGTACATTTAAACACAAGTGTGTTAGTCTGTCAACGATGGAAGCGGAATATGTTTCATTGACAGAAGCTGCGAAAGAAGTTATTTGGCTACAAAATATCATTGAGGAATGTATGAAGCTAGGGTTAAAATTTAACAGAAATAATAGCATAATCTACTGTGATAACCAAGCTGCAATTAATTTTTCAAATTCCCCAATAGAGAATAACCGAACCAAACATATTGATATAAAGTACCATTTCCTGAGGAATTTAGTTGAGAATGAATCTTTTAAAATCATCTTTGTAAATACCAAGGAAAATGTAGCAGATTACTTTACAAAACCAATGACCAAAGATAGAGCATTAAACTTTTGTAATCAAATTTTCAAAAACAAAAATGATTAAATTTGTAACTTCTAAATTTTTTTTCTTTCTTTTACAAAATATGGTTAGGATATCGTATAAATTACTCCTCCCTCTGTGATGCAGATAATTGTATCTAGAGTATATATATGTGTATTGTTTACAATGAACTTTCTAAAATTTTTCACATTACACTGAATGTATATATATATCCATGTTTTCAATTCCCGCATAAGACAGTTATGCTTATGTGTATTATTTTGTGTGTTTACTCCTTGTTATCATACACTTGGCTATGATTCATTGATGACAAACCACTTATTTAAATTTGAATACAACACAGAAAGGAAAAAAAAAATCTTTCATTATCTGTGTCATTGCTATTAGTATTAATTATGTATACTGGTCTTGGACAGAGATAATGAACAGCCATAATTGAATTTAATATTTATAGTAAATTTTTTTTTAATCTTAAATGTTAAATTTAATAATTATACATAAAATTTTCTACATAATTGAATTTGATATTTATAGTGAAATTTTTTAATCTTAAAAGTTAAATTTAATAGTTATACATGAAATTTTCTACAAATTGAATTTGATATTTATAGTGAAATTTTTTTAATCTTAAATGTTAAATTTAATAATTATACATAAAATTTTCTACACAAATTGAATTTGATATTTATAGTAAAATTTTTAATCTTAAATGTTAAATTTAAATTATCATACTTAAATTTCTTGAAACTTAAATTTTGACTTAAATTAAATTTTTTGGAACTTAGTGTTTCAATGATATCTAAATTTTTCTTTCAATGATAAATTTTTTTTTGCTTAACATGAAAAGTAATATATATACTTTATGTTTTTGCTGGATACTAAAGAACTTGACATTTTTGCTGTTATGTTTTTTAGAATAATTTCATTGATTGATAGCACGTGCGCCGAGATTTGGGGTTTTGCATGAGGGGGCCGATTGTTGGAAACTTGGTTCTGTTTTCGTCGCGATTCTCGTTATCGCGAGAACGTGTTTACATTTTTAGAATGGTTCTACCGTTCTCGTGAACGACTCGTGACGGGAACAGAACATGCCATTCATGCAAATCGCCATCTCGCCGCGCGCGCATTCTGATTTGCATATAGTGAGGGCGCTGCCGTCAACGGTTGTGTTCCGGAGCGTACCCATCACAGTGTATATATGATAGGACACATTCTCAGTTATTCAGAGACTTTACAGACCTTGACTGACCATGTAGTAGACGTGGGAGACTTTTCAGAGTTTAAGATCTTGTAGTTATGCAGACTTAAGACTCGACGTATAGTCAGATCGATCAGACGGTGATCGACGGTGAAAGACCTTGTATGGAAGGCAGACCTTGATCGGTAGAGAGTAGTCTAACTTCTAAAGCCATGACGTGTGACCTGATGATGGTGGCTTCATTAACGTGCACGGCATGTGTGGTACAGTAGCTGTTTTTTCTACTTACCGATGTTATAGTAACTGAGAGTGTGTGCCTAGTCATAAAAACTGTTTAAAACCTTTTTCATGAGCTTGCTAGCTCATTGTATATAATTTTGCTTTGCAACGAATGTTACAGTGTTTTATTTTGTAACTTCATCTGATGCAATGGATCTCACAACAAATAAATTGTGTTTGTGTTTAACGAGCTTGCTTTCTTGAGAAAACACATCACTACTGCATATCATCTGCTACAAATTTTTCTTTACCAGCACTTCAGATATGGATATGGCCAAAACACTGCTAAATCTGCAAATGACTTTCAAATTTTCTAGTCAAGTCGCTCAGCTAACACAGCAAATAGCCGCCGACAAAAAGGCCCTCATGGACATAAAATACTTAAATAATGCGAATACATGACGAACAACAAAAACCATCTTTAGAATGCATATATTATATTCACATTTTACACTCAAGACATGACGAAAAGTTTGCCCAAATCATACATGCTGCACAAGAAGCAACAAAACAAAAACAAATTACTAAAACAAGCGTATCATTTGTTTGTTAATTATCTATCTGCCAACTTTCTGAAAGAAGAAAGGACTTCAGTGGACGCAGAAAATGTCTGTCACATGATATAAAAATTGCAAAAGTCGTGTTCTATTCAAACATTTAAAAAAAATCTTTAGTTCTAGAGTTTTTCAATTTATCTGCTATATGTAGCAACTGCAATAATGTATAATGTTACGAAACATCCTCTGGAATCGTGGGTGTTCGCTCAAGATGTGGACTCATGGCATTCGCTCAGGATGTGGGCTCATCTGACAGAATGAGTTCAAATTGCTGGATAACTAACACGCTTATTCATAAGCACACAGGAACAATAACAATATACAGGAACCATATACAATAAACAGGAACAATATACAGTAAAACAGCACCCAAATGCTTCACTCATTTTACAAAATAACGGATACTATTCTAGAGACATTGACTCATTTCATTTCACAAAACAGCTGCTACTTTTCTCAAAACATTGACGAATATCACAGCTCTTTGTAGCTCGCATCATCTACTGCTCTCCAACTGAGTGATGACTCCTTTTATAGAATCTATGTAGAAACTTCTGTAAATCTCTGATATTTCGTAGAATGTTGTTTATTTCGAGGTGTTTTTTAAACCTACAAAAAGTAGCCAAATGTCGCCAAATTTGTGATAATTTATCAAATCTGGCAGTCCTCTTTCGAACTTCAACATCTGGCAACCCAGGGGCGCGGTAGCCCATTGGTTAGCGCGCTGGAGTTGCACTCGGTAGGCCCGGGTTCGATTCCAGTCACTGCCAAAACTGCCGCCGTGTTCACGCGGAGTACGATCACGTTAAACATGTGGGTCCGTAAATCCTTCCGAGAGGTTGGTGGTAGGGGAAGGAGGGTACGGTCCCTGTGGATGCCTCCCCCACTGGGTTCCGGTCCAAATTGGGTGGCACTTCCCGGCCGTCCAAACAGTTACCTTACACCTTTCTGGTAGGTCGGACGGTCTGGGTCTCAACAACAACAGCATCTGGCAACCCTATGTCATTTTGCTGTACGGGTGTTTTCGCTGTCTGGTTTTCAAAAGTGACTCCAATGAGAGCATTTTATACGTTCGTAACAATAGCTAATAAGAAATAAGAGGAAATTTATTATTGCAGAGGAAAGGGTTCACTAAGGCTTTTCATTTCCGATTCAAAATATTTTTGAAACGTCTATTTCGTATGACCGTCTATAGATAGAACTTAACTGATGACTAATACAGATTCAGCATTAAATTCCAGAAAAGACTGAGGGGTTCACTAAGAACTTTCACTTCCGGTTCTGGTGATGTCACTTCCGATTTTTCCCAAAACTTTATATGACTATACTAATTAAATGTACAAAAGAGAATAAAATTGCTTTACACTTCCATCAGAAATTAAATGTACCCACCATTTTCCACCCTATGAAAGCTGCTTCATATATTTCTTGTTGGTTTTTCTTCTGCTGAAATGCACCAAAAAAGCGTAAAACCGATCCACAGATGCTAGTATATGCGATGGTATAGTGATTCTTAATTAGAAACGCCTTCCAATATAAGTTTCTGTGACTAAATAACATGCTAATCGTCCCAAGATTGTTTTAAATGTAATGAATATGTCCTAAATAGCAAAGATGAACCTTCGCATAATCTTTTCACACGTAAAATTAATTACGGAAATAACTCTCAGTGTTGTTTCTCTTCACAGATGAATATTAAGATCTCTGCCAACAAATAAGTCTTCATTACGAGGCAGAAATTAAAGATTCATGGCATCGTTTTACTGTCTTCTGGGAGCAATTGAGAGGCCCAACTTTCTTCATTGCCGCCTTTAATGCATGACGGAAGAGGGAGGCTTACATTGGGCTATAAAGTTGGCGTTGCCAAACTAAGGAACCAGTGACATATGCGTGGCATGGACATTAACGAGATTTAAATGGCATGCGGTAACTTCATGAAAAATATTTTATGTTTTGTCAACGCGTGCTGATTTTAATAGTGTTCTGCTTTAAAAAGAACGTGCCCATCCCTAACTTACATGTGTGTGTATGTGTTCATGGTGGTATTGTATATTTCCGATCTTCAATCCATTATTTTTAATTCTTGACCTTTATTTTTTATTTATTTATTTTACATCTTCTGGTTTGTTGATGGTATTCCTTTGAACATATTGTCTGTTAAAGGCTTCCATTCTATTGATTTTTTAAAATTATTTTTTATCTTTAAAAGTTTTTATATCTTCTGTTCCATTGAATATATACTTTGTTGCAAAACACTATATGCGCACATAAGAAAAGATGAACTACAGCCGCGAAACTTGGCATGTATGTATCGTTTGAGGAGATATGCAAACGATTAGAACATGGAAGCAAAAAACGTTTTATTAAGAAATGGTAACCGATATATTCGGTGCGGCATAGATTTAATTAAAATACTTATGTCTTTCTACGGAAAATTATGTCACAACTGTTGGAACTGGTCAGCTAATTCAGTGGTGCTTTGAGAAGACTGCAATTGCCGTCCCAGAAGTGTTCTATTGGTGATAGGTCTAGGGGCCTGGATGTCCATGAGAGGGTATTAAATCCTCGAAGACATTGTTGGTAACGTCTTGCGATATGTGGTCGATCATTGTCTTATTGGTAAATGAGATCTAAGCGGCTTGATAGCATAAGCATAACAATTAGAGAAGATCGGCTGTTCCACGACATGCCCCCCCTCTAGACTGTCACATCACGTGGGATGGTCGTGTACCGCTCGACAACAAACGCGGGATCGGAACGCTAGCCAGCCCTCCTCCACACACGTGATGGTCATGAGCACTGAGAGAGAAGCGAGATTCGTCGCTAAAGACAACATGTCTCTAATCGGGCACAGTCCTGGCTGACCGAGTTCGGGAACCAATCCAGACGGTTCTTCCTATATTGAGGGCCAGTGGTAGGCGCCTTAATGGACGTTGACACCTCATCCCACCTTCTGCCAGTTATCTTCGAATAGTATCCCTTGATACAGGATGCATGGAGTGTGGCAAATGCCTTTGAATGGCTGATAGCGACGCCAATGGGGCAGACGTGGCTTCTCTCCTGACTGCACGGTTCTCTTAAGCAATTGGTTGTCTGGAATGCCCTGAGTCTCTGCGATGGTTATATGTACCTTTTCTTATCCACTGTCGCCAACCTTCAACATTGAGCAACTACTATATCGCTTCGACCAAGATGGCGACTGATATATCTGTTGGACCAACCTATGATGCGATCTCTGTCCAAAATAGACTTGCGATTATACGCTATCGATTGAGGAAGTTTATAGCGCTTCTAGCAGGTAAATTGAAGAAGACAGAATTTCTATCTCACGAAACGAAGTACTATAGCCAAAAATTGCCTATTACAAAGTTGTAGATCCTCCTCTATTTGGAATGGGGAAAATGTGCGGTTTGAATATAACATATACACAGACGATAAAAAAATGAGGTCAACGAAAAGAGACAATTATTGTACTACATGATTTGATTGAAAGTTTAATACAACATTTATTGATTACTTCAAAAATGATAATTTTAAATAAATTAAAACTAGCTTATTACACGGATTATTCTTTTCCCATGCGCTTTCGCACCATTTTCTTCAGAATCACTTTAGTAATAAACGAGACATTTGCATAATTATCAATTTTCGTTTTATCGTCTGTCTGCATAGTATGTGTAAACCGCACGTCATTTTATACTAAATACAGAACATTTAACAACTTAGGAAATAAAAACTTTCGCCTATATTCGTTTTCGAGCTTCTAATTTCTTCCATTCGCCGCGAGTGGCGCTGCAAACTGTTCCAATCGCACGTTTCAAGCATCCCTGAACACGAATCTGACTGTTTTTTAGATGATGTCTCTGTGTGTGTGTGTGTGTGTGTGTGTGTGTGTGTGTGTGTGTGTGTGTGCGTCAATGAGTCTTTGGAGACGATAACTAACGAACGAATGTATCGATTCGAACGAAATTTGGTACAAAAATTACAATCCATGAATACTGGAAGACTATTGTTTTTATACGCAATCACATGTTCAGAACCACCCTAAATTTTCGAGTGAAATTTCGAAAAAATTATCAAAAAATTAAAACCTTTAATAAAGTTACGCAAATAGTCATTTCTTATGTAATTTTCCATTAGAAAACGATTGACATAAATTTTAGAACCTTAGCATGAATCGTTCTCGAGATATTGCACATTTTTCAAAAAAACTATCAAAAAATCCAATAAATTAAAAAAAATATATTAACTACTGAAACACATGTTCACTGTTCATATGTAATAGCATGCGATAAATTGGGTGACATCATTCTCGTGGATCTAGCTTGTTCCATTCATAAGAAAAGATACTTTGAGTAATACATTTATCAGAACGCCAGTAGTCATTTATCTGCTATAAGAATAAATTATTTCTCCGTCCATAACGCTTGGCGAGATTTTGGCTATTATAAGAATAACCTATTTTGTTTTCGCTGTAAAAGCAGTAAATACATTGCATTATATAAGGAAAGTTATGTGCTACCCACATCAGATTTTTTTATTTTAGTTTTAGTGGTACGCATTTATGCAAAGGTTTAGAGCCCCTACTTCAGAACATTGCAATCAAACATTAAAAGGACGCGCAATGTCTTTAGAGGGAACCTAGTATTTCACACACGCATTCATATACAGACATCACTTTAAAACGCTCTACTCGAACTCAAAAATAATCAAATCGTTCTATTCGAACTCAAAGATAATCAAATCGCTCTATTCGAACTCAAAGATACTCAAACGTTCTATTCGAACTCAAAGATACTCAAAACGTTCTATTCGAACTCAAAGATACTCAGAACATTCTATTCGAACTCAAAGATACTCAAATCTTTCTATTCGAACTCAAAGATACTCAAAACGTTCTATTCGAACTCAAAGCGCTCTATTTGAACTCAAAGATACTCAAAACGTTCTATTCGAACTCAATACTTAAAACGTTCTATTCGAACTGAAACATACTCAAAACGTTCTATTCGAACTCAAAGATACTCAAATCGTCCTATTTGAACTCAAAGATACTCAAATCGTTCTATTTGAACTCAAAGATACTCAAATCGTTCCATTCGAACTCAAAGATACTCAAATCATTCTATTCGAACTCAAAGATACTCAAAACGCATGAATTTGTCGAAAATTCAAATAAGACTTTTTAACCAATGTCTTCACTTCTTTCCCTGCACATTTTACTCTGAATGTAGTGAAGGTATTTAGAAAAATATTATTTGCTGTGAAAATGGTGTAAACTTCTCTCTGTGAACGAATGACAATTGACAACAAATATTTCTAACCAAAATATTCATCACAAAGCGGAAAGAATTACTTTATTTCCGCACTTTATATTTCCTCGGAGAGCCATTGGAAGCTATAATAGCAAACGGATGCTAATAATTTGTGGCTAAATGTAAATAATAAGCGCGGAATAATTACTATTAGTTCCGTTTTCATTCCAGTTACATCGCAATAGTGCGACCCCACGTTTGAAGGACAATATTGGAGACAAAAGAAATCTCCAATTCCAATATACGGCTTTCACATCACCCGACCAACATCGTTTAACCAGAATTTCATTTCTAGACAAATAGATCTCGCGGAGATTTACTTATCTATCTATACTTTCACTTCTTTGATCCAGACCGCCCGACTTACCCGAAGCTCTTGAAAACCCAAACCGTCCGACTCACCCGAGAGTCTAGAGCTGCTGATTGAGCGGCGGGTTACCCGATGACATAAAATATCTATTTGAACGTGCTACTCGGTTTGGATCGGAACCCAGTGGGGACGGCATCCACATCATGAAGGTAAACTTAACATACTAAATACCCAGCTACATAATTTATTAATTAAAAACTAATTAATCATGCTAGCTAAGTATTTAATATGTTTTATATCTCGGTGACTACTCTTTACTTCCAACTGCTTAAGTTCTGTCGGCCTTTGACGGTCAAGGCAGTATGTTTCCTCCCATCTTGTCCTATAATTTTTCTTGACTTTTCGATCACTGCCATTTGAAAAACAAATGGAACTTAGAAATCGGACAAATCAGACTTGGAAACGGATTACATTTAACAGGGTTGTAGCCAGAAAAATAATTCACGGGGAGAGGGGGGGGGGGGGTCCTTATTTCAGAAGGGTTGTAAATTATAAGATCAAAAAATTTTTCAATATTTGTCCAATCAGGGGAAACGGATTAAAATAAGACAAAAAATATAAAGAAACTTTGAACATATGATACTATAATTATAAAGAAAAATCTGATGTGGGCAGCACATTACTTTCCTTATATAATGCAATGAATTTACTACTTTTACAGTTAAAAAATAATGTTAAACTTATAGTAGATACTTATATTCTTTCCAAGATAATGAATTTTCTTCAATGAGTCGTCATTTTCATTGATTTGGCGTCATTTTTATCCATTTGCCGAAATTTTCGTTAACTTGGCTACATTTAAAAATGTCTCCAAGTTGACGACATTCCGCTAAATTCGTCGCCAAAATCTCGCCAGGCGTTATAGAAGAAGAAATAAGTTATTCTTACAGAAGATAAATGACTATTGGCGTTCATATACAAAAGTATTACTCAAAGTATCTTTTTTCATGAATGGAACGAGCTAGATCCACGAGAATGATGTCACCCAATTTAAGGCATGGTATTACATATGAAAAATGAACATGTTTCTCAATAGCAATTTTTTTTTATTTTATATGACTTTCTGATAATTTTTTTGAAAAATGTGCAATATCTCGAGAACGGTTCATGTTAGCGTTCTCTAATTTATGGCGTTAACTCTAATTAACAGACGTAACGCTCTCTAATATATTGGTTATAAAATTCAACTTGGTTATAAAATTCATCATTATGGGGTACCTCTCGGACTGCTACCGTGTTGGTGTGGTCTTCCGTGTGATGTAACTGCGTTTTGTGTGATGGAAGTGTAAAGGCAATGGACTTGGTGTTGGTTTTCTACTTAGCAGGAATTCTGAAACAAAGTTTGCTTCTTTCGAATAACTGGTGTTAAACTGATATGGAATTTGGGCTACACGTTCTTTTGAAAGGGTTTGATGTCTTTACAAACCAAATTGGGTAATTATAAATGTCTGTCACTTTTGGAAGTTTTTTAAATCTTGCACTGTATATGTGTATTACTTTCTTTATATACATAATGTATAAGGAAAGTATTGTGACGGGGTCCAAAATTCGAATTCGAGTTTTCGACGGGAGAGCACGTTTCAAGCATCCCTGATTACGAATCAAACATTTTTGAAGTGATGTCTGTGTGTGTGTGTGTGTGTGTGTGTGTGTGTGTGTGTGTGTGTGTGTGTGTGTGTGTGTGTGTGTGTGTGTGAAAGTATGTGTGTGTGTGTGTCAGTGGGTCTGTGGAGACGATAACTGACGAACGAATGGACCGATTCGAACGAAATTTGGTACAAAAATCACAATCCGTAAACACTGGAAGCCTATTGTTTTTAAACGTAATCGAATGTTCAGAACCCCCCCTAAATTTTGGAGTGAAATTTTGAAAAAATCGTCAAAAAATCAAAACCGCTAATAAAGTTACGCAAATAGACATCATTTCTTATGTAATTTTTCATTAGAAAACGATTGACATAAAATTTAGAACGCTAACATGAACCGTTCTCGAGATATTTCACATTTTTCAAAAAAAATTATCAAAAAGTCATATAAAATAAAAATATGTATTTCCTATTGAGAAACATGTTCACTTTTCATATGTAATACCATGCGATAAATTGGGTGACATCATTCTCGTGGATCTAGCTCGTTCCATTCATGGGAAAAGATACTTCGAGAAATACTTTTGTATTTGAGCGCCAATAGCCATTTATCTGTTATAAGAATAACTTATTTCTCCGTCAGTAAAGCTTGGCGAGATTTTGGCGACGAATTTGGCGGAATGTCGCCAACTTGGCGACTTTTTGAAATGTTGTCAAATTAGCGAAAATCTCGCCAAATGGATTAAAATGACGCTAAATCAATGAAAATGACGACTAATTGTCGAAAATTCAATATCTTGGAAAGAATATAAGTATTTACTATAAGAAAAACCTATTTTTTTACTGTAAAAGTAGTAAATTCATTGCATTATATAAGGAAAGTCATGTGTTGTCCACATCAGATTTTTTTAGTATTAAGATGATGTGTAATATTGTGCTTTAAATATTTTATATTTTTAAATGTTGTATATTTAAATATTTTATATTTTTAATCCTTTAACGTGATTCTACTCTAATGTGAATCGATATATATATACAAATCTAATGACTTTGTGTGGATATATTTTAGTATTGCACAGGCTATTAGGCAAACAAATGTAATAAATTGTGAAAAATCTCACCTCGGTATAAACTGGTATCTGGCTCATGTATACATTGACGTTCTTTGCTATTATCTGTATGGCTATCTCGAAGCTAAATATGCTTTGATATAATGGATGCAACACATATCTTCATGTATCTATGTTTCCACACTCCTCAATAGGAGTATAAATATATTGACTTTTATGAAATGATTATAAAATATGAAATTAGCGACTGGCAAAAATATATGATTTTTATATATGTGTCCGGTATCACTGTAAATATGGGTAAACTGTGAGATCGATATACTGCTACCCACGGATGAAAACTATAATACACTATTTTCGGCAGACCAGTTTAAAACCGAGTGACACTATAAAGAATGTAAATCACGTATCAGATGTCAGTCATGATGAAATAAACAATGAAGACGTAGTCCAACCCCCTAAGTACGAAGACACCGCAAAGCTCTACAAATTTGGCGGAATTGTTTCCTATAAATTTAACAAGTGTAAATCTAGTCGATGTAAACTATGCCCTGTTGCAGCATCTGAACAAATCTCTTGCGAAAAAAATAACTATCATCCATTCTGTAAAACTTATAATTGCATATATTGTATAACCTGTGGTCACTGTGATATTCAATATATAGGTCAAACAAAAAAACTCCCTTAACCTAACGAATCAATCTGCATAGGAGTCAAATTAATAAATACAAAAGTAATGATTCACAAAATACGAATTTGGAGATAAGCCACTTTCAAAGGCATGGCTTTGAGGCTATTACTGTAAAAATTTTGGATATTGTGCCTAATTCAGAAGAACGTTTATGGTGGGAGAACGTACACATTCGACAGTTTTGTACCAGTTTTCCTTATGGACTTAATTCAATCTATTTTAACCATATACATAACATAGAGTACTGCAGAAACAGCAATACTCAAGCAGTAATGGAGAATCCAACTCAACGGAAAATAACAAGATGGATACGAGGTGGTAATAATAAAGGTATAACATATAATGACACACTAGTAAAGCTGGAAGCCTTCATTATAAAAATGGCGTCTTTTAATGTAATCAGTTGGATAAAAAACGTTGCATTTGGTATTCGTAAAAGATATATTAAACGTATCTGGAATATTTGTAAAAAGGAAAATATGACTGAACATCAGAAAAACCAGCCCTATGCAACAACCAATTATGCTATACTTCTGGACATAATAAAACTACGGGCTGAAATGTATCATATTCAACTAGATAATGCCGATCGCGAACCAACTAAAAAAGAATATTTTATTACCACCTTTAAAAACAAAGGTTGCAATTATATACCTTTTAAAAAAATTCTACGCACTCATGATCAGCTATTGCCACTCTCAAACACAGCAGTCTCTGTTACACATCGGTATTTAAAAACTCTTGGACGTAGTATTTTTAATTATAATAACATAGGTAGGAATATGCACCTATTTGCCAACTCAATATGCAATTGCACTTCAAGCGACTACGTTAATAAAGACCACGGCCACATCATTACCGACAATATGGATCTAATAGAGGACGCAGATTTTAGGACAATTTTAAAACTGGGTGCGAAATATCGCACCCAAGATTTTTACAATATAGACAAGTTTTTTAGTCAAGAACTCAACGCGTTTATATACAAACTGGCTATAAAGTACAGTCTGCCATTATCTACTTTTAATGAATGGCGTCATCATATAATAATGGATTATAACTATTACTATCACACTGCATATAAAGAATTTGAAAAATACAAAGTAAATAAAAACATTCTGGATCAAGTTGTCAAAAATTACGCTATTACGTATACAGATAAGATGACGTCAAATTATACATTTACATGTATGCAATACTATATTGAGATCCTGCAGAAAAATTACAACAATGATGAAATGCATAACTTGTTGAAAGTGCCTCAGCGGGAAATTGAAAATAAAATGTGCGCATTGTATAAACGTGTTGGTATAGAGATCAAACATATCAGATTTCCATACCTGGTTCTTATACCAAAACTTCACAAGTCTCCTGTTAAGTTTCGTCTAGTGACAGTGGGATTTAAAACATACTTGACTCAAGCTAATTCGAAGCTTCTTATACTGTTAAAACCAATCATGAAGACGATATTAAAAAAGGGCTCAATCATGGTAAAAAAACAGTACGGATGTGATTACTAGATTGCGAAATCAACCCGTAAATTTAATATACAAAAGTTTTGATTTCAAGGACTTATTCAATAACATCAATTTAGAAGACCTCTTCGATATAATGTTAGAGATCCATAGCACCTACAATATGCAAAAATACATCGAACTGCACAAATATAAGGTTATATTGAACATAGTATTATATGAGAATATTCTAAATAATGGTAAAGATTTCTATCAACAAATAAAAGGTATCCCTATAGGGGGAGGATGCTCCTCAATGTTAGCGGATCTCTACCTTAACAAGTACGAAGAAGGTACTTTTATTCTAAATGAAATACCTTATTTTAGATTTACGGATGACATTTTTTTTGGATGTATTAAAAACACCTCTGATTTCGATTTCAGTTTCTATCCATCAAATCTGGAATTAACGGAAACTAAAAAGATTCACGATAGTGAGATTATTTATCTTGATCTATGTATCAATTTCACTGAAAATGAAAAAATATATACAAAGCTATATGATAAAAGAAATCATTTTGATATAAACATTAATTACATCATCGATTGGAAATCGAACTTGAGCGCCAATATTTTCCGCAATAACGTTAGAAATCATTTTCTACGAAACTCAAGATTGCATACTTATAAGGATGATCGTATCAAAAGTGATAAAAAATTCATAAAGGAAGCGTTGAAACAGCACTATCCAATGGGATACCTCAAACACCACTATAATGCATTGCACTGCAAGGAAATTAATGCATTTGATAGTGATATTGGCAACACCTATTTTATATAATATAATGGCAACGCATCGAATCGCTCGGCACTTTATATTTGAATTGTTGAATGATCTGTCATTCGGTTTAACTTCTTATTTCAACCTGTCTCAATCCAAAATTTTTTCTCCACTCAGTTCATGCATTCACTTCTGGCATACGTCTTTAGCTTTGACGTTCCAGGGAAATATGGCCACAGGCACGTAACGGTTCCGTGAGTGTTTCCTCAGGAGTAATAGCTGGCTATAAACGGGAACAAGGGGTCACAATCCCCCTTGGCCATTTCTTATTTCCCTGTTGGCACTTATTTCACATCTCGATCTTTTTTGATCTTATATATATATATATATATATATATATATATATATATATATATATATATATATATATATACATATACATGTATATGTATATACATAAATATATATATGCACACATATTCATATACATGTATATATATACATATATATATATATGCACACATATTCATATACATATATATACACATACATACATATATATATATACATATATATATATATATATATATATATATATATATATATATATATATATATATATATATATATACATATACATGTATATGTATATACATATATATATATATGCACACATATTCATATACATGTATATATATACATATATATATATATATATATATGCACACATATTCATATACATATATATACACATACATACATATACATATATATATACATATATATATATATATATATATATATATATATGTATACATATACCTATATATATAAGTACATATATATATATATATAGAAATATATATGTACATATATATATATATATATATATATATATATATATATATATATATATAATAAATACACTTTTAGAACTTTTTATGAAAATCTGAATAATTTCTTATACAGTGTTTTAATGCATCAAAGGGAAATGTAATGCTTCAGAGATAAGTCCTAGAGAACTATGAAGAAGTACTTTCTTGACAAGCAACTTGGAATACAACTCAAGTGCTTCGCATGCTGGGCGCAGCAAGATTCGTATCAAAAGCAAAAGATTTCCATACGCATCTTTTCCATACGCATCCTTACTATACAAACATGAATAAAGGGATCTTGCGGCAATCTGTTATAGAGCAAGGACAATGGATAAACAATATCTGTACCGAATTAAGTAGTTGGCTTATCTTCACGAGTAGGCTCCATTGAATACATTCCGTGACGTATATTTTTCCTTTATTTGGCTCTTTTAAAGTGGTATCCACTTCAAGTCTTTACTATGTACGTGATAAATTAAAGTTAATATATTAAAATTAAGTACGTTCAAATCAAAGTAATGTATTAAAAGTGAATTATGGGGTTCACGAGCGGGACGGAGCCCCCTAGTGTAATAAAATTATGTATGTTCAAAGCAAATAATGCAAGTTCAAGCAAATAATGCAGTTTAAACAAATAATTCAAAGCAATAAATTATGATGTTCAAAGCAAATAATTATGTATGTTCAAAGCAAATAGTGTATGTAAAGCAAATTATGTATATTCAAAGCAATTTTAAGGGCCAAATAAACCAAGTGGGTAAGGCGTGGGGATCGCACACGGTAGGCACGAGTTCGATCCAAGACGCTGCCTCGGAATATGGGCATTTTTAATCTGTATCTCTGAAAGTCCATCCGAGAGATGATGGAGTTAGGGAAATGATAGTACGGTCCCTGTGATTACCAACCCCATTATGTTCCGATCTAAATTCGGTGGTGCTATCTCGATTGTCGAAATAGTTACCTTACACCTTCGGGTTGGTCGAAGGGTTTGGGTAGGAAAAAAAATATTTTAGGAACAAAACTTCTGGAATTGCCGCAAAATTGGTTAATATATCTTTGCGGAGAACATAGCGAAAAACCTTACGAGTCTTTGAAAATTTTAACAAATAAAATATATTTCGGTATATTTGAACTTTTTCGATTTTTCTTCTTCTTCTAAGTCAATGCCTAACTATTGTTGACAACACTATCCACAGACGCACACATGCATGCATGCATGCATGCATACATAGATAAATACATATGCACACACATACACACACAGTAAGAGAGAGAGAGAGAGATCGGCATCCAAAAGTGTTTTAAATGAGCTCAGGCGATCGTAAAACATGTTTTTTCGTGAAAATCTCAAAATCTAAATTTTTCTAGAGATATACTTCTTTTATAATAGTAACAGACAGTATAAAAAAATGTGATCAAATAATGCTACAAAAATAACCATTTTATATGAAGTTTCTATATAATAGCAGTTGACATCTTTTATAGGATTCTATCTAACACGTGCGTTTCTTGAGATATTGCACACTTTATTTTATTTAAATGAAAAAGTCGTAAAAAATATATATGCTCCTTATTATCAAATTAGGAAATATTTGGTTAGTATTTTTATCAGAAATAAATTAAAATTCTTGATTAGAAATTAGGATCTCGGAATATAATTCTTCTTGTTATACTTTTACAGAAAGAGAGCGATATCTCTTGAACAATTAAGTGAATCGGATGAAATTTGGTAAGATTTTAATAAATAAATATCAAAAGTTTACGGATTTTTGGTGAGGCTTGAGCCAGTAGAGTCACCAAAATAATGAGGGGGGGTGGGGGGGCGTGCTAGTTCAAAAGATATTATTCCCCATTTCAGCACTTATCATTTCTACGAACTTCAATGGGTTCTGATGCGTCCCTTGGTGAATTATGACCCACAACTCCCTCCCCCGTGGCGACGCCACTGGCTGGAGAAAGAGAAGGCGTAAAAGAATTTTTTTAATTAAAATAATTGTAATTATATTAAAATTTATTGCAGACATAGTGATTTTATATGTAGTCATCTATTTAAAAACGAATTGCATCAGTTACAGAACGTTAACAAGCACAGTTCTTGAGATATTACATAGTTTACATTTAAAATGAAAATGTATATATTTTCCCTATCTTGAAATAATTCGACCCTTTGTAGGTACTTTCAACTGCAGAAATAAATATACACTATTTTTTGCGATTTATCACGTGTGCCGTTCTCGAGATATTAGAAATGTCGTTTTTCTTTCACAGGTGGCGCGATGTCTCTCTAAAAGATCAAGCAATGTCAATGAAACTCGATATACATATTTTAATCTATAACAAAAATAATCATATTTATTCTCAGATAGATAATCCATAAAGAAAACTCTAATTATATATATGTATATATATATATATATATATATATATATATATATATATATATATATATATATATATATATATATATATATATATATATATATATATATATATATATATATATATATATATATATATATATATATATATATATATAACATTAAGAACAACAAGTGAGTTTCAAATTCGAAATTATCACTTACTCTAAGCGACGACAGAAATCAAAATACCACTCAGGGACAGGCGCAAAGCTGCTCACATCTCCAGAGTAGAAAATATCCGTTTTGAAACGGGAGATCCAAATGCGTTGCATATAATGGCAGGGGAGGGTGGTCAAAGTTTTGACGTTTCTTCCTTTTCACTCGGATATATATATATATATATATATATATATATATATAATCATATATATATATATATATATATTTATGTTTCCTTTATTTTTCCAACCTGTATGCTTGTCGTCCATATAACACAAGCTTATAGATATAATCTATCTTGTGTTTCAGAAACAAGCATTTTTGTGTTCATTTCGAAGGGATATATGGACTTGACAAGAATTTTTTCGAAATGAACTTAACTTAAGCCTAAAGCTCTTCCACGTTCAAGCTTTTTTGCTTGATTTTTTTGTTTTCCTATTTTCATTCCTCACCTTTGAAATTTGTTGATTGTCTTTGTCTTTATGACCTGCATTACGCTTTATAATTTCCCCTTTATGGTTGAATTTCTTTTATTTCTTTGTATTTTGTAGAAAATTTTGGGATAGTGTATTATGAGTTACTACTTACATTCTAACATTGGATTTACAATTTTATATTTATATATATATATATATATATATATATATATATATAATTTTATATATATATATATATATATATAATTAGATATATATATAATTAGATATATATATATATATATATATATATATATATATATATAGTTGTATTATTAGTTTTCCACAAAATTGAAATATAATATTTTGCAGGAAGAGTCACATATTGGACACAACAGGCCTTTTTTTAGAGAACATTGTACGTGATAAAAAGTATTTAAAACAAAAAATGAGAATCACGACGTAAAATGCAGTGCAAATAAAGTAAACATGCATACGTTTCGGAAATCATGGAAACCTGAACATCCAAACAAGCACAAGTTAAGCCTGTCAAACAGAAAAAACTGCTAAACAACTGAACCTAATATGGTAGCGTCCTCAAGTGTGGAGAAAAGGAACTAAAACAAGAAATAAAATAGAAGATCAAGAAAATATGAGCTTAAAAAGCAAATAAGAAAATATAAATTAAATGCTGAGAATATGAACTCAATGTACAGAAAAAGAGAGAGAGAAATTAATATTAAGAATGGTCATGCTATACCTCTGAGAAATTGCGTGTCATTGACAAATCATTAACTAGAATATTAGAACTTTTGTTGATATAACAAGCTTCAAAGAAATTCAAATCGAAAGATGAAAAGCACTTTTGAATAACGAAGACAGAAGGAAAATCAAACTAGTGACTAGAAATTTTTCTGTTTCGTTTTTATATTACACGTTGAGTTCATATTCTATGCATTTTATTTATATTTTCATATTCGCTTCATATTTCCTTGATTTTAATTTTTCTTTGTTTAATTTTCATTTTATACGACTAGGTGGCGCTACAATTTTGGATTCTGCCGTTTAGCCATTTTATGTTTAAACGACTTAGTCTTCTTTTGAGTATTCAGATCTAGACTTGCTGGACTGAAGCAGAAAATCCAATGATTCCTAAAACGTACGCATGCTCACTTATCTTTATATAGGCTGCAATTTACGTTGTGATCTACTTTACCATTAATTGCACCCAAATAAGTCGTGTTCTATACTAATAAAAGCAATTATCAAATATATTGAAAACATTTTCTCTGTTATATTTGATTTTTATTTTTTCAGATAATCCGATCAAGTACATATTTTCTCTGCATTCAAAATTAAATAGAGTGTGTCTCAATTTGACTTTCTCATACTAGAAACCATTTTGTGACTTTTGCAAGAATAAATTTGAAAAATCTGATGTGGGCAACACATGGCTTTCCTTATATAATGCAATGAATTTACTACTTTTACAGTTAAAAAAAATGTTATTCTTATAGTAGATACTTATCTTCTTTCCATGATATTGAATTTTCTTCAATTAATCGTCATTTTCAATGATTTAGCGTCATTTTTATCCATTTGGCGAGATTTTATTTGGCAACAATTAATAATTTTTGTTTATTTGGCAACAATTAAAAATGTCGCCAAGTTGGCGACATTACGCCAAATTTGTCGCCAAAATCTCTCCAAGCGTTATGGACGGAGAAATAAGTTATTCTTACTATTGGATAAATAACTATAGGCGTTCAAATACAAAAGTATTACTCAAAGTATCTTTTTTCATGAATGGAACGAGTTGGATCCACGAGAATGATATCACCAAATTTATTGCATAGTGTTACATATGAAAAGTGAACATGTTTCTCAATAGGAAATATTTTTTTTTATTTTATATAACTTTTTGATAATTTTTTTTAAAAATGTGCAATATCTAGAAAACGGTTCATGTTAGCGTTCTGAAATTTATGTCAATCGTTTTCTAATGCAAAATTACATAAGAAATGTCTATTTGAGTAACTTTATTAGCGGTTTTGGGTTTTTGACGATTTTTCAAAATTTCACTCGAAAATTTAGGGGGGTTCTGAATATTCGATTGCGTATAAAAACAATAGGCTTAATGTTTGTGATTTTTGTACCAAATTTCTTTCGAATCGGTCCATTCGATCGTCAGTTATCGTTTCCACACACACACATCACTTCAAAAATGTTTGACTCGTGATCAGGAATGCTTGAAACGTGCTCTCTCGTCGAAAACTCGTATTCGAATTTTCGAAATCGTCACAATACTTTCCTTATACATTATGTATATAAGAAAAGTAAAAATATGTTTCGTTTGTCTAAATTCTAAAATTATTACAATTACCTGGTGTTCTTCTTTTAAAAGGGCTTAAAAATATTTTTATTGATGCAAAGTTTGTCAATATGTCCCCTTTGGGAGTAGGCAAGTTACGAGCGCAGAACGTCACGATTATTGAACCATAAACAACCTCTTTTATGCATAATTATGTCAAATTTTGTCCTACGATGCCATGTTGAGAAAATTTAAAATTTCAAAGCCGAGTTTAAAAAAAAAAGTCTATCTAATTCTAGATTTTATGATAACATAGTCGGATACAAAGTTTCGTGAAAATCCCTTTGTAAAGCTATTATATACGCAAGAAATCAACGACTGAAAAACAGAGGGGCATCACTGTAAAAATAGTTATAAACGTGTTCAGGCGGTCCTAAAACATATATTGGCATCAAAATCTCGAAATCGAAAATTTTCGTGAAAACAATACTTTCTCTATATTTATATAATATGAGAAAATAAAAAGTATATGACAACGATAAAAATACAAAAATTAAAATCTACCATAAGAAACAAAATATATAAAGTGAAAGGTCACGTCATCCACCTAATAAGAGCTCATGAGAACTGTGGTATCAAAGAACAGGAAACGAACTGCTCATTAAAGTGCTGAAATTGAGAATTATTTTCCATACAGCAATTAATTCCCGCCATTTTACTGCTAAGATCTTTCAGGAAAGAAATCGTCTGCTCCTAAAGAATATTCTTTTTGTAATAAGTCATTATTATGCTTCATGCAATCGATCCACTAAAATAAGAGAGCAATTACTTTCATTGAAATAAAAGAAACATTTCCCCTCTGAAGTGAAATCTTTCGAATGTTATTTTAAGATCGTGCAAAATCTTCAAAATGGGCGCCAATAGGGGAAGGTTAAAGAAGCACTTGTCCTCCTTGGACGTTCAAGATAGTGGATGTTGTATGTATTATCCTTGAGTTTCCCCTCCCCCCCCTGGAAAAAATTCTATGAGTGCCCATGGCTTCAATATTGCATTGACTTACGCAAATCGAATAAAAAAATCGGCGGTGGCTGTAGTTCGATGGAGCCGAAATGGTTTAGCGCGAATGATGTATTGTAAAATAAAACTCCAATAAAATGTAATAGGCTTATTCGTTGTTTTCAATGTGTGTGGTGCTTACTGTCCATAGCAAGGTAAAATATTGAAATTAGAGCTAAATTTCCAAAATTGTTAATATCTGAAATTTAATCACTATTAGGAAATTAAGAACTTGATCCAAAATACAATTATATATCGTTGTAGGGGCTTTTAAAGGACTACAAATTCCTTTCTTGTAACTTATAGCTAGCACTTTCAGGTTCCGAGAAATTAAGCATTAAAAACTTTAAAAATCTGATGTGGACAACACATGACTTTCCCTGCTTAATACAAGTAGTTTACTTCTTTCATTGTGATATAATGACGGACAAGTCCACGGCACAATGCTATTTAAGTTGGAAAGTACTCTGACATAAAGTGTTTTTCTGAATGACAATGTGTAAGATTATATTGAAGTAACAAATTCACTTGCATTCCGCGCAAATATAAGTGGACAGTTGAAAATATTGTTAACATCTGCTAACCAATATACTCCATTATATTAAAATATGTTAATTATAATTTTGTCGTCATTTTTGCAAATTTGATAACATTTTTAACACTTTACAACAAAGTTGAAAAGTGTTTATGACTTTGCTCATTCTGTCTGTTTGTCTGTCTGTCTGTCCGTTAGCACGATAATTGCCGTAAAAATGACTTAATCAAAATGAAATTTTAGTATGTTGTTCAGACGGTCTGTAGGACCTATGGGAATATAAATGAATAATATCACCCAATTAGTTTTGGATTGAACCCGGGTTGAAAAAATGAAATACATTGAGCCCTATGGAACCTAATTTTTCAAACATTTTTTAAGCGGATTTAAAATTCACAAATTGCTTCGAACATTTTAGGTAATATTCAAATTGTTCCATAAAATATATAATAAAAAAATTCAGCGAAATATATTCAGTAGTTTTTTAAATAAAAATTAAAATAATAATAACACCTCTTACATGAAACGATCTCGTGACCATGATATGAAAAGATCACAGGACCCACTTCAAAATGATATATGGAATCCATCTTGTCTCAAAATCGTGATTTTTAAACTTCTTTTTAACTCATATTGAGTGTTGTATGCGTCCTAATACCACTCTATATTTGCTTAAATTCTGTGCATCTACATACTGAAACAGCGCAATTACAATATATTTGAGTTTAAATGCTCATCCAAATTTGATTATTTCTACAACGAAGCCTATGTAAAATGTAAACAGCAAAATATGTAGAATAAGTTATATTAGAATTGCTGTATTTCTTTAACACAAAATCATTTAGTTCATGGAGTCTGCGTAGCTGATATGAATGCAATATTCATTGATTTCACAAAGAGAAGGACGATTTTTTTCGATGAAGTTTTACGCATAGAGTTTAATTACTTGTAGCTCCATGGTCTTAATTTTTAAATAAAATAAATTATTATAGTATTGTGATGAATGACATGAATGGGGGAATTATTTATGAATGAAATGTTGCTTTTATAGAGAGAGCCAGGCGTGTTATTTTTTCTATGACGTCATTTGAATGAATTTCAGTTGTTTTCGATGAAGTTTTCAAATATAATAAATTATCGTAGTATTATGATAATTCTAAAATTATTACTGAGTAATGTATCACATTTTATAGATGTTTAAACCAGGCAATGTATATTTCAATGGCGTCATTTGAATGAAGTTCATTTTTTTCGATGAAGGTTTAAGTTTTGAAATATAATAAATTAATGTAGTATTGTGATAAGTTTTAAAATATTACTAAGGAATGTATTGTATTTTAGACATGTTTAAATAAAATTGCATTGACGTTGGAAAATGTTTCATAATCAATGCTTTAAGCATGATTGATCTCTCTTGTTGTCATTTTGTCCCCATATTAAAAAGTCGTCAAGTTGAGGATATTTCGCCAAATTTTTCGCCAAGTGTTACGTATTTGATAATGCTTATACTACTGTTAATTTTTATGCATTTTAAGATACATTGATTAGAAAAACGTTCAATATCCCCAGAGCTGTTCAAGCTCGCATTCTAAAATTTATGTCATACTTTGCAGAATAAAAAAAATATGCACAGAATGACTATTTATTTAACATTATTGAATGTCTTGAATTTATGACTGTTTTAAAAATTCATTCGAAAATTTGAGGTCTTCTGAACGTTCGATTGAGTTTAAATTCATTTGGGTTCCAGTATTCGCGGATCGTAATAATCATAATAAATTATGTTCAAAACGCTCCACTCATTAGTGAGATATCGCATTTACAGACGGACACACTAACACTAACACACACACGCACACTAACACACACACACACATTAACACTAACACACTAACACATACATACACACACACACACACACACTAACGCATACACACACACACACACACTAACACATACACACACACACATACACTCACGCACACACATACATACATACATACATACAAACACACACATACACACACACACTAACACATACACACACACGCACACACATACATACATACATACATACATACATACACACACACATACATACATACACACACACACACAGGCACGCACATACATTCAAACACACACACACACACACATACACACATACACACACATACACACACATACACACACGCACACACATACATACATACATACAAACACACACACACACACACACACACACCACATCGAAATTGTTGGATTCGAGATCATGGAGGCTTGAAATGTGCTTTTCTGTCAAAAACTTGCATTCGAATTTTCAACCACCTCCAAAGTGCTTTCCCTATACATTATATCATGTATATACGGAAAGTAAAAAACGGAAAATAATCAATCTCCTTCAACTTGACAATACGTTTGCTGAAAAACTGTTAAGATCTTTGTAAAAACAAACTATTGCTCTAGAAATCGGATTTTCTATGGAATATTTTTGTTGCTTACTGTTTATATCTAGCTTTTATCGTTTAGAAACTATTTTTGGAAAATATAAGCAAAGTGAGGCATAAGTTTGCTTGTCCAGTAAAAGAAAAAAAAGAAAAAGGAAACGTTCAGCATCTTAAACTATTGAAATTATTTTTGTATATCCATAAATGAGATCTTATTTCCTACAAAACAAGTCGAAGTTACATCTATTTCTATTTCTTAGGTTCTTAGATATATAAGTATTCAAATCGTTTACACTTTTCCTAATTCTCCGATTTCAGCCAAATACCTCGACCATGAACGTTTGTTGTTCAAGGTTGACCATCGGTAAAATTTGATGTAACAACTAGCATCGAATGATTTTTAACTCTACAATTTTACAATGTTGCAGATACGGTAAATAACTCAAAAAATGTATACTTTTACCGTCGACTGAGGAGGACGACAATGTATCGAATAGAGCAGACAAAAGCAAGACCCTTCTTCCACCACTACCAGGTATATGGAAAATATCTAAATAAATAATTATTCAATTTTTCTCATATTTCTCTACTTATTCTATTTCTCTACTTCTTACTTTGCAGAGGACGTGATTTTTCTTTTCGACTTTGCGGATAGTGTGAGTGTTGAAGAACCAAACCACACGAACAGCTCTAAGGCTTATGGCAGCTTAATGTGTGACCGGGGATAGCGTGAGTGTGCATTTGGTGCTAGTTTAAGAAGGATTTGCAGGAAATTGAGTAGTGTTGAATAGTGTAGGTATTCAGTAAGTAAAATACACCTTGTGAGAAGGATAAGGAAAAATATAGTAACGTAAATAAGCACAAATAACACAATAATGCAACATAGTGCTGTTTCGAGGATACGCTGAATCCCCTTCGTTAGTGCAAGAGAACCAACAAACCAGAGGTCCAAAAGAGGAACTGGCCATTTTGGCTCATTTCACTTTTGAATCTAAATAAACTAATTTGGGTTCATAATTTGTACTCAATTGAAATCAAAAACGTCAGCCATCTGCCATTAAGTTCAAGAAGTAGGAGTGGGGCATCCCAGTGGTTAGCGATCAGGAATTGCACTCGGACAACCTGAGTTTGATTCTCGTCTTTACCCAGACTGTCACTGTGTTCCCGCGAAGTACGGGCACGTTAAATATGTGGGTCCGTAAGTCCTTCTGAGATGTTGGTGGTAGGGGAAGGAGGGCACGGTCCCTGTCAATGCCGACCTCACTGGGTTTTGTTCTAAATTGAGTGACATTTCCCAGCCGCCCAAACAGATATCTTACACCTTCAGGTAGGTCAGACGGTCTGAGTTCAAGAAGAATAAAAAGTTCAAGATTCAAAATTATTGAGCAACACAGGATTAAAACTTATCAAGCATCTCCATCTCATAAGTATGCAAATTTGCATTAGTTAGTAATAAATGGTACCAAAGATTTGTTTTAAAATACATTTCTTCATGATTTATTATCAGTAAATGTTTGTTTGTACACGAGGTCGCGTAAAAAATTCTCGGGTGAAGAGGGGTGGCGAGTGGAAAAATTTATCCATTGCGAATGGAAAAATAAATTCGTTGAAAATTCAATTTCTGATTTTCATCATGATTCATATACTTTCTCTATATACATTACCATGTATTGGAGAAAACGTAAACAAGAAAGATCAAGCAGGTATAAAGCTTTCATTATGAAACACTTTCCAACTAAAATGCAATTTTATTTAAACATCTCCAAAATGTGGTACATTCAGCGTTAATATTTTTTAAATTATCACAATATTACAGTAACTTATTATACATGATAACTTAAAACTTCTTCCAAAAAGACGATGCTAGTGACACAAAATGAACTTTATTCAAATAACATCATAGAAATATAAATCGTCTGCCCCTCTATGTAGAATCAATGAATATTTCATTCATATCACTTATATTCCCGACTCCAGAACTTAATAATTCTGCGTGAAAATAATTCAGCAATTTGTTTACAATCGCTTGATTTATTTACATTCTGAAGGCTGTGATTTAGAGTTAAAATTAGGCTTCGTTGTATGAATAATCAAAGTTTTGTGGTTATTTACAATCGAAAATTTTGTAATTGCGTTGGCATAGAATTTGAACGCACAGATGAAACGCAAAAGCAAAGGGGTTTTAGGGCGGATACAGCACTAAATATTAATTTAAATGATCTTTAATCATCTAACAGCGGAAAATGGAAGGAATTTAAATTTGCAATGAATCACGTGACCTCTTCGTATATTATAAGTGTAATTATAATTTCAATTTTATTTAAAAACACTACCCAACATATGCTGCTGAAATTTTTTTTACACATTTTGTGTGATCATTTAAATATCGGCTAAAATTTTCGAAACAATTTGTAAATTTCAACTTCAATTAAGAAATATTTGAAAAATTAACTCTCATAGTGTTCAATGTATTTTATTTCCTCAACTCAGGTAAAATCCGAAACTAATTGTGTGATGTTATTCATTTTCATACTCAAACGTCCCACAGACCGTCTCAACAACATACTAAAATGCCGTTTCGATAAAGTCATTTTTACGACAGTTACCGTCCGAATGAAGAACCAGACAGACAGACAGATAGAATGACCAAAGTCATAAACACTTTTCAACTATGTTGGAAGTGTTAAAATAATTTGCAGTTTAATTTTTTATTTAAGTTTCGCGGTTATTGGCAGGCTAAATTACTAATTTTATTAAACAACTAGCAGCATACCCGTTCTTCGTACGGAGTATATAATATAAAGAAATTTATAATTCGCAATCATGTGCAAATTCTGCTAAAATATTAAATTATTGCTCATAAAGAGAAGTTTAAGAATATCTGTTCTCACTATGCAAAATTATATTCACGGGCAGATCTGAAGAATAAAACATCCTGGCCCCTTTTGTAAGTAAATTTACAAAAAAAAAAGGAATTGAATCAATATATGCAACCCCGTACTACTTATATTGTCGCAGATTAGAAAATATGCCAGTGTGTTAGTAGAAGCTTACCCGTATTGCAATATGAGTCTCAAAAATATTTGCCAAAATAAAAAAGATGACGTAATAAATTGAAAGTATCAAAAATCTCCGTAATCTTAATACCAGAAGGTCGTAATTGATTCCAATATATGCCAATATATATCAAAATATATGCCAATATACCTGTACTACTTATATTCTCGTAGATTAGAAGATATACCCATGCATTTGTAGAAGATTACTCGTACAACGTACTATATATGAGTTTCAACAATTTTCGTCGTAATAAAACAATTCCATAATAATTTGAAAATATCAATAATCCCTGAATCAACAGTCCCCGAAAATACCAATAATAATGATTTTTAAATCTGAAGACCGTAATTGATCCAGTCAAAAATGCAATGTCAATGAAATTTATTTTATATACATATTTTTATTATTCAAATCGTAAAAGATTTAATAAAAATCGTATGCCGCATAACATATTGAATCCGTTGCTAAGCGACATGATATCATTTGCTTCAAATAAATTGATAGAAATCATATCATCTGAATAATGCAATCTCCATGGAAGGTTTGGCGACATTCTCGTCAATTTAGCGATAACTTAAAAAATCGCCAAATTTATCGCCAAGTGGGACTGTAGAACTGATAGTCCCATTTTGTGACAAATTGACGAAATATCATCACAATACTATCCCCTAACAAAACACAATTAATTTCATTTAATAAGCGCGATTTTATCAATTTCATGATATTTTTATGGATTTAAAAATATTTTTACCAATTTGGTGATATTAAAAAAATTCCTTCAATGTGTTACTAAGTAGGATGGATGAACTGACCGACAAATGCTACAGAAACATCATTTCAGTACTCTATTCTAAAAAAACAAATTTAATTTCATTGATTGATTTGGGCCATTTTTATCAATTTGGAGACATTTCCACTAATTTGATAAAGTTTAAGAAAAGTTACCAAGTTATTTAGAGATATTCCGCTAAATTCGTAGCTCTGAATTTGCAGATCTGAAGAATAAAATATCCTGATCCCTTTTTTATATATTAAATGAAAACACTAAAATTGTATTAGAAGATACATACACCCGTTCTACTCTTTTTCTGCTTCAACAATCGGCTAAATGAATTTATTGGGTAAACACAATATATGAGCTTGAAACCTCTTTGCTTAAATAAATGAAAGGGATGTACGCAGTCCGCAATATATATAATTAAAATAACAATCAAACCGTTCATTTATAAAATATACTTTTACATCCATTTATTTATTATACAAATAGAAAAAATAATAATAAATATTACCAACACATTTAATTTCATTCCATTGCCGAACAACATGATATAAAAAAGAATCTTCCTCATAAAATGTGAAATTAAATAGCTATTTTGATTTCTTTATACTCTTCATCGTTGAGTAAAAATTTGTGAAAGATGAACCATGGAGGTAGATTTTTCCATTTAAATTCATGTTTCAAACAATTCATGCTTTCTTATAGTGACTAATTAATGCAAAAATCCTGTACTAAACTCGGAAATAAAGTTTTATTTCATTTTGGCGTTTAAAACAAACGATTTTCATCCTTTCCGTTTGCATAAACCACGGAGTTGGAGAGTAGATCTCCTAAGAAAAAGTTCAGTTTTTCTTTAATATCTCGACAACCCCTGGTCTTGAAAACTCGAAACTTGGACAAAATTTATGGGGGGCTATTTCAAGGCTATCCACAAAATTTCGTTAAATTCGGTTCAGCCGTTTTTCCGTGATGATGAGACAAACGAAAATTTCGTTTTTTACTAATATCTCGAGAACCACTGGTCATAAAAACTCAAAACACGGACTAAATTTTAAGAGGGGATATTTCTAGGCTACCCACAAAATTTCATCAAATTCGGTTCAGCCGTTCTCCCGTGATGATGGGACAAACAGACAGACAGACAGACTGACAGACAGACAGACAGATTTTCATTTTTATTTATATAGATTGTGTGGATTTATCCTTGAAACATAATGTTACATTTTCATAATATTGTATAATTTAGAGAACGTATTACTTTCATGAAAATTACAACTAATAATTGGGAAAACAATGTTTTCTTGAAAAGGTTGATTTTGATGTGGATAGCATCAGTGATTGGGATATATTTGCCTGAAATCGGAGAATTATGAACAATAAAGATCAATCATGCTTAAACCATTGATTATAAAACACTTTCCAACTACAATGCAATTTTATTTAAACATGTCTAAAATGCAATACATTACTCGGTAATATTTTAAAACTTATCACATACCTACATTAATATTTTATATTTGAGAACTTAAACCTTCATCGAAAAAAAATGAACTACATTCAAATGACGGCATTGAAATATAAATTGTCTGGTTTAAACATCTCTAAAATGTGATACATTCCTTGGTAATAATTTTAGAATTATCATAATACTACGATAATTTATTATATTTGAAAGCGTCATCGAAAACAACTGAAATCCATTCAAATGACGTCATAGAAAAAATAACACGCTTGGCTCTCTCTATAAAAGCAACATTTCATTCACAAATAATTTCCCATTCATGTCATTCATCACAATACTACAATAATTTATTTTATTTAAAAATTAAGACCATGGAGCTACAAGTAATTAAACTCTATGCGTAAAACTTCATCGAAAAAAATCGTCCTTCTCTTTTTAAAATCAGTGAATATTTCATTCATATCATCTATGCAGACTCCATGAACTAAATGATTTTATGTTAAAGAAATACAGCAATTGTAATACAACTCATTCTACATATTTTGTTGTTTACATTTTACATAGGTGAAAAATAGACTTCGTTGTAGAAACAATCAAATTTGGATGAGCATTTAAACTCAAATATATTGTAATTGCGTTATTTCAGTATGTAGATGAATAGAATTTAAGCAGAAATAAAATAGTTTTAGGACGGATACAACACTCAATATGAATTAAAAAGAACTTTAAAAATCACGATTTGGAGACAAGATGGATGCCATATATCATTTTGAAGTGGGTCACGTGATCTTTTCATTTCGTGGTCACGTGATCGCTTCATGTAAGTGGTGTTATTATTATTTTAATTTTTATTTAAAAAACTACTGAATATATTTCGCTGAATTTTTTTTATATATTTTATGGAACAATTTGAATATTACTTAACATTTTTGAAGCAATTTATGAATTGTAAATCCGCTTAAAAATGTTTGAAAAATTAGGTCCCATAGGGCTCAATGTATTTCATTTTTTCAACCCGGGTTCAATCCAAAACTGATTGGGTGATATTATTCATTTATATTCCCATAGGTCCTACAGACTGTCTGAACAACATACTAAAATTTTATTTTGATTAAGTCATTTTTACGGCAGTTGTCGTGCTAACGGACAGACAGACAGACAGACAGACAGACAGAATGAGCAAAGTCATAAACACTTTTCAACTTTGTTGTAAAGTGTTAAAAATGTAAACAATTTAGATGCTTAGTATCTTCGAATCTAATACATATAAATGTATACAATTTATACTTGTTTAACGGAACATATGGTACAGTTTACGAATATATAAAGATAATTTTAATATTTTGAATTTCTTTTATTAAAACAAATAAACTTTTTTGTCCGAGCGAGTTTTTGCCTCACTTTGTTTACTTCCACTCGAAATATTTTCTAAGCAGTAAAAGATAAACATAAATAATAAGTGGCAAAAATGTCCAGTTGAAAATCCAATTTCTAGATCAATGATCAATAATTTGTTTTTATAAACATTGTATAGTTTTCGAAAATTCGTCTTGCCAATTTAAAGAAAAATGAATACTTTCCATTTTTAACACTTTACAACATAGTTGAAAAGTGTTTATTATTTTGTTCATTCTATCTATCTGTCTGTCTGTCTGACTGTCCGTTAACACGATAACTGCCTTAAAAATGACTTCATCAAAATGAAATTTTAGTATGTTGTTCAGACTGTATGTGAGTCATATGGGAATATAAATGAATAATATCGCCCAATTAGTTTTGGATTGAACATGGGTTGGGAAAATGAAATACATCGAACCCTATGGGACCTAATTTTTCAAACATTTTTAAGCTAATTTAAAATTCACAAATTGCTTCGAAAGGTTTAGAAAATATTCAAATTATCACATAAAATTTATAAAAAAAATTTCACAAAAATATATTCAGTAGTTTTTTAAATAAAAATTAAAATAATAATTACACCCATTATATGAAGAGATCACGTGACCATTATAGGAAGTGATCACGTGACCCACTTCAAAGTAAAATATGCCATCCATTTTGTGTCAAAATCGTGATTTTTAAAGTTCCTTTTAATTTATATTTGGTGTTGTATCCGTACTAAAACCTCTTTATTTTTGCTTAATGTCTGTGCATCAATGTTATGAAACAACGCAATTACCATATATTTCAGTTTAAATGATCATCAAACTTTGATTATTTCTACAACGAAGCCTACTTTTCACTTATGGAGATTGTAAACACATCAAGCTGTAAGATGAGTTGTATAAGAATTCCTGAATTTCTTTATCGCAAAATTTCTTAGCACAGGAGTCTGCATGAAACATTCATTGATTTTACGTAAAAAACAGACGATTTGGTAGCAGACTTTTTCTGTGAAGTTTTAAGCACAGAGTTAAATTACTTTTACCTCCATGGTTTTAAGTTTTCAAGTAATATAAATTATTGCAGTATTGTGATGAATAAAAGGAATAGAATAAAAGTTTATCAATGAAATTTTTGCTGCTCTTTCATAGAGAGCCAGGCAATTTATATTTCAATGAAGTCATTTGAATAAAGTTCATTTTTTTTTTCGATGAAGTTTTCAAATATAATAAATTATTGTAGTATTGTGATAATTTTAAAAATATTACCGCTGAATGCATTTCATTGGAGATGTTTAAATAAAATTGCATTGCAGTTGGAAAGTGTTTCATAATCAATGCTTTATGCATGATTGATCTTTCTTGTTTAAATCTGTACTGCTTATATCTTGGAAACTAAAAGTGCTAGCTATTAATTATAAAAATTGATTTATAGCCCTCTGAAATCTCTAAAAAGATATATGATTGGATTTCAGATGGAATTCTTACTTTTTGAAATAGAGTGGTTATAATTTGATATTTTAATATTTTGAACTGTTTTAAAAATGTTTAAAGAAGACAAACCGCCCACAAAGAAATATGTTATTCACTCGAAACTATTTCGGCTCCATCAGACAAGAGTCACTGCCGATTTCTCTGCCTTTGCTGCTCTGTTTCAATTATTCTAACGAAGAAGGCCCTTTCTCCCGAAACCGGTTGATGCATTTCTGCAAATGCCTTATGTTTTTACGACTAGAATACTTTAAATTTCGAACAATTTTTAAAAATCACATTTAAATCCACGCAAATTTGAAACGTCATACCCCTTTATTTTATGCGATTTGTATATTTGCATATGGCATTAGACAAAGTCTCAAATTCACAATGAAAAGCTCACAGAAATAATATAGATAAACTATATTACCCCCCCCCCCCCCCCCCAACGCCGTACTTTGCTCATTAAAGTTCACTGAAACTTCCTACAGATAATGCAATAGAAATATTTTCAGTCATAGCAATCCTAGTTCCTCTTTAATCAGTTGCATAACTGGCTTAACAGATTGTCGCTGCAGAAAACGCTGTTACGAAAGAAATTGTCATAAATTTAATAATAACGAACACGGCAGCATTACAAACAAAATTTGTGTTAAGTTACTAGAATTTTCTGTTAAGATGCATTTTATATCCGTTGCTGTAGAAATTAAAACCTTATCTTTAATCAACGGAAAACTCGTTAAACATCAACGATGTCACAAAAATGGTGGAATCTTATTATGGACATGTTAATAAAGAAAGAAGGCATAATAAATCTATGATAATAAAAAGATATTCGTGTGTCTGTTTGTGTGTTTGTGCCGTCTGAATCTCAAATTTAGGCGTCGTATGATCATGAAATTTGATACACGGGTACTTTAAGACCCGGAAAAATTCGCCTCGGCGAGATTTTATTTTAATTTCGAATCAGTTTAGTTACCTATTAATTGTTTTATGTTTTAGCACATAGAATAAAATGCTCTGCTTGTGAATCTGTTCATTAAAAACAATGGCAGTTATACTGATGTGCTCACAAAATTCACTCAGAAAATCAATAAAATTTATAGTTCACACTTCTAATTTTTACTTTCCCTGCAATACATGGTAATGTATAGGGAAAGTATTGCAATCATGCCGAAAATCACAACTCGAGTTTTCGGCGGATCTACACGTTTCGAGACCTCTAGAATACGAAAAACTATTTTTAGGGTGACGTCTGTGTGTGTGTCTGTCTGTCTGTCTGTGTGTGTGTCTGTGTGTCTGTCTGTGCAATGTGTGTATCCACTCTAACTCAAAATCATTTAGACCGGATTTCATAAAATTTGGTAGATAAGTCACTTGGATATGACCCTGGTGCTGATTAGTTTTTGGTACGAACAGAACCCGCTTTTTGTAGAAACAGAACCCGCTTTTTGTAGAAACAGAACCCGCTTTTTTTAGCGAAATGGCCCGTAAAATTTTCATGTATCCGCTCTATCAAAAATACTAATTGACCAAATTTCACAAAATTTGGTAGATAAGTTACTTGTACGATACTCCGGTGCTGATTATATTTTGGTATTAATCAGAAAAGAACAGCCTGACTTTTTTTATGAAATGGCCCTCAAAAATCGCCAAAATCTAAAAAAATCTACGTATGTTCAAATATATCAATTAAATGCTTGTTTTATACGTAATTTTTGATGAGGAAAAGAGTAAGAATAAATCTATTACTCTAGGACTAACCGTTCTCGAGATATTTGAGATTTTTTGCATTTAGTTATGCCACTTTTTGGAAAAATATCCAATTACCAAATAAAAACAGAAATAGAATTAAAAATGCAAATGTTGTGTTATTTTGTGCAATTAAACTCAATCTAATGAATTACTAAAGAAGTAAAGAAAAAATGAATTTGAGTCTGCAGGGAAAGTCATGTGCTGCTCACATCAGATTTTTATTTTTGTTTCACTTATCTCGAAAGTTACACACTTCTGGATCAAACATTCATCACTTTCAGCACCAATTCTTTGCTACCGGCAAAATTTTACACTAATATTTCTACTAATATTTACACTATTATTATTACTTTCCCTGCAATACATGGTAATGTATAGGGAAAGTATTATCAATCATGCCGAAAATCGCAACTCGAGTTTTCGACGGATCTACACGTTTCAAGACCTCTAGAATACGAAAAAACCATTTTTAACGTGACGTCTCTGTGTGTGTGTGTGTGTGTGTGTGTGTGTCCGTCTGTGTGTCTGTCCGTCTGTGTGCCTGTCTGTCTGTGTGTCTGTGTGTCTGTCTGTCTGTGTGTCTGTGTGTCTGTCTGTCTGTGCTGATTTTGTATCCACTCCAACTAAAAAACTAATGGACCGAATTTCACAAAATTTGGTAAGTAAGTCACTTGTGAGCGAATCTGGTACTGATTAGTTTTGGGTACGATTTGGTATAAAAGAACCATCCCTTTTTTTGCGAAATGGCCCGCAAAAGCTTGTATCCACTCTAACTGAAAAACTACTAGACTGAATTTCACAAAATTCGGTAGATGAGTCACTTGTGGGTTACCCTGGTGCTGATTAGATTTTGGTACGATTCGGAAAAAAATAACCTGCCTTTTTTTGCAAAATGGCCCGCAAAAATCGTCAAAATCTAAACTAAAGAACTAGGTATACTCAAATATATTCATTAAATGCTCGTTTAATACGTAATTTTTAACGACGAAAATAATAAGATCAACCCCATTACACTAGGACTAGCCGTTCTCGAGATATTTTAGTTTTCCGTATTTTCTCTACACCACCTTTGAAAATATGTCCGGTTACCGAGTGAGAACGAAACTTGAATTAAAAGTGAAATAAATTTAATTAAAATAAAGAGAACGTTAATATAAGTCGGCAGGGAAAGTCATGTGCTGCCCACATCAGATTTTTTCTTTATTTTTTTTTTGTTTGATTATGAAATCGCTTTCTTATGTCCTGAAATGTAACAATGCCAATTTTGGTTGCATTTGGGCCGCTAAATATATCTCTAGGCAGCGTTGAATTACAGAGCATAATAAACTATCAGGGATGAAAAGATTGAAAACGCCGAAATGCTTTGAAAATTATGTTTCTAGCTGTCGCTAGTATTAAATTTCCATCTGTTCTCATTTTACACAACAAAAATTTCTGATGTGGGCAGCACATGACTTTCCTTATATAATGCAATGAATTCACTACTTTTACAGTTAAAAAAATGTTATTCTTATAGTAGACACTTATATTCTTTCCAAGATATTGAATTTTTTTCAATTAGTCGTTATTATCATAGATGTAGCATCATTTCCATCCATTTGGTGAGATTTTCGTTAATTTAGCAACATTTAAAAAAGTCGCCAATTTGGCGACATTCCACCAAATTCGTCGCCAAAATCCCACCAAGCGTTATGGACGGAGAAATAAGTTATTCTTACAGCAGATAAATGACTATTGGCGTTCAAATACAAAAGTATTACACAAAGTAGCTTTCCTCGTGAATGGAACGAGTTAGATCCATAGGAAAATATCACCAAATTTATCGCATGATAGTACATATGAAAAGTGAACATGTTTCTTAAGAGTTAATATTTTTTTTTATTTTACTTGATTTTTTGATAAATTTATTTGAAAAATGTGCAATATCTCGAGAACTGTTAATGCTAGCGTCCTACAGTTTATGTCAATCGTTTTATAAGGAAAAATTACATAAGAAATGTTTATTTGCGTAACGTTATTAAAGGTTTTGATTTTTTGATGATTTTTTCAAAATTTCACTCGAAAATTTAAAGGGTTCTGAACATTCGATTGTGTTTAAAAACAATAGGCATCCAGTATTCACGGATTGTGATTTTTGTACAAAATTTCATTCGAATCGCTCTATTCGTTCGTGAGATATCGTCTCCACACTCACTGACACACACACAGACACAGACATCACCTCAAAAACAAGCAGCTTCTATTTTTTTTTTTCAAATCGTACCAAAATCTAACCAGCTTCAAATTAACTCATAAGCAACTTATCTACCAAATTTTATGAAATTTGGTCAATTAGGTTTTCCGCTACACTGGATACAGCAATTTTTGCGACCATTTCACAGAAAAATCTGATGTGGGCAGCGCATGACTTTCCTTATATAATGCAATGTATTTACTACTTTTACAATGAAAACAAAATAGGTTATTCTTATATAAGATACTTATATGTTTTCCAAGATATTCAATTTTCGTCAAATAGTCGCTATTTTCATTAATTTAACGTCATTTTTATCCATTTGGCGAGATTTTCTTTGATTTGGAAACATTTAAAAAAGTCGCAAGTTGGCGACATTTCGCCAAATTCGTCGCCAAACTCTCGCCAAGCGTTATGGACGGAGAAATAATTTATTCTTACAGCAGATAATTGACTATTGGCGTTCACATACAAAAGTATTACTCAACGTATCTTTTTTCATGAATAGATCCACGAGAATGATGTCACCAAATTTATCACATGATATTACATATGAAAAGTGAACATGTTTCTCAATAGGATTTTTTTTTTTTTATATAATTTTTTGATAATTTTTTTTTAAATGTACAATATCTCGAGAACGGTTCATGCTAGCATTCTAAAATTTACGTTAATCGTTTTCTAATGAAAAATTACATAAGAAACGTCTATTTGCTAAACTTTATTAGAAGTTTTGATTTTTTGATGATTTTTCAAAATTTCACTCGAAAATTTAGGGAGGTTCTGAACATTCGATTGCGTATAAAAACAATAGACTTCTAGTATTCACCGATTGTAATTTTTGTACCAAATTTCGTTCGAATCGGTTCATTCGTTCGTCAGTTATCGTCTCCACAGACTCACTGACACACGCACATACACACACACTCAGACATCACCTCAAAAATGTTCGATTCGTGATCAGGGATGCTTAAAACGTGCTCTCCTGTCGAAAACTCGAATTCGAATTTTCGACCCCGTCACAATACTTTCCTTACACATTATTGCATATAAGGAAAGTGAAAAAGCAATCTCTTTCATCCCGAATCGTACCAAAATCTAATCAGCACCAGAGAACCCCACATGTGACTTACCTATAAAATGTTATGAAATGTTGTCCACTAATTCTTGAGTTAGAGTGAATATATGCATTGCACAGACACACCCACACACATCCTGCTAAAAATAGTTTTATCGTGTTCAAGAGGTCCCAAAACGTGTGGATCCGTCGAAAACTCGAGTTGCGTTTTTCTACAAGATTTCAATACTTTCCTTATATAATGTATTGCAGGGAAAGTAATATTCTTCGTGTAAATAAATTTAACACAAATTATTTCATTTCTCGTTTCTATCACATTTTCTATATTCTGTATAACAAACGTAACATTGTTCAAAATACTAATTTGTAAACATCTCGGCATACTTGTAACCTCAATTGAATCATTTTTCGGTGTATAGCATAATCGAATAACTCTCAAGTGCGGCTCAGCGTGAATGAAGTTTGAAAAATCCCCCTTCTTCTGGAATTTCGTTCCATTTATGTATGGAAGAGCGAATTCTGAGTTTGTATTACTTCGTAACCTTATAGCATTATTCCTGACATAATCTACGAATACACAAAAGCATAAATCTCATTAAAGATATTGTTAGGTACATAAAACCCAGTAAAATTGAACTAGGATTTTATTCTTAAGAAATTTCCTTTATTCAGTTTCAATACGATTTTAACGGGTTTGTGTAGAACAAGGACAGTTATTTAAATTTAATTTCTATGATTAACTTTCCTTTTACTTTCCTTATATACATATAATGCATAAGGAAAGTATTGTGACGGGGTCGAAAATTCGAATTCGAGTTTTCGACGGGAGAGCACATTTCAAGCATCTCTAAACACGAATCAGACGTTTTTGAGATGATGTCTGTATGTGTATGTGTGTGTGTGTGTGTGAAAGTGTGTGTGTGTATGTGTGAAAGTATGTGTGTGTGTGTGTCAATGAGTCTGTGGAGACGATAACTGACGAACGAATGGACCGATGCGAACGAAATTTGGTACAAAAATTACAATCCATAAATACTGGAAGTCTATTGTTTTTATACGCAATCGCATGATCAGAACCCCCCTAAATTTTCGAGTGAAATTTTGAAAAAATCCTCAAAAAATCAAAACCTTTAATAAAGTTACGAAAATAATCATTTCTTAACTAATTTTTCATTAGAAAACGATTAAAATAAATTTTAGAACGCTAGCATAAACCGTTCTCGAGATATTGTACATTTTCAAAAAAAATTATCAGAAAATCATATAAAATTTAAAAAAAGTATTACCTATTGTTGAAATATGTTCACTTTTCATAAGTAATATCATGCGATGAATTAGATGACACCATTCTCGTGGATCTAGCTAGTTCTATTCATGAAAAAATATACTTTAGGTAATACTTTTGTATTTGGATGCCAATAGTCAGTTATCTGCTACAAAAATAACTTATTTCTCCGTCCATAATGCTTGGCGAGATTTGGGCGGAATATCTCCAACTTGGCGTCTTTTTTAAATGTTGCCAAATTAACGAAACTCTCACCAAATTGATGAAAATGACGACTAGATGATGAGGTAATTATTAAAGTATTTTAATAATTACTTCATCATAATTACTTCATTCATTTTAATAATTACTTCCGAGAAGAACTAAAATATCTCAAAAGAGGCTAGTCCTGGAGTGATGGATGTTGGACATGTTCTTCTCGGCGTCAAAAGTTACATATAAAACAAACATTTAATTGTTACATTTGAGCATAATATAGCCTTTCATTTTAGATTTTGGCAATTTTTGAGGACCAATTTTCAAAAAAAAAAAAAAAAGACGGCAGGTTTTCTCCTTTCCAAATCATACCAAATTCTAATCGGCACCAGAATGTCCCACAGATGAGTTATTTTCCAAATTTTATGAAATTTGGTCAATTAGTTTTTTCCGCTAGAGAGGATGCATACTTTTTTTTGTGGGCCATTTTGCAAAAATAACAAGTTCTCTGTTTCCGAATCGTACCAAAATCTAATCAGCACCAGAGTAATGCACAATAACGTAGTTACCAAATTTTGAGGAATTTGATCCATTAGTTTTTCAGCTGGAGTGGATACATACATTGCACAGACAAACACACGTACACATGCAGACGTCACGCTAAAAATGGTTTTCTGAGGTTCTATAGTGCTTGAAACTTGTAGATACGACGAAAACTAGAGTTACGATTCTTCGATACATTATCTTGCATTGTAGGGAAAGTAAAAAGATATACTTATATTTTTAAATGTATTTTCCAAGTTGGAAACAGCTTAGTGATACCTACATATGCATTTGGCTTAACTAACTTCAAACTATTCAAGAAAAGCCCTTTCTTTTATCCGCCTGTGGCCTGTCTATAACGCTTGGCGACAAACTGCGAATATTTGGCGACATAGTAGACAACAAATTGAGAGAAATATGACTAACTTGTTAACTTTTGGAAAATGTCGCCAAATTGATTAAAATTTTGCCAAATGGACAAAAATGGATTCATCTTGACGAAAATTTAATATCTTGAAAAATAAAATTCAATTTATTTTATAATCCATGTCGCTTTGGGGGAATTAATATCTTCGATTCGAAATATAGTGAGTTTCACTTTTTGTAGGACAAATGCGTTTTGTCAGAGGTATTCAGGGTTTATTAATTGTGTTCTGTAAAGGGTAGTAAGTATAGTAATCGTGTTTCTATGGGGAGTCGTATAAAAATGGATTAATATTCGTTGGAGAATAGGTGCGTTACTCGCATATATTGAAGAATATTAGAAGCGCAAGTGTTGCAGAAGGGAGTATGCAAAGACTTTTTAACAACTTTATGCTTGCATCCAGTATAACCATTTTGATACCATTAATATCCATTGCTTAGTTCAAATTGTCAATTTCCACCATAAACTGTACTACCAGCATTATTGTTGACCCGTTGGAAATAAAGCTATGAAAATCTTAATATTCGAGTTCTATTCATAATTACTATAATTCTATCTAGTTCTTGTTTTTTGCATGATGTACTTACTCTACATGAAATTTCATAGAAATGTGTTCATTTATTCTTCAGCATTATCTCGTGAACGATCCATGTTAGAGTTTTAAAGTTGGTGTCATTCGTTTTCTAATAAAAAAAAGAATGATGTATGAAAAGAATACTTATTTACCAATATTGAAAGGCCTGATTTTTAAAGATTATTTCTTTTTTCAAACATTCATTCAAATTTTGAGGGGAGGGCCTCTTCCAAACATTCGATCGCGATTAAAATTAATTCCAGTATTTACTGATTATAACAATTATACCAGATTATTTTCGAAACCCTCCATTCGTTCGTGAGATATCGCTTCCACAGAATAATAGTCACACACACGCGTACTAACATGCATACCCATATGCATTAACATACATACACTTACGCACCAACATACATACACACACTAAAATACATACAAACTAACATACTACACACACTAACATTCATACTACCATACACACATACACATTCATAATAACATACATACATACATGCATACGCACTCACACTAATATACATACACATATACACAGGGCACAGGCATCACCTCAAAATCGTTCGATTCGAGTTATTCAGGAATTATTTAAACGTGATTTCTTTTTTTATTATTATGAAAAACTGAATTAACTTTGAATTTTTGGCCCAATCTCAATAATTTTTCAACCTATTCTGTACATTACACTGTGAACCTAGAGAAAGTAAAAAAGAAAGATCAATCATGCTTAAAGCATTGATTATGAAACACTTTCCAACTTCAATGCAATTTCATTTAAACATCTCTAAAATGCAATACATTCCTCGGTAATATTTTAAAACTTATCACAATACTACATTAATTTATTATATTTGAAAACTTAAACCTTCATCCAAAAAAATGAACTTCATTCAAATGACGGCATTGAAATATAAATTGCCTGGTTTAAACACCCTCTAAATTGTAATACATTCCTCGGTAATAATTTTAGAATTATCATAATACTATGATAATTTATTATATTTGAAAACTTCATCGAAAACAACTGAAATTCATTCAAATGACGTCATAGAAAAAATAACACGCCTGGCTCTCTCTATAAAAGCAACATTTCATTCATAAATAATTTCCCATTCATGTCATTCATCACAATACTATATTAATTTATTTTTTTTTTTAAATTAAGACCATGGAGCTACAAGTAATTGAACTCAATGCTTAAAACTTCATCGAAAAAAATCGTCCATCTCTTTGTAAAATCAGTGAATATTTCATTCATATCAGCTATGCAGACTCCATGAACTAAATGATTTTGTGTTAAAGAAATACAGCAATTCTAATACAACTCATTCTGCATATTTTGCTGTTTACATTTTACGTAGGTGAAATATATAGGCTTCGTTGTAGAAATAATCAAATTTGGATAAGAATTTAAACTCAAATATATTGTCATTGAGTTGTTTCAGTATGTAGATGCACAGAATTTAAGAAAAAATAAAGTAGTTTTAGGACGGATTCAACACTCAATATGAATTAAAAAGAACTATAAAAATCACGATTTTGAGACAAGATGGATGCCATATATCATTTTGAAGTCGGTCACGTGATCGTTTCATATCATGGTCACGTGATGGCTTCATATAAGAGGTGTTATTATAATTTTAATTTTTATTTAGCAAACTACTGAATATATTTCGCTGAATTTTTTTTATATATTTTATGGAACAATTTGAATATTACCTAAAATTTTCGAAGCAATTTGTGAATTTTAAATCCGCTTAAAAAATGTTTGAAAAATTAGATCCCATAGGGCTCAATGTATTTAATTTTTTCAACCCGGATTCAATCCAAAACTAATTGGGTGATATTATTCATTTATATTCCCATAGGTCCAACAGACCATCTGAACAACATACTAAAATTTCATTTTGATTAAGTCATTTTTACGGCAGTTATCGTGCTAACGGACAGACAGACAGAATGAATGAACAAAGTCATAAACACTTTTCAACTTTGTTGTAAAGGGTTAAATAAAAAAAAGGATATTGAAAGAGCAAATATATCTGTACACTGCTGTTTTTTAAAGCTTTTATTTAATTGGTCATGACCGATGTGTGGCTGTCTGTCTGTTTCAACTTCTTTGATGGCACTTTTAACATACTTTCCTCCTAGACAACTGAAATTTGGTACACAGCTTATTCCAGTGGAACATTTTAATCTATTACAATCCCTCTAAATATAGATCTTCGAAAAAAAGAACCAGCATTTTTTTTTTTTTTTTTGCGAAATTGCCCTCAAAAACCCTCATTGTTGTCAGATAGTTAACAAAGAGTCCAATATTAATAAATCATTCGCTTCTATATATGTGTGTGTGTGTGATTTTACTCACATGTTTATCTGTTGAGCTCTTTAAGCAGGGAACCCATTTAAGCAGGTAAACAAGTGAAAAAGGAAAATGAACATCACATGTTACCTCTTTACTTGTTTAAAACTGCCTTTTCGGAGTAAAATAAAATATGCACATTATTCTAAAGAATTATCGTATAAATAAATAAAATAACATATTCATATAGTAATAGTTGTTACCTTTCAAGTGTGCAACTGGAAATTTACCTGTTTTAAAGTATCAATATATATATATATATATATATATATATATATATATGTATATATATATTATTATTTTCGAATGACTATTTTCCACTTGTCCTGAGTCCTATACTGATTACTATTTTTGAAAGTCTCCAAACATATTATGTATCGCTCAAATGTATTCATTCCGGTGCCCACTCGCATTGACGAAGTGAGGTGAAATGCTCAGTCGCTTGTTCAACCTACACGTGGTAGCAATGCTTGTGAGTTAATATTTCTGTTCGAGGAGGTATTATTTTTCTGATTTGTAATTCAATTGATTCATTTTTCTCCTTCCACTAGCCAGTAGACAGTTCCAATGGTGTCTATAGTTAAATACTATCGCCATTGTCAGAAACTGGCTATTCTATCGGTTTTAATTCGAATTGTATGGCTGTCCTGATGAGAATGCAATTTCAAACTAACCGCCATTTTTTGTGTAGTTTCAATTGATTGTTCTCTATGTCTTAATCTTTTATCTTGAGTTAATTATTATTGCCTTTTCTCATTTTTGCCGTGTTTTCTTTTTCATTTTTGTTTATACTTATATATATACTTTTTAATTGTGATTTTTGTATCCTAATATTCTTCTCATCCCCCTTTCCATTGTAGTGATATGTTACCTTCTGTTTTTATCCTTAGTCTTGGTCTATAGTTACTCATTTGTAACAGATATGCTAGAGATGGGGTTTTTAACACTTTACAACAAAGTTGAACACTTTACAACAAAGTGTTTATGACTTTGTTCATTGTGTCTGTCTGTCTGTCTGTTTGTCTGTCTGTCTCTCTGTCCGTTAGCACGATAACTGCCGTAAAAATGACTTAATCGAAATGAAATTTTAGTATGTTGTTCAGACGGTCACCTATGGGAATATAAATGAATAATATCACCCAATTAGTTTTGGATTGAACCCGGGTTGAAAAAATGAAATACATTGAGCCCTATGGGACCTAATTTTTCAAACATTTTTTAAGTGGATTTAAAATGCACAAATTGCTTCGAAATTTTTAGGTAATATTCAAATTGTTCCATAAAATATATAAAAAAAAATTCAGCGAAATATATTCAGTAGTTTTTTAAATAAAAATTAAAATAATAATAACACCTCTTATATGACACGATCACGTGACCATGATATGAAAGTATCACGTGATCCACTTCAAAATGATATATGGCATCCATTTTGTCTCAAAATCGTGATTGTAAAAGTTCTTTTTATTTCATATTGAGTGTTGTATCCGTCCTAAAACCACTTTATTTTGGTTTAAATTCTGTGCATCTGCATACTAAATCAACGCAATTACAATATATACGAGTTTAAATGCTCATCCGAATTTGGTTATTTCTACAACGAAGCCTATTTTTCACTTATGTAAAATGTAAACAGCAAAATATATAAGATGAGTTGTATAGGAATTGCTGTATATTTTTAACGCAAAAGAATTTAGCTCATGGAGTCTGCATAGCTGATATGAAAGAAATATTCATTGACTTTACCGAGAGAAAGACGATTTTTTGCGATGAAGTTTTAAGCATAGAGTTAAATTACTTGTAGCTCCATGGTCTTAATTTTAAATAAAATAAATTATTATAGTATTGTGATGAATGACATGAATGGGAAATTATTTATGAATGAAATGCTGTTTTTTTAGAGAGAGAGCCAGGCGTGTTATTTTTTCTATGACGTCATTTGAATGAATTTCAGTTGTTTTCGATGAAGTTTTTAAATATAATAAATTATCGTGGTATTATGATAATTCTAACACTATTATCGAGTAATATATCACATTTTAGAGATGTTTAAACCAGGCAATTTATATTTCAATGCCGTCATTTGAATGAAGTTCATTTTTTTCGATGAAGGTTTAAGTTTTCAAATATAATAAATCAATGTAGTATTGTGAGAAGTTTTAAAATATTACCGAGGAATGTATTGCATTTTAGACATGTTTAAATAAAATTGCATTGAAGTTCGAAAGTGTTTCATAATCAATGCTTTAAGCATGATTGATCTTTCTTGTTTGTACATATAGTAGTTTATGCATAGTTTTCGATTAAAATCTTTCATTATATATATATATATATATATATATATATATATATATATATATATATATATATATTGCATAGTATCTTTCATATTTTTAGCAAGCTACGGTATTTATGAAATAATTATTTTGCAATCTATTCAAATTTATGATACATTTGCGCTAAATTTAGTAGCGGAATTAGTTATTTTTTATTTTTTAATTTTACTTTCGTCCAATGTTATTAGAGGAATTTTGTTGTTCGTATTCTCCTAATTTGTTTATCGGTATTTTAAGATTTTCTGTTTTATACTTTTATTTTGTAGGTGTTTCAGAAAGTTAGGTTTATCAAGTTACAGCTTCTCATTTTTCTTTCACTGAACTTTCAAACTATTATATATATACATATATATAAATATATAAATTAGTAATATATATATATATAAATATAAATTAGTAAATCCAATGTTAGTATGTATGTAGTAACTCATAATACACTATTCCAAAATTTTCTACAAAATACAAAGAAATAAAAGAAATTAAAACATAAATAGGAAATAATAAAGCGTAATGCAGGTAGTAACTCATAATACACTATTCCAAAATTTTCTACAAAATACAAAGAAATAAAAGAAATTAAAACATAAATAGGAAATAATAAAGCGTAATGCAGGTCATAAAGACAAAGACAATCAACAAATTTCAAAAATGAGGAATGAAAATAAGAAAACAAAAAAATCAAGCAAAAAAGCTTGCACATGGAAGAGCTTTAGGCTTACGCTAAGTTCATTTCAAAAAAATTCTCTTCGGGTCCATATATCCCTTCGAAATGAACACAAAAATGCTTGTTTCTGAAACACAAGATAGATTTTATCTATAAACTTGTGTTATATGGACGACAAGCATATAGATTGGAACAATAAAGGAAACATAAATACCTTAAAATACACTTCATTCGTGCAACCATGACAAGCAAAATATGGCTAGACCAATGTTGCCATATGCAGAAATGAAAATATGTGATTAGCTGTTGCCAAAGAGAGTAATAAAAACTGTACTGCGTAAAAGCAATAAAAAGAGATATTCAACAGTTAACGCTTCAAGATAAAAAGATGAAAATATAATTTCAAGAGAATGAAGAAGTACGGCTAAAATAAGATAATAAGGGGAGAATATGAGAATGTTAGGCTAATCGAAACTTATTAACTATACCATTTACTAAATATGCAGGATATTTATACATTTTACTGGTAATTTTGAGGTTATTAATGTGCAAAGCATGAAATTTTTTATCTGATAATCTATAAATTCTAAAAGTTGATTAAGTATAATATTTCTAAACAATTGAATCGAGTTGCAGGAATTAAAAGGTAATAATTTATTAATATTAAATTTTAAAAAATCCTTTTTATCATATAAATTAGTAACTAGCCCATGAGCAGGTTCTATAATTAGATTTAAATCCAAATCTATATAAATAAAAATGAAAATCTGTCTGTCTGTCTGTCTGTCTGTCTGTCTGTCTGTCTGTCTGTTTGTCACACCATCACGGGAGAACGGCTGAACCGAATTTGATGAAATTTTGTGGGTAGCCCAGAAATAGCCCCACTTAAAATTATATCTGTGTTTTGAGTTTCTACGACCAGTGGTTCTCGAGATATTAGTAAAAAACGAAATTTTCGTTTGTCTCATCATCACGGAAAAACAGCTGAACCGAATTTAATGAAATTTGGTGAATAGCCTTAAAATATCCCCCCATAAATTTTGTCCAAGTTTCGAGTTTCTAAGACCTGGGGTTGTCGAGATATTAATGAAAAACGGAACTTTTTCCTAGGAGTTCTACTCCCTAACTCCGTGGTTTATCCAAACGAAAAGCTTGAAAATCGTTTGAAAGTGAATTAAAATTTAATCTCTGAGTTTGATGGGAGATTTTTTGCGTTAATTAGTCACTTTCTGAAAACATGAATTGTTTGAAACATGATTTAAAGGGGAAATCTATCTCCATGGTTCATGGTTTATTTAAAACAAGCTTTTGCGGAACAATGAGAAGTATAGAGAAATCAAAATCGTTATTTAATTTCGCAGTTTATGTTATAAGACATGACATATTTAACATGTTATAAGATTCTATCTTATATCATGTTACTCAGAAACGCAATTAAATTAAATCTGTCTGTTAATTTTAATAATTATTTTTTCGATTTGAATAATAAATAAATGGATATAAAAATATATTTTAGAAAAGAACGATTTGATTTTTCTTATAGCATTTTTGACTGGATAATATCAATTACGGTCTTCAGGTTTAAAAATTATTATTATTTATATTTTCGGGGATTATTGATTCAAGGATTATTGATATTTTCAAGTTATTATGCAATTATTTTATAATGACAAAAATTGTTTAAACTCATATATTGTATGTTGTACGAATCTTCTACAAATACACGTGTATATCTTTTAATCTACGAGAATATAAGTAGTACAGGTATATTGACATATGTTTTGATATATATTGGCATATATTGGAATCAATTACGACCTTCTGGTATAAAGAGTACGGATATTATTGATGTTTTCAATTTATTACGTCATCTCTTTTATTTTGGCAAATATTTTTGAGACGCATATTGTAATACGGGTAATCTTCTACTAACACATTGGCATATTTTCTGATCTGCGACAATATAATTAGTACGGGATTGCATATATTCATTCAATTCCTATTTTTTCTTCTGTAAATTTGCTTACAAAAGGGGGCAGTATGTTTTATTCTTCAGATCTGATCGTGAAGATAATTTTGCATAGTGAGAACATATATTCTTAAACTTCTCTTTAGGAGCAATAAATTTAATATTTTAACAGAATTTGCACATGATTGCGAACTATAAGTTTCTTTAAATTATGCACTCCGTACGAATAACGGGTGTGCTGTTAGTGGTTAATAAATTTTAACATTTTAGGAGGATATATCATGTTGCTCGGCATCGCAATTAAATTAAATGTGTTTGTTAATGTTTTTATTATTTTTTTCGATTTAAATAATAAATAAATGGATAAATGGATATAAAAGTATATCTTATGAATGGACGGTTTGATTTTTCTTTTAATTATATTAATTGCTGACTGCGTACATCAATTTCATTTATTTTGGCAAAGAGTTTTCAAGCTTATATCGTATTTAGCTACTAAACTCATATATTGTGTTTAGCCAATAAATTCATATAGCCGATTGTTGAAACAGAAAAAGAGTAGAGCGGGTATATCTTCTAATACAATTGTAGTGTTTTCATTTAGTATATTGAAACGGGATAAGAATGTTTCATTCAGATCTGCAAATTCAAAGCTACGAATTTGGAGGGATATCGCTAATTTGACAACTTTTCTTAAACTTTGCCAAATTGACGGAAATGTCGCCAAATTGATATAAACGACACACAAACAGCTGCCATAAACCTTTGGGTTGGTCGTGTGGCTTGGGTCTTCTACATATCAATGAAATTTTTTTTTGTTTTGTTAGAAGAGAGTACTGAAATGATGTTTGGTTAGCATTTATCTGTCAGATCAACCATCCTACTTAGTAATACATTTAGCGAATTTTTAAATTGTCACCAAATTGATAAAAATGTTTTCAAATCTATAAAAATATCTTGAAATTGATAAAATTGAGCTACATAAATGATATTAATTGTTTTTTGTTAGGGGATAGTATTGTGATGATATTTCGTCAATTTGTCGCAAAGTGGAACTGTCAGTTCTACAGTCCCACTTGGCGATAAATTTGGCGATTTTTTAAAATGTCGCTAATTTGACGAAACTGTCGCCAAATGTTCCATAGAAATATAACTATTTAGACGATATTTTTTCTAATAATTTATTTGAGGCAAATGATATCATGTCGCTTAGCAACGGATTTAAATCCAATGTGTTTATGCGGCAGACGATTTTTATTAAATCCTTTCCGATTTGAATAATGAAGATATGTATATAAAATAAATTTCATTGCCATTTCATTTTGGACTGGATAATATCAATTATACTCTTCAGGTTTAAACATTATTATTATTGATATTTTCCGGAATTATTGATTCAGGCATTATTGATATTTTTAAGTTATTACGCCATTGTTTTATTGCGGCAAAAATTGCTGACACACGCATATTGTACGTTGTACGAGTAATCTTCTAGGAATGCACGGGTATATCTTCTAACCTACGAGGATATAAGTAGTACAGGTATATTGGCATATATTTTGACATATATTGGCATATATATTGGAATCAAGTACAATCTTCTGGTATGAAGATTAAGGGGATTAATTATATATTCAATTTATTACGTCGTCTGTTGTATTTTACCAAAAAACATTTGTGACTCATATTGCAAAATGGGTAATCTTCTACTAATAATCGGACATTATAAGTAGTACGTGTATATCTTCCCATATAATTTTAGTACTTTAATTTTGACATATATTGGAATAAATGACTGTCTTCAGATTTAAAGATTACGGGTTTATTGGTATTTTCAATTTATACATGTAATCTACTAATACAGGTTATATTTTCTAATATTCGCGTATATAATTAGTACGGGTCCCATACAATTTTAACGCTTTTATTTTGCATATATTGATTCAATTCCATATTTTTTTTTATATTTGCTTACATAAGGGGTCCAAGATGTTTTATTCTTCAGATATGTCCATGAAGATAATTTTATATAGCGAGAACAGAGATTCTTAAACTTCTTTTTAGGAGCATTATATTAAATATTTTAACAGAATATTTTGATTAAACATGTCATTTAGTATACTATAAGAATTTGGGCATGATTATGAATTTCAAGTCTCTTTATATTATATACTCCGTACGAAGAACGGGTATGCTGCTAGTAATAAATATTATTACTAATAGAAGTTTCATTAGGTATTAATTCCAAATTATCCGGATAGAAATCTATATCTATGACATAGTTATCAGTAAATACAAGACAAATCAGATCATCTACATATCTGTAAATTTTATAATTTGTTGAAGTAAAGAATTTTTCATATTGATATAGGTATAAATTAGCTAACATACTGCTACTACAGCCACCTTGTGGAACACCTGAGACTTGTAAGTATAATTTATTACCTTGAAAGATATAATTATTGATATATATATATATATATATATATATATATATATATATATATATATATATATATATATATATATATAAGGATATAAACAAGAAGAAAAAATAAGCGAGAACAGGAGTGACCATATGATTTGCATAGAATGGCTGGGGTGGATTGCGACACCCCTTTCCCGCTTAAAGCAGCTTTTACGACCCGGGCAACGCTCACGGCACCAATGTAACTCAATGGTCAATCTCCCACATGTGCAAAGACAGAAGCACCCGAACGGACAAAAGAGCAAAGATGGAACCAAGCATGGAAGAGATACACCTTACTATCCAGCATGAAAACACAACATTTTATAAGGGAAAGTCGCACATGCGCGAAAAGACTTCAAGATGATAGGATCGCAGATATGAAAATATATATGATTAAGAATCAAACAATGTACAATTTCTTTCTTTGAAAAAGGAATAGTAATAATGTTGTAAAAAATATCTATCTGTTATAAAAAATATCTAATATTGTAAAAAATATCCATTCAACCAAATATTACATAATATAGAAGAACGTCTTCCTTTGCCTAATCTAAATATTAAGATATCCTATCGCTTTGTAAGAACCAACGGAAGAAGATTATTCAACTACAATAAATTATGTAAAACCGTGTCTTCATTTAATATTGAATCCTGTCAATGTCATAAAAATATACATTGTGATCCCTACCACAAGCATATAATTACTGGAAACTTAGATTTTATAAAAGATAATAAACTCAAAAACTTATTACAACTTGGTACTAAGTACCGAATACAAGAATATAATGATATTTATAATGAATTTAATCACGATCTGGAAACCTTCATATACAAGATGGCTGTCAAACACAGTATACCTGTACAAACTTTTAACGCATGGAAATATGCCTTTTACAGTGCTTTTTGCCAATTCTACCCGAGAAGAAACAAGGATTCTGGGAGTTCTCAATTTCCGTTTTCAATCAAACATTTTAATGAAGAATTCGTATTGACATACACCGACAAAATCGTATCGAATTTTGCATTCACGTGTAAAAAATTCTATGTCGATACTTTAACACAATGCTATAAGGATTGTGCCATGTATACATTAATTCTTAGCAACGAATCAATCATCACTAATAGAATAAAAGCACTGTATAAAAGAATTGGTATGGATATTAAATCAGTAAAATTTCCATACTTGATTCTCATTCCCAAGTTACACAAAAAGCCAGTCAAGTTCCGTACTGTAACAGTGGGATGCGGATCATACCTAGAACATGCAAATAAAAAACTTCTGAAATTGCTCCAATATGTTATGACTGATATTAAGAAGCAAAATTCCATAATGTTAAAAAACGGACAAGAATTGATAGACCGACTGAAATTTTGCCATAAAGATTTAAACTTCAGAAGCTACGATTTCAGGGATCTGTTTAATAACATCGATTTAACAAACCTACAAATGATCTTGAAAGAATTACATGAAGAGTATAATTTAAAACCATATATAACTCTCAGAAGATATTTGGATTTGATTGAGTTGGTTTTAAATGAAAACATACTATATGACGGTATGCATTTCTACAAACAGGTCAAAGGCATACCCATGGGTGGTGCATGCTCATCAATATTGGCGGATATTTATCTATCCAAATATGAAAGAGGAACCCATCTATTATCGGAAATACCTTATTTCCGTTATGTTGACGATGTGATATTAGGGGGTTATGCAAACACCCCTGACATAGATTTTGCATTCTACCCAAGGGAATTGGACTTAATTGAAAACCCGATCAATGAGGATGGATCGACAGACTTCCTGGATTTGTCAATAAGAAAGCACCAACAGTATGGAATTTATACAACCATACACGACAAGAAAAATTCATACAATATCAAAATTAATAATATTATTGATTGGAATTCAAACCTCACTAAAAATATATTCAGAAATATTATTATCGGGTACTTCAGAAGAAACAGAAACTACAGTACTTTTAAAAAAGACTGCATTCATGAATGTAATAAAATAATAAATGATGCATTAAAAAGAAATTACCCTAGATATTTTTTACAACATTATTACTATTCCTTTTTCAAAGAAAGAAATTGTACATTGTTTGATTCTTAATCATATATATTTTCATATCTGCGATCCTATCATCTTGAAGTCTTTTCGCGCATGTGCGACTTTCCCTTATAAAATGTTGTGTTTTCATGCTGGATAGTAAGGTGTATCTCTTCCATGCTTGGTTCCATCTTTGCTCTTTTGTCCGTTCGGGTGCTTCTGTCTTTGCACATGTGGGAGATTGACCATTGAGTTACATTGGTGCCGTGAGCGTTGCCCGGGTCGTAAAAGCTGCTTTAAGCGGGAAAGGGGTGTCGCAATCCACCCCAGCCATTCTATGCAAATCATATGGTCACTCCTGTTCTCGCTTATTTTTTCTTCTTGTTTATATCCTTGTATTCCACTCTGGATGCAGAGCTGCTATGCGCCACATCCTCTGTAAGGTTTCTGTTTTCTCCTTTACTTAAATAGGAGTTCCGTTCGTGATATACTTATTTTTATATGTATATATATATATATATATAATAGTTTGAAAGTCCAATGAAAGAAAAATGGGAATAATAAGGAAAAGTGAGAAACTGCAACTCGAAAAACCTAACTTTCTAAAACACCCACAAAATAAAAGTATAAAACAGCAATATATATATATATATATATATATATATATATATATACATATATATATATATATATATATATATATATATATATTATATATATATATATATATATATATTGTATATATATATATATATATATATATATATATATATATATATATATATATGAAATATAATAATAAGAATTATGTAAAAATAAAAAAATAAAATAAATAAATAAATAATAAAAAAAAAAAAATACAATTCAAGTAATATTAACATCACCATAGAAGCAAATTCACGGCCATAATGCCGATAAGAGAAAAGAACAGAACCTTCCCAAATTCGATGATTAATCAGAATAAAATTCCTCTTCAGCTCTGAGTATTTAATTCTAATTAACCCAAACAAATGCCTGTTTCAGATTAAGCAATAGTACATTACTATAAATGCTTAAACTCAGACTACAGACATCAAAAAATGAAAAAAGAATACATTAAGAAAATTGTATTACCATGCGGCATGAATCCTTCTTCCTCACCACGTGTATACACGATCAACCTCAACAGCTTAATCTAGAAGCACATATATATATAAATTGAAATATTTTAATCGAAAACTATGCATACACTACTGTATGTACAAAAAAACCCATCTTTAGCATATCTGTTACAAATAAGTAACTATAGATCAAGACTATATATATATATATATATATATATATATATATATATATATATAAGCAATAAAGATGAATTAAAATAGAATTATGGTTGGTATTTGAATACATTTGTTTGTTATGGAAGATTTACACTTTCTCTTCAATAATTCTATTTCAATTCATCTTTATTGCTTAGAAATTTCATTTTATGTATATGCTGCACTAGTGTAATAAGTAAATTAATTTTTATTGTACCGTGTTTTAATACATTTGTATTGTAAACTTACTAGTTTCATATGCTTAGTATTTTATATTTAAACTCTTTGATTATATATATATATGTGTGTGTGTGTTTGTGTGTGTGTGTAACGAAGTTTTATATTTACTTTTTTTATTAATTGAATATATTAGAATATATTTTTACATAAACACTGTGATGTCAATTACAGTTGTAATTTTACCTTTCACTGAAAACGGTGTTATGGGGTATATATGTGATTTTGTGATTATACTTTTGCACTAAAAATTTCCTTTTTTTTTAACGCCTTGCAAAACTTTTCCTATCCATAAAATATGTCTTTTATTATTATTATTATTATTATTATTATTATTATTATTACGATTATTATTTTAAATATAAAATGAACTAAAAATTCCGGTTACATTACTAACAAGAGATATAGGATATGTAATTAAAGTTGTTTCTAAAACTTCAGTAATAATGTTCTAAACAATAAATTATAAGTGATATTTAGTCCGATTTTCAGTGGTTTGATGCGAATTTTCTAAAATAGTCTATTATTCTTTTTTTTTTAATTTTCTAATACTTTGTGCAGATACTAAAATCATCGATTACCACTTAAAAAATAATGGAACTTCATGTTTTAAATAATGGAACTTCATGGAAATAATAAAAATAATGGAACTTCATGTTTTAAAAATTCACGTCTGTATTCGCTGAATATTCATATATGTAGACTACAAACTAATATGCATGGTCTGGGACGTTTTAATAGTAGAGATGTTAATACACATTTTAAAAATGCACCCAATTTATCGGCGCCATCAAGATGTTTCCAATTTATAAAGACATCTAAAAATTGTTATTTTCTCATACTATAGCATATTTCTAGCAGTAGCACTTAATACATTGATTATTCGCTAGTTTATTTATTTTTTTAACACTATAGAATTTAGTAAGATAGTATTGCTTTCAAGAAAATTTTTGACTTCGAGATTTTGATGCGAATTTAGAACCTCCTGAACACGTTTTGGCTATTTTTGAAGAAATGTCCATCTGTCTTGTCTATGGTCGATTTCTTGTGTACACCATAGCTGCCACAAATATTAATGGTTTTCATGAATCTCTATATCCGGCATTGTCAACGTAAAGTCTAGAACCAGATAGAACCTTTCGAAATTCGATCGAAAACTTCGAAATTAATTCGAAATTTGATATTTCCTTAACATGGCAGCACAGAACAAAATTTGACATAATTATGCATAAAAGGAGTTAATCATAGCTCAACGATCACCAAACTTAACAGTTTCAATCACTGTAATGAAAAATAGCTGGTATATAGTTTTTGTATTCGTGACGTCATCAGTCCTTCGAGGGAGACAAGTTACCCTCCCCTCCCCCTTCAAGGGGATACATACTTTGTACCATTTTAAATATTTCTCCAAGCTCTTTAAAATAAAAGGCAATATGCTACAATTGTAATTATTTGGGTCAACGATACAAATTTAAAAAAAAAAAAAAATTGCAAAATATGCAGGAAAAATAAAAAAAATTGTTGTGGGCAGCACATGACTTTCCCTGCAGACTCAAATTCATTTTTTCTTTATTTCTTTAATAATTCATTAAATTGAGTTTAATTGCACAAAATAACACTAAATATTCATTTTCAATTAAATTTCCGTTTTTATTTGGTAATTGGACATTTTTCTGAAAGTGGCATAACTACATGCGAAAAATCGCAAATATCTCGTGAACGGTTAGTCCTAGAGTAATAGAGTTGTTCTTATTCTTTTCTTCATCAAAAATTACGTATAAAACAAACATTTAATCGATATATTTGAACATGCGTAGCTTCTTTTTAGATTTTGGCGATTTTTGTGGACCATTTCGTAAAAAAAGTCAGGTTGTTCTTTTCCGAATAATACCAAAATATAATCAGCACCAGAGTATCCCATAAGTAACTTATCTACCAAATTTTGGGAAATTTGGTCAATTAGTATTTTAGCTAGAGTGGATACATGACATTTCTGCGGGCCATTTCATAAAAAAAGGCAGGTTCTTCTTTTCCGATTAATACCAAAATGTAATCAACACCAGAGTATAAAATCACTTGGGTATGACCCTGGTGCTGATTAGTTTTTGGTACGATTCGTCAAAACAGAACCCGCCTTTATTTTCGAAATGGCCCGTAAAAATTTCATGTATCCAATTTAGCTAAAATATTAATTGAGCAAATTTCACAAAATTTGGTAGATAATTTGCTTGTATGAAACTCTGATACAATTTAGTTTAAGTGGACACTTAATCCAGGTATTTTTAAATCCAAAATACATGAAGTATCTCTATTTATATAAAAATAATACTTCTTTTAAATGTACCAGAAATATATTCGGAAGTTTGACAGTCAAAAGAAATAATAAAAAAAAAAACTGTCTTATTTTCCACCTAAACACAATCGAACAAATTTCGTACCACGACACAAATTCAGAAACAGTGCAAGAAAAGCTCTCTGAAATAAAGAATGACTTTAATGACCCTGTGAAGAGATAAAGTAGCACTTAAGTACTCATAAGAGTGAAGTTTGTTAAAATAAACAAAACGTTAAAGAAATTAGCACTTACCTGTTTTTTGAAGCTTGAACACTAGATGGTTGTGATCCTTCAGAACTCTGTTCACAGCGGGTGCAGTTGAACATCTGATGGAAAATTCTTTTGCCATTTGGCGCGAAAATAATCCAGAGAATAAATGGTTTTAATCTCAAACAAATCGATATTATTCAATTTTGGAAATATATTTATATTTTTTCGATATTCACTCCAATGTTTTTTACTTATTCTAACAAATCCCCAAAATTTACTTCGAGTAAGTTTTAATGTATTTATAATCATTAAATAGGGATTTGTATTGGATAAATTGTAAAATAAGTTCTTGTGAGTATTCTTGATTGGTAATGATAACCTTTGTCCAATAACTTAGGACATTATGTTACAAAAATGTGGCTTGCCACTAATAGTAATAATTCTACATATTTTGATTAGATTTATATATTACTTGAAAAGTGCACTATGCAAATCTGCTTGAAAATATCCGTGAAGAAAATTTTCGATACAATTTTTTTTTTTATATTAACACGAATTAAATTAAGTAAAAATTCGAATATATATTTATATGCTTCAGATTTGAAGTTGAAAAGTTTAAAATTCGTTTACTCACTAAGTTAACAAGTTGCAATAAATAGCTCTTTAAATGCACATCCACTATTTTGCACAGTAGAAAAGCATGCTTTTAAAGTTCATTTGCTTGTTATTAATAAACTTCATTATACCATACAAATTTCAGTAATAAACTCTACCAAATGATGTCTAGGAAATAATTACAAAGCTTACTATAAAACTTCAATCTAGTAAGCTTTCATAGCAACCTACACACAATTTATCAAGCTTATATAATTCCCTAAATCCCAAACCCTTCGTAGTATTATATATGAACAAAATATTTTAAAATATTATTTTGAAGATTTTTGGCAATGTTCCCAGAATGCTTTTATACATTTTTAAAAATATCGCTAGAATTTCCAGAAGGTATAAAGCTACTTATATACACCACTATTAAAGTTATTGAAAATATGTTGGAGAAATTCTTGAATTGGAGCACGTATTTTCTGGCTCGGGTCTTTCATAGAAATGAAGAATCCAAATATATGAAATTTCCAGAGTTGCATTTTTTTTTCCTTGAATGCACTTGCATTCAATGGCTTCTCGTACTTGAAATATTGTCAAACATTCTAGAGAGCTGCACTTTTATTTCCCGCAAAGTCTTGTTTATATTTCTCGAGTATATTTTGCACTCACATTGCGGATTGAGAAATGGTCCTTGAAGTCTTCAGAACACGCAAGATTTATAAATTGGAAAAGTTAATCTTCAATTATTTAAATACGATCCTATTTGAGATGCAATTTAAGCGTTTATTTAAATATTTTCTCCCGTAAAGCAGAATGTGTTTCAATATTGACACATCTTCAAACTCTAAAACAGATTTCTTTGAAAATTTCAAAAAAAATTTCAATTTCTGTATCCAAGTTTTAAAACTTGCAAAAAGGAAATTTTGATGGAACAGAACACAAATTAATTAAAAAGCATAGTGGCAACATAGGTTCATATCGGTTTTTCTTGGCGATATATAATTAATTGATAGAAACTCACTTTATCATTTATTCTATTTAAACAAGCAGCTGAAAACTCCATGCCGAAAATTTCTTGCAGTAAATTTTCTTTCAGCACGGAAACTCTTTACCGAAAACTATATTTTTTCCTATCTTTCACCGAAAAACTGAAATTATCTCAAACTGTTTTACAAGTCCATCAAAAAAAATCCCGTGGAACTTAAAAATTGCAAATACACATTGTTTACACCAACAAAAGCCACAAAACACTCAGTAAAAGAAATAACCTGCCTTCTTCTAAACTTCATCCCGGAAGTTATAATTTCTTTTTTTTTTTCCCGTCAGACTTTTGGACTAAAAGTTTTTTGCTCACAATCTCTCTAAATGATTGGGAAGAATACGAAGCGGATCAATAGAAGCGCCCGTCACCAGAAGTTCCACAGGTGGATCCTACAATCGCAACCAGCTGCGACAGACTACGCGCCATCTCGCGCTGGATGACGTCATGGAGGGACGACTCTAACTCACTCTGGGGGCGTTACGTTTGAGATCGTTCAAAATATTGATTCCTTCTTTACTGCTCTATGTTTGTTTGTTTTTATCTTCTTTATTGGAACAAACATTGAAAAATTCCCGAGACGGAACAGGAATTTTGAGATTGCCAGTGGCAATGAAAGTGAATAAGATTTGTTTCGGCGCTGCACATTTTAATCTCACTGCATAAATTTAGGAGGAGAAAATCCGCGTAATCCTTGAAGAGTAAACTGATGTACAAAAAACAATGGCGTTTTATTTTTCGACAAACTGTTAATTTGAATATTACAGCGGAAGAACTGAATTCGTCCAAAATAAATTTTATTGAATAATACATGAGCGAAATTTTGTCTGTCCCACAAGGTAGCTTCAGAAAGTTCAAAATTATTTTATATTATACGAACAGTAACATAAAAACTATTAAAAACATCTACTGTGGGCAGCACGTGACTTTCTCTATGTAATACAATGCATTACTTCCTTTACTGCAAAATATACACAGGCAAGATCCATAACACAGGGGTCTTAGCGTTGAACTGTATAATAAAATTAATTAGAATGTGTCTCAACTTAACTTTCTCATACCCGAATTCATTTTTAACAACTTGTGATTTTTTTCCCCAAATTTTACAAGAGAAAATTTAAAAAATTCTATATCATTGTTCCAATATCGTTGTTTCAAAAAATCTTTCCATTGATACTAAGTTTGATAATGTACCCCGTGGGGGGGGGGGCAATTTTACCCCCCCCCCTCTCTCTCCTTTGAAGGGGATTTCTATCGTCAGGAACACAAAAAATTGTATCCTGACTATTTTGAACTATAATTGTTGAAACCATTAAGTTTCGTAATCATTAAGCCATACATAACCCTTTTTATTAACACTTTACAACAAAGTTGAAAAGTGTTTATGACTTTGTTCATTCTGTCTGTCTGTCCGTTAGCACGATACCTGCCGTAAAAATGACTTAATCAAAATGAAATTTTAGTATGTTGTTCAGACGGTCTGTAGGACCTATGGGAATATAAATGAATAATATCACCCAATTAGTTTTGGAATGAACCCGGGTTGAAAAAATGAAATACATTGAGCCCTATGGGACCTAATTTTGTAAACATTTTTTAAGCGGATTTAAAATTCGCAAATTGCTTCGAAAATTTTAGGTAATAGTCAAATTGTTCCATAAAATATATAAAAAAAAATTCAGCGAAATATATTCAGTAGTTTTTTAAATAAAAATTAAAATAATAATTACACATCTTATATGAAACGATCACGTGGCCATGATATGAAACGATCACATGATCCACTTCAAAATGATATATGGCATCCATCTTGTTTCAAAATCATGATTTTTTAAAGTTCTTTTTAATTCATATTGAGTGTTGTATCCGTCCTAAAACTACTTTATTTTTGCTTAAATTCTGTGCATCTACATACTGAAACAACACAATGACAATATATTTGAGTTTAAATTCTCATTCAAATTTGATTATTTCTACAACTAAGCCTATTTTTCACCTATGTAAAATGTAAACAGCAAAATATGTAGAATGAGTTGTATTAGAATTACTGTATTTCTTTAACTCAAAATAATTCAGTCCATGGAGTCTACATGGCTGATATGAATGAAATATTAATTGATTTTATAAACAGAAGGACGATTTTTTTCGATGAAGTTTTAAGCATAAAATTTATGAATTGTAGCTCCATGGTCTTAATTTTTAAATAAAATAAATTATTATAGTATTGTGATGAATGAAATGGAGAAAGTTATGAATGAAATCCTGCTTTTATAGAGAGATCCAGGCGCGTTATTTTTTCTATGACGTCATTTGAATTTATTTCAGTTGTTTTCGATGGAGTTTTCAAATATAATAAATTATCGTAGTATTATGATAGTTTTAAAAATATTACCGTGGAATGTATTGCATTTTAGAGATATTTAAACCAGGCAATTTATATTTCAATGCCGTCATTTGAATGAAGTTCATTTTTTTCAATGAAGGTTTAAGTTTTCAAATATAATAAATCAATGTAGTATTGTGATAAGTTTTAAAATATTACCGAGGAATGCATTGCATTTTCGACTTTTTTAAATAAAATTGCATTGAAGTTGGAAAGTGTTTCATAATCAATGCTTTAAGCATGATTGATCTTTCTTGTTCATAGTTATGTGAATTTTCTCCTATGCTGCCATGTTAAGTAAATATAAAATTTCAAATAAACTTCGACGATTTTACTTGAATTCTAAAACATTATGTCTAGTTTTAGATTTTTCATCAGAAAAGCCGAATATAAAGTTTCGTGAAAATCCATTAATATTTGTGGCAGCTATTGTGTGCACCAGAAATCGGTTACAAACAGACAGAATGACGTCACTCCAGAAATAGTCGAAACGTGTTCAGGAGGTTCTAAAACATACACAACATGTGTATGTTCGGTTCTAAAACATGTGTATATCGGAATCAAAATCTCGAAATATAAAATTTTCGTGAAACCAATACTTTTTCAGTACTACGAATGAGAAAGCAATTAGACTCATTCTTGATGGCAATGTGTTTAAAATTACTTTCAAAGTACCCAATTAACTCATATTTCGAGCATACATAATTTGGTAATTAATATCTGTAAGAAAAATTCTCAGCGTCATTTAAACAGCATATAGTATACTGAGATTCAATCAATAAAATAATTGAGTTCCAATCAGTCCTAAAATTGAAAATCCAAATTATAATTATTTTTCTTTTTCATGCTATAGAATATAGTACAGAGAAAGCACTGTTTCCATAAAAATTTTCGATTTCAGTATTTTGATCTCATCAAATGTTTTACAGTTTTCTGAACACTTTTTGACTAATTTTAGAGTGATATCCGTAGTCAATTCCTTGTCCACATGGCATTTGCCTCAGATATTAATGGATTTTCACGAAAGTTTATATTTCGCTTTGTTATTGAAAATTATAGAACTAGATAGATTTTTTTTTTTAATTCGATCGAAAACTTCGAAATTTATTCACAATTTTATATTTTCTTAACATGGCTGCATAGGACAAAATTTAGCATTATTATGCATAAAAGGGGTTAGTTAGAGCTCAACAATCGTGAAACCCCACTCTTTTAATCACTGTAGTGAAAAAAAGCCGTAATACAATTTTTGTGTTCGTGACATCATTACCACCCTCCGGGGGGGGGGGGTCGTTATCCTCTGCAGGAGTACATTGTGAAAGTTGATGTCAATCTAAAGATGTTTTCAAGCCCTTTAAAATGAAGTGCAACAATAATTGTTATCATTTGGATCAACAATACAGATATTTTTTCTTGCAAAATTTAAAAGAAAAATCTGATGTGAGCAACACATGACTTTCCTTATATAATGCAATGAATATACTACTTTTACAGTTAAAAAAATGTTATTCTTATAGTAGATACTTATACTCTTTCCAAGATATTGAATTTTCTTCAATTAGTCGTCATTTTCATTGATTTAGCGTCATATATATCCTTTTGGGGAGATCTTCGTTAATTTGGCAACATTTAAAAATACCGCCAAGTTGGCGACATTTCGCTAAATTCGTCTCCAGAATTTCTCCAAACGTTATGGACGGAGAAATAAGTTGGCCCAGTCATGGATGCCTCCCATTGAGACCTTAAAAGCCAAAGTTTTACAGATGCACAGGCATCTAGTGAGGTACGCTGCCAGGACATGGGGTATTCGACCGAAACTACTCAAATTGTGGTACTTGACAGTGGTTGAGAGGGTCCTCTGTTATACAGCGGGTGTATGGGACACCAATCTGAAGGGGCATCATGAAAGGAAACTGTCATACGCACAAAGGCCTTTCTTGCTCCTGATGACAAGGGCTTATCGTTCAACTCCGATGGAGGCCCTCAAGGTGTTGGCCGGTGTCATGCCCATCCACCTTACTCTCGCTAAAGAAGGATTAACAGCCAAAGTCAGCAGACTCAGGGAGGCCCACGAGGAGAGAGGTTTGAACCTTGTTCCGGAGGATTATGTACAAATGATACCAAGCTGGACCACACATCCAACCACGGACAGTGTTAGCAAATATATAACAGAATATCCATTAAAGAGCAAAATAGCAATATATACAGATGGCTCAAAGACAATGTTTTTGGGGCACCCTGTATATTTATGCTATACAAACAAGCCCTAATATGGGATGTGACTTCCCCTGATTTTGACATAAGATTCACATCGACATTTTATCCTTTCAATCCAGTGTTCCTGAGTAACAGAGGGCAATAAATGCCATTCCTGTTGAAGGGCAGTTTTTACTCTTAGAGAGTAGTTCAGGGGGTGGGCGGACAGAGACAGCACTTCCAAGGAAATTTCAAAGAGTTTTGGTGAATGAGATCCGGAGAATACGCTGGCCACTGCATACAAGCACTGCTTATGCTCTAAAGATACTCACCCACCAGCCTCGCTCTGTGTGGACGAGCTTTGTAGTCCATTAAAAGAAAATCTGGTACCGTTGCAGCGTAGATCCTCACAGAGGGTTAAAGGACTTTAATGCTGATTCATTTCCGCCGTCACAGTACCCCCTGTAAACACGTGCAGGTCAGTTCGATATTATAAAGATAATTCAGCCCATTCCATCCCATTACCATGACAAAAACCTGATGTTCAACGGTGTTATTGGACTGGTTGCATGTTCTTCGTTCTCTTCAGAGCCTTATTCGTTTATTGTCTGATTCAAAGGTAAATCGTGAATCATCCGTGAAGGATACATTATACCATGGGTTCTCAACCTTTTCATAATTGCGTACCACCAAAACCAAAATTCAAAACTATCAGTACCATCAATAAAAATATATCTTGTATGCAAACAGGAAATCGAAACTTGTATACAACAGGAAGTCAGACACTGAATAAAGTTATTGTCAACTATTACTTTCCTTATATATTATATAGCATAATGTATAAGTTAAGTATTGTCACAAGGACAAAAATTCGAATTCGAGTTTTCGGTGGCATGTTTCAAGCTTCCCTGAACTCGAATCAAACATTTTTGAAGTGGTGTCTGTGTGTGTATGTGCTTAGGTGTGTGTGCGTTGCTGCTGTTGAGACCCAGACCGTCCGACCTACCAGAAAGGTGTCGAAAGCCCAGACCGTCTGGGTCATCCTTGGACTTAGAGTAGCAAAGTGAGCGGCCCGGAAAATACCAGAAAAGTGTAAGGTAACTGTTTGGACGGCCGGGAAGTGCCACCCAATTTAGACCAGAATCCAGTGGGGAGGCATCCACAGGGACCGTATCCTCCTTCCCCTACCACCAACCTCTCGGAAGGACATACGGACCCACATGTTTGACGTGATCGTACTCCACCTGAACACGGCGGCAGATTTGGCAGTGGCGGGAATCGAACCCGGAACTACTGAGTGTAATTCATCACTGGGCTACCGCGCCCTAGGTGTGTGTGCGTTGTTGTTGTCGTTAAGACCCAGACCGTCCGACCTACCAGAAAGGTGTAAGGTAACTGTTAGGTGTGTGTGCGTGTAAATGTGCGTGTGTGTGCGTTTAAATGTGCGTGTGTGTGTGTGTGTGTTTGTAAAAAATATGTGTGTGTGCGCGTGTAAGTGTGTGCGTGTGTGTATGTGAAAGTATGTATGTGTGTGTGTGAAAATATGTGTGCAAGTGTGAAAATATGTCTGTGTAAAAGTATGTGCCTGAAAATATATGTGTGAGTGTGTGTGTATGAGTGACGACTCAAATATTTTTAACTTTCACAAGCTTTTGAATTTTTTTAACTTTCAAACTTTATTTTTATGTATACATAATAATTTGATTTTCAGCATTTGCATAATGCAGAAATCGTGCATATCGCCATTGGCAAATCACTTACTTGCTGACATATCAGGTACGTGGAGCTATTTAACCGCAGGTTTTTCTCCCGTCTTGATCTGCTCTTTCTGTTTTGAATGCACGCACGCATACAGCTGGCTAGAAAACACGTCACGTCGTGTGTTATGCTTAACCAGAGGCTTAGTTTAAGTTTATGTATAATTTTAATTATCCTATGATTGCATATAAACGTTAATTTTTCAAATGTGCCTTTTATTTTGTGAAAGTAAGAGAATGCGGTAGAGGAACTCGACCACAGACGGACTTTAAAAATATGCAGTCACAAGAAGAATTCCAGCAGCCCAGAAAGAACCAAACAAATATATAGTAGTAACAGAGATTTTCAACTACGCAAACTTCATCATCTGACAAAGTTGTCCATTGCAAAACAATGTGGTGAGGCTACTAACAGATGTAGAGTCATGTGCGCCACATATATTTCAGTGAGTCTATGGAGACGATATCTTACGAACGAAAGGAGCAATTCGAATGAAATTTGGTAGAAAAATTACAATCGGTAAATACTAGAAGCCTATCCAGATTTACTCTCCAACATGATGAACACATCAGGATTAGAAGGAGACCGCATGAAACATTGGATCCTCCCTGCAGTGTATCCACTGTACAGGCCTCGGGAGGAAGTGTTATGATCTAGGATAGCTTATGTTCGGCTGGTCTAGGTGCAGCAACACTATGTAGCAATAAAATGGTCTAGGTGCAGCAACACTATGTAGCAATAAAATGAAGTCTAGGTGTAGCAACACTAGGTGCAGCAACACTATGTAGCAATAAAATGAAGTCTAGGTGCAGCAACACTATGTAACAATAAAATGAAGTCTAGGTGCAGCAACACTAGGTGCAGCAACACTATGTAGCAATAAAATGAAGTCTAGGTGCAGCAACACTATATAGCAATAAAATGAAGTCTAGGTGCAGCAACACTATGTAGCAATAAAATGAAGTCTAGGTGCAGCAACACTAGGTGCATCAACACTATGTAGCAATAAAATGAAGTCTAGGTGCAGCAACACTATGTAGCAATAAAATGAAGTCTAGGTGCAGCAACACTATGTAGCAATAAAATGAAGTGTAGGTGCAGCAACACTATGTAGCAATAAAATAAAGTCTAGGTGCAGCAACACTATGTAGCAATAAAATGAAGTCAGCTCAGTAACTGAGCATACTGAATCTTATTCTATCAATGGCATTTTTCTTCTCTGAGGGCAATGGCATATTCCAAAATGACAACACCACGATTCATCGAGCGAAATTGTGAAATATTGGTTCGAAGAAACACGAGGCCTCATTCGCACACTTGAGTTGGCCCCCACAAAATCCTGACCTCAATCCCGTTGAAAATATGTGGGATATACTGGAGAAGCAGCTGAGGAGTCATTTCACTCTTCCTTCATCAAACAGGGAACTTGGCAAAGTATTATGGCAAATCTAGCCACAAATAAGTGTTAAGCCATTACATGAACTCATAGACGTAATGCCACGACGAATGCATGCAGTAATTTGTACTAAAGGTGGCCCAACGAAATATTAAGATGCACGACTTTTTTTTTTTTTTTTGCCAGGCAGTGTATGAGTGAAAATGAGGTTTCTTCCCTCATTTTCACTTTCGATTGAAGTTTTCTAGAGCTAGCTGCAAAAGCAAGTTCTACTAACAGGAAAGCGACTACGCTCTATCAATTGGGTCGTGTCAAGCGATGAATTGAATAAATTATTATTTTCCTTATATACATAGTATAATGTATAAGGAAAGTGTTGTGGCGAAAATTCGAATTTGAGTTTTTGATGGGAGAGCACGTTTCAAGCATCCCTGAACACGAGTCGAACGCTTTTGAAGTGATGTGTGTATGCGTGTGTGTGTCCGTGAGTCTCTGGAGACGATATCTCACGAACAAATCGAAAGATTCGAAAGAGATTGGCACAAAAATTACAATCTGCAAGCACAGTAACCCTATTGTTTTTAAACGCAATCGAATGTTCAGAACACCCCTCTAAATTTTCGAGTGAATTTTTAAAAAAATCATCAAAAAATTAAAATCTTCAATAAAATTATGTAAATAATAATTTCCTGTGTAACTTATTTAGAACCAAAAATAAAAATCACATAATTGTGTTTGGATTGCTTAGTAGAAACGTAATTTTAAAAAAAATCATAGAGAGAAGATAATTATTACAGAGGATATGAACAAAAGTCTGGGAAACTGAATTAGCATTAAAAGCTCAAAGCGTTACATTACAAACGCTTCATCCAAATGACTAGAAATTTGATATCGGAGATTAAATGTCGCAGTAAATTCGAAATATCTTGTCAAACTTGGGTGTTGCGATTGGAAATTTCAAAGCTTATGCTCGTTTTAATATGAAGACGGCCCCTTATGCAAATTTTATGCACAAGAATTTGTAGAGGACGTTATTCCTAGTCGAAAGGTATCTCAGAATTTGCTCTAAGTTAACAATGAGATAACAAGAGGTGGAGCATTTATATATTCGGGCAACTGTGCATGTTATATGCAAACCAGACATCTTTCAATAATAAACAAAGAACATTCTAACTGCTGTAACGCAAAGTTAGTAGGCTCTGCTTCTGCAGCTATAGAACGCTTTAATCGAAAGTTGAAGATATGCATAAGGACTTAAGTGGGAACCTATGTATACCTTTATGTATTGTTAAATTTTGAGAGGGCCTTTATCTTACAATATCTTAAATATGGATCTCGTAAACACTTTTTGAATATTTTTAGAGTGATGTCTGTCTGGTCTGTCAGTCTGTAGTCTATCTTCTGTCTGGTCTGTCAGTCTGTGGTCTATCTTCTGTCTGGTCTGTCAGTCTGTAATCTGTCTTCTGTCTCGTCTGTCAGTCTGTAGTCTATCTTCTGTCTGGTCTGTCAGTCTGTAGTCTATCTTCTGTCTGGTCTGTCAGTCTGTAGTCTGTCTTATGTCTGGTCTGTCAGTCTGTAATCTGTCTTCTGTCTGGTCTATCAGTCTGTAGTCTATCTTCTGTCTGGTCTGTCAGTCTGTAGTCTGTCTTCTATCTGGTCTGTCTATCTGTAGCCTGTCTTCTGTCTGGTCTGTCAGTCTGTAGTCTGTCTTCTGTCTGGTCTGTCAGTCTGTCTTCTGTCTGGTCTGTAGTCTGTAGTCTGTCTTCTGTCTGGTCTGTCAGTCTGTAGTCCTGTCTTCTGTCTGGTCTGTCAGTCTGTCTTCTGTCTGGTCTGTCAGTCTGTAATCTGTCTTCTGTCTGGTCTGTCAGTCTGTAGTCTGTCTTCTGTCTGGTCTGCCAGTCTGTAGTCTGTCTTCTGTCTGGTCTGTCAGTCTGTAGTCTATCTTCTGTCTGGTCTGTCAGTCTGTAGTCAATCTTCTGTCTGTGGTTGATTTCTGGTGCACACTATAGATGTCACAAATATTAATGGATTTTCACGAAACATTTTATGCGGCTTTATTAACATATATCTAGAACTAGATATGTATTTTTTCAAATTTGAGCGAAAACTTCAAAATTTATTCGAAATTTGATATTTTCTTAATATGGTAGCATAGGACAAAATTTGACATAATTATGTATAAAAGGGATATTTATGACGAAACTTAACAGTTTCAATCATTGAAGTGACAAATAACCTCAATACAGTTTTTGTGTTCGTGACATAAGTAGACCCCCCCCCCCCCCGAAGTGCAAATTACCCCACCTTCGAGGGTACATTGTCAAACTCGGTTTTAATTGAAATGTTTTTTCAAACCTTTTAAAATGAAGGGTAACATGTTATAATTGCGAACATTTGAACCAATGATACAGATTTTTCAGACGTTTTCTCTTGCAAAATTTACAAACAAAAAAGAAAGAAAAATACACAAGCTACTTAAAATTGGATTCTGGTATGAAGAAGTTGAGTCCCACTTCAGTTAATTTTTATTTGCCTTGATTACTCACATGAAATTCCCATCTATTACCTTCTGCTTAAAAGATGAAATTTGGTTTGTGCTGTTAAAATACTTTTTGTGCTGCATTATTACTTTCCTTATATACATAATGTATAAGAAAAGTATTGTGACGGGGTCAAAAAGTCGAATTCGAGTTTTCGACGGGAGAGCACGTTTCAAGCATTCCTGATCACGAATCAAACATTTTTGAAGTGATGTCTGTGTGTGTGTGTGAAAGTATGTGTGTGTGTGTGTGTGTGTGTGTGTGTGTGTGTGTGAAAGTATGTGTGTGTGTGTGTGTGTGTGTGTGTGTGTGTGTGTGTGAAAGTATGTGTGTGTGTGAAAGTATGTGTGTGTGTGTGTGTCAGTGGGTCTGTGGAGACGATAACTGACGAACGAATGGACCGATTCGAACCAAATTTGGTACAAAAATCACAATACATAAACACTGGAAGCCTATTGTTTTTATACGTAATCGAACGTTCAGAACCCCCTAAATTTTTGAATAAAATTATGAAAAAATCGTCAAAAAATCAAAACCACTAATAAAGTTACGCAAATAGACATTTCTTATGTAATGTTTCATTAGAAAACGATTGACATAAATTTCAGAACGCTAACAGGAACCGTTCTCGAAATATTGCACATTTTTAAAAAAAATTATCAAAAAGTCATATAAAATAAAAAAAATATTTCCTATTGAGAAACATGTTCACTTTTCATATGTAATACCATGCGATAAATTGGGTGACGTCATTCTCGTGGATCTAGCTCGTTCTATTCATGAAAAAAGATACTTTGAGTAATACTTTTGTATTTGACCTCAAAAAGTCATTTATCTGCTGTAAGAATAACTCATTTCTTCGTCCATAACGCTTGGCGATATTTTGGCGACGAATTTGGCGGAATGTCGCCAACTTGGCGACTTTTTGAAGTGTTGCCAAATTAACGAAATTCTCGCCAAATGGATGAAAATGACGCTAAATCAATGAAAATGACGACCAACTGTCGAAAATTCAATATCTTGGAAAGAATATTAGTATCTACTATAAGAAAAACCTATTTTTTTTTACTGTAAAAGTAGTAAATTCATTACATTATATAAGGAAAGTCATGTGCTGTCCACATCAGATTTTTTTTAAATGTGCAATAACTCATCATTCTTCCTGCCTCTCCATTCATTTCGTCCCTTTTCCAAAACATTCAAATGCCCCTGAATGTGGCAATCGTTTTCTTCATCAGCTTCCAGATGTTCACGATCTTGAGCGATTTCTTCTTCCATTAAAAATTAATATCCTGGATCACTGTTCAGCCGTTCTTTTACATTATAAGGACCACACTCAAAGCACCCGGGAGTCTGTTTCAACGTTGGAAACTATTGAATGAAAGCGCAAAGAGAATGTGCTTGCAAGGAATGCCCTGCATCAGGCACCATATAGCAACATTTTTTTTTTTTAGTCACGCACTTTTATAAATTTAACAATTTGTTCATTATCGCCATCTAACAACTAAATTCCCAAAGAAGCTGTTTCCTGTGCAACCACTTTTAACTTTCTAGTACGCTCTGGTTCGTTAGCTGTAATATTGATAATGTCACAATCGTGACAAGAACATGACTTTTAAACATGCCACCTTCTCTTTCTACAATATCATAAAGATGTGATACCTTATTGTCCAAAATAAGTAAAACATTTCCCACTTTTCCTGTGATTCTCTGATATCCCCTTACTTTAAGAATAAATGTTTTGTGGCGCCAATTTATAAAAATTATAGAAAAGTCGTCCATTCTTTTCTTTGATTGGTGTTAATTACGGGCAATGTTTTCATATATTTAAAAACCTTGGGTATTTTAAATTTAAAAAACACCCTGTTTGGATAATCAGACATCAAAATAACCGGAGTCCGGATAACAGGCGCTCTGCAGTATTGTTACTTTCGTTATATACATAATGTATAAGGAAAATATTGTGACGGGGTCCGACGGGAGAGTACCTTTCAAGCATCCCTGATTACGAATCAAACATTTTTGAAGTGATGTCTGTGTATGTGTGTGTGTGTGAAAGTATGTGTACGTGTGTGAAAGTATGTGTGTGTGTGTGTGTGAAAGTAAGTGAATGTGTGTGTCAGTGAGTCTGTGGAGACGATAACTGACGAACGAATGGAGCGATTCGAACGAAATTTGGAACAAAAATCACAATCCGTAAACACTGGAAGCCTGTTGTTTTTATACGTAATCGATTGTTCAGAACCCCTCTAAATTTTCGAGTGAAATTTTAAAATCGTTAAAAAATCAAAACCGCTAATAAAGTTACGCAAATAGATATTTCTTATGTAATTTTTCATTAGAAAACGATTGACATAAATTTTAGAACGCTAAACTGAACCGTTCTTGAGATATTACACATTTTTCAAAAAAATTATCAAAAAGTCATATAATATTAAAACAATATATTTCCTATTGAGAAACATTGTTCACTTTTCATATGTAATACCATGCGATAAATTGTGTGACATCATTCTTGTGAAACTAGCTCGTTCCATTCAGGAAAAAAGATACTTTGAGTAATACTTTTGTATTTGAACGCCAATAGTCATTTATCTGTTGTAAGAATAACTTATTTCTCCGTCCATAACTCTTAGCGAGATTTTGGCGACGAATTTGGCGGAATGTCTCCAACTTGGCGACATTTTTAATTGTTACCAAATTAACAAAAATCTCTCCAAATGGATAAAAATGACGCTAAATCAATGAAAATGTCGACTAATTGAAGAAAAATCAATATCTTGCAAAGAATATAAATATCTGCTATAAGAATAACATTTTTTACTTTCCCTGCAATACATGGTAATGTATAGGGAAATGGAATTGGAATCATGCCGAAAATCACAACTCGAGTTTTCGACGGATCTACACGTTTCGAGACCTCTAGAATACGAAAAAACTATTTTTAGCGTGACGTCTGTGTGTGTGTCTGTGTGTCTGTCTGTGCAGATTTTGTATCCACTCTAACTAAAAAACTAATGGACCGAATTTCACAAAATTTGGTAGGTAAGTTACTTGTGAGCGAGTCTGGTGCTGCTTAGTTTTGGGTACGATTCCGAATAAAAGAACCCGCCTTTTTTTGCGAAATGGCCCGCAAAAGCTTGTATCCACTCTAACTGAAAAACTGATGGACCGAATTTCACAAAATTCGGTAGATGAGTCACTTGTGGATTACCTTGGTGCTGATTAGATTTTGGTACGATTCGGAAAGAAATGACCTGCCTTTTTTTGCAAAATGGCCCGCAAAAATCGTCCAAATCTAAACTAAAGAACTGGGTATACTCAAATATATCCAATAAATGCTGATTTAATACGTAATTTTTAACGACGGAAAGAATAAGACCAACCCCATTACACTAGGACTAGCCGTTCTCGAGATAATTTAGTTTTTCGTACTTTCCCTACGCCACCTTTGAAAATAAGCCCGGTTACCGAATGAGAACGAAAATTGAATTAAAAGTGAAATAAATTTAGTTAAAATAAAGAGAACGTTAATATAAGCCTGCAGGGAAAGTCATGTGCTGCCCACATCAGATTTTTTTAGTTGTTAAAGTAGTAAATTCATTGCATTATATAAGGAAAGTCATGGGTTGCCCACATCAGATTTTTTTTAATTGAATCTGCCCTTAATTTAGTTCAATTTCGCCTGTGATTAGAATGTATTTTCTACATGAGGAACTTGGCGGAGGTATACATACTCTAAATATCTTTATTCTATAGAGGTTATTGTTTCCATTTATTCAAAAGATATAGATTTATTGGTTATATATAGAAGAAGATCATGCGATGTTCCGCATCAGAATTCCTTTAAATAATTCAAAACTTATCGGAATTCTGCTGCACCATCGTGGATTTATGAGATTCATAACGTTACTGTATTAAAAAAGGAAAATGCGTAGAAGTAGGGAAATATGATCAGATTTTAAAAGCCCTTTTCTTTTCCTTAAAAACTTCCTGTCTTTTCGCACTTCGTCAAATCAAATATGGTAAAAGGAGAATTTTCTTCAAAGAGTAAGTTTATTTGCTGAATCCCATTTTACTTTTGAACTTTTTCCTTTTGCTTTAAATTTTTCGCTTTACTGATTGAATAAACATAGAAGTAAATCGATTTTTAACGCTCTTTGCTCTTTTGCATTTTTTCCGCGTCACGGGCGAACAATTCGTAAAGCAGCCCTTTCTGATTGGTTTATTGCTAATATGTACTAACACATAGCGGGGCATTTAAATTATATATATATATATATATATATATATATATACACGGTAAGACAAAAAAAAATCGACGCATACCTCAAGATAACCCAATAGTATTGAAACTGTACGTGCAAACACCTGTCGACCGAATATGCAAAGGTTCAAAAGTTCGCAGCCAATGAATGAATAATCGGAACTACAGCGCATTGAAACTGAGCACCATGGTGGTGTATATAAGGAGCGAACCTCTCTTTCAGGAACAAAACGTGCACGCACTGGATTTCGATTGCGTTTACGTACCTTAACTGTAACAATGCCTCGCCGACGAATTAGCGGCCACTACGAGAATATGAAGGAGTTTGAAAGAGGGCGTGCTGTAGGACTGCATAAGGCAGGATGGGCACACCGACGAATGGCTCAGTATTTCGTTAGGAGCGATGCAGCAATTAGACGATGTTGGCAGGAATGGGTCCGGAATGCTAGATTTCAGCGGGCAGCGAACGGCCTAGGGCGACGACAGAAAGGGAAGATAGAGCGATTGCCAGAGCAACTGTGACAGCACGAGATTCGTCGTGAACAACTATGCAATGTGAGATAGACACGGAAGTGACCACCCGGACCATTAATAGAAACTGCGGGAGCGGAATCTATACTTGCGGAGCCCATTATAAACAGCTTATTTATTTTTATACACAGCTTACCACTGACCAGTATGCAACTTCAACAGCGATTGCAATGGTGCCGGGCCCGATCAACATGGAATTGTTCGGATTGGAAACGAATTGTCTTCAGTGATGATATCCGTTTCGAACGGAATCCCGACGACCACCGTAGACGTGTCTGGAGAGAACCAGGATAGCATCAGAATCCTACTCAGAGAATCCTGTGAAAGTATGTGTGTGTGTGTCAGTGAGTCTGTGGAGACGATATCTCACGAACGAATGGAGCGATTCGAATGAAATTTGGTACAAAAATTACAATCCGTGAATACTGCAAGCCTATTGTTTATAAAAACAATCGAATGTTCGAATCCCCCTAAATTTTCGAGTGAAATTTTGAAAAATCATCAAAAAATTAAAATCTTTAATAAAGTTACGCAAATAGACATTTCTTATGTAATTTTTCCTTAGAAAACGATTGACATAAACTTTAGAAAGCGAGCACAAACCGTTCTCGAGATATTACACATTTTTCAAATAGGGGCGCGGTAGCCCTTTGGTTAGCGCGCTGGAGTTGCACTCGGTAGGCCCGGGTTCGATTCCAGCCACTGCCAAAACTGCCGCCGTGTTCATGCGGAGTACGATCACGTTAAATATGTGGGTCCGAAAGTCCTTCCGAGAGGTTGGTGGTAGGGGAAGGAGGGTACGGTCCCTGTGGATGCCTCCCCCACTGGGTTCCGGTCTAAATTGGGTGGCACTTCCCGACCATCCAAACTGTTACCTTACACCTTTCTGGTAGGTCGGACGGTCTGGGTTTCAACATCAACAACATTTTTCAAATAAATTTATTAAAAAATCCCATAAATTAAAAAAAATATTAATTGTTCAGAAATATGTTCACTTTTCAAATGTAGTATCATGCGATAAATTGGGTGACATCATTCTCGTGGATCTAGCTCGTTCCATTCATGAAAAAATATACTTTGTGTAATACTTTCGTATTTGAACGCCAATAGTCATTTATCTGCTATAAGAATAACTTGTTTCTCTGTCCATAACGCTTGGCGAGATTTTGGCGACGAAATTGGCGGAATGTCGCCAACTTGACAACTCTTTTAAATGTTGCGAAATTAACGAAAATCTCGTCAAATGGATAAAAATGACGCTAAATCAGTGAACATGAAGGCTAATTGACGAAAATTAAATATCTTGGAAGGAATATAAGTATCTACTATTTGAATAACCTATTTTTTTTTACTATAAAAGTAGTAAATTCATTGCATTATATAAGGAAAGTCCTGTGCTGCCCACATCAGATTTTTTTTAGCTTAAAAACATAAGCAAACAAGTACACTATGAAAGCATTCTAAAGATGACAGAATGCAAATTGCAATGGAATGAGAGATGCCCAAGAAAATATGCGCATAGGGGAGTACAGCAGTCATGTGATTTAGTTCAGTGCTCACGGAAACGTCGCCATAAGTCTCTCTACCTATATCTCACCTCGATAGGTGTGACCAAATCAGTCAACACGTTTCGGTAAAATTATAATTACTTTCCTTATATACATAATATATAAGGAAAGTATTGTGACGGGGTCGAAAATTCAAATTCGAGTTTTCGACGGGAGAGCATGTTTCAAGCATCCCTGATCACGAATCAAACATTTTTGAGGTGATGTCTGTGTGTATGTGTGTGTGCCAGTGAGTTTATGAAGACGATATCTCACGAACAAATGGAGCGCTTCAAATAAAATTTGGTACAAAAATCACAATTCGTGAATACTGGAAGCCTATTGTTTTTATAAGCAATTGAATGTTCAGAACTCCCCTAAATTTTCGAGTGAAATTTTGAAAAAATCATCAAAAAATCAAAACCTTTAATATAGTTACGCAAATAGACATTTTTTATGTAATTTTTCCTTAGAAAACGATTGACATAAACTTTAGAACGCTAGCATGAACCGTTCTTGAGATATTGCACATTTTTCAAATAAATTTATCAAAAATCCCATAAATTAAAAAAAATATATTAACTATTGAGAAACATGTTCACTTTCCATATGTAATATCATGCGATAAATTGGGTGACATCATTCTCGTGAATCTAGCTCGTTCCATTCATTAAAAAAGATACTTTGAGTAATAATTTTGTATTTGAACGCCAATAGTCATTATTTATCTGCTATAAGAATAACTTATTTCTCCATCCATAACGCTTGGCGAGATTTTGGCGACGAGTTTGGCGGAATGTCGCCAACTTGGCGACTTTTTTAAATATTGCCAAATTAACGAAAATCTGGCCAAATGGATAAAAATGACGCTAAATCAATGAAAATGACGACTAATGGACGAAAATTCAATATCTTGGAAAGAATATAAGTATCTACTATAAGAATAACTTATTTTTTTTTGCTGTAAAAGTAGTAAATTCATTACATTATATAAGGAAAGTCATGTGCTGCCCACATCAGATTTTTTCTTATCTTAAAACTAAAGCATCTCTGCCGAAAGAGATTGAGAGTGTGACACTTCTCTCTCTCTCCTCTCCCCTTGAGACGTTAGTTTTAAAATCATATTTTATTCTTTTCTCTCTTCGAAATAGTCTTCCTCGCTTTTTGAAACATCTTAGGACACGGGGTATAATAAATCTCGAAAGAAATGTGACTTAGATGAATAGAAAGTATGTAACAAAAAAATGACATCATTTTGTTACGAATACGTAACAAAAATATGATGTGGGAAGCACATAACTTTCCTTATATAATACAATGAATTTACTACTTTTACAGTAAAAGAGAATAGGTTATTCTTATAGTGGATACTTATATTCTATCCAAGATATTGACATTTCGTTCATTAGTCGTCATTTTCATTGATTTAGCGTCATTTTTATCCATTTGGTGAGATTTTCGTTAATTTGGCAGCATTTAAAAAAGTCGACAAGTTGGCGACATTCCGCCAAAATCTCGCCAAGCGTCATGGAAGGAGAAATAAGTTATTCTGGCTGAGGTACTGTATGAGACCTGATTGGCAACCCCGCCGTCCTTGGACATTCATTGGTCAAGCCATCTGTAGCATTTTAAACTGTGGGGAGTAGCTGAGCCGGGATGGGTCTTCTCCCCACACCTGTCATATCCAATTAGCGGTTATGAATGATGCCTCTGTCCGAGATGGGTGGGTCTTTTTAAAGCAGGGTGTGATTTGCACTTAAATTTATGTTAACTAAAGAAGGGAGCATCTACTCATTTCATTCGGCAAACAGTTTTTTTCGACAAGTTACAAATCTCGACAATACAAATTTAGAGGATAATGAATTGTGTACAGAATAATTTAGTTGAAAATTAGGCTTCGTTGTAGAAATAATCAAAGTTTGATGATCATTTAAACTCAAATATATTCTAATTACGTTGTTGCAGAATGTAGATGCGTAGAATTTATCCCCGAATCCAATAATCGCGGAAAGCAAAAACAATGGTCTACAACGCCCCCCTCCCTACCCCACACACAAATAAACAGATTTTCAATTTATGCGACGCTCTAACAAGCATGCAGGAAGATGGCGCTCATCAAGATACTGTCTAATATACATGCGGCCATCAGTGTAGTTCAGGTTGTAACGGGACTTGTCCGAAAACACGATCTGATGGTGCCAATCCTCACGCCATGGTCTGTATTCCTCCACCCATTGTAACCTGAGGCATCGATAAATTAGCGTCAACGGTATCATCAGCAAACAAATGCTTGCAAGCAGTCCTCTGCGCAGCAGATGCCTTCGAAACGTAAAAGAAGATAATACAACACCTGTAGCAGTGCTCCATTGCTGCGCTAATACTCGAGAAGCTGTACGGTTCGTCACCGCCATGCGGATGAAATTGTCTGTCATCCTGTGTTGTCGCCACACTGGATGGTCCACTGCCGGATTTTCGACTCGTCCGGTTTTCTTCGGTCCAATGATTCCACACTCGCATTACTGTCGTGGAATTATGCTCCGTACGGACAGCAATATCCGAGTACGAAAATCTTCCTTACCGCAGCCGATTATGCATCCCAGTTCGAACTCTGCAGTTTGCTTATAAGACGCCCTCTGACGTTGACAAGGCTCCAAAAAAAACAGTTTTCAACTCGCGGGCATCGATACTTGTCTGGCTCTTACGCAACCCTCTATTTATACTCCCCGTAATACCATTCAGGGGGCGCTGCGGAGCCCAGGCATGCGCATTCACTTTGCATTTCTAATCAATTGCATGTCCTACCCTGCTTTGCATGTCCCGTACGTTTCATTCTGATTTGACAATTCCTTCATGGTGTTGCAATTTCATAAACATGAGGGTATTTTGAATGCTCGCATCGAAAAAATCTTCAATGTTGTTGACAAATGCCGGTCGTTTGACCGCTAGGCTATTACACAGCGAACTCTCCAGTATTTCTCTATTGATGAACTAAAAATCACTTGTGAAGGGTACTCGTCTAAATGTTTTCCAGACATAGGCTGTCCCAGGATACATAAAATACAAACCGAGGAAGCCGCAAGTCCAATTCGATGAGTCCAATTCGAGCCTTGAGACAATCATGATCAGTAAGAAGCCTAAACCTGGCAACTACTCCTCAAGAAGGAGCCTCTGGAATGACTGAAATGTTCCTGATGAGGACGCTCCATACCTTTCCTTTAGATGCCTCCAGAGATTTTGCCTCAATTGCTTTCTTGTGCAGCATTTTGATCTAAAGTTGTGCTGAATGAAAAGTCAGACTTTGAGAACCTTTGCTCCACCATATTACCCTTTTTGACCAAAAAGTCCACTTTTTTATTCCCTGGTACTCCGCGATGTGCAGGCACCCACAGTAAAGTGATTCTACGCATTAGATCTTTTAAAAGTATCCTGATCTCTTGAATCCAAGGTCAATTGTTTTTTTGGTTGCCGGACAGTGCCTGGATAGCCGAATTAGAGTCCGAGAGAATGACAGCTCTGTTGAATGTAGGAGGATGAAGAGTGAGTTGTTGCAATGCCACAATAATTGCTTCGATCTCTCCTTCAAGGTGTGTTGTAGAAGTTTCAACAGGTAAATAAAAATCAAACAGTATGCAAAAGACTCCAGCTACAGCCCCCAACCCCTGTCAAATAAAGCGCCATCGGTATAAATATGCAACCATTTGTCTCGTGAAAATCGTTAAGTCTATTGTTTCTAAAGCAATAACCCGAATTTCTTCAGGAATTATTTCCCTTTTGTTCACCTTAGCCTCAAGATCCAGTCGAACAGAAAAATATTCAATCAACTGATTTCTATAATTAAAATTCAAAATTATAATTCATGTTCTATTATACACTCTATTGCAAAACATATATTTGCATCCATAAGAAATTAAGCTACAGTCACAAAACTTGACATGTGTATGTGTCATTTGAGGAGATATGCAAATTATTAGAATTTGGAATAAAAAATAATTTTATTAGAAATGAACGGCAAAAAGAAAATGACATTTTAGTAAGTGGTTAATCTTCCCCTGGCAGCTATACAAGCAAATATTTGGTACAACATAGAATTGATTATGTTGCTTATATCCCTCTGCGGAAGATTCTGCCACAAATGTTGCAACAAGTCAGCTAATTCAGTGGTATTCTGAAAAGACTGCAATTGTCATCCCAACATGTCCCAGACATGTTTTGTTGGTGATAGGTCTGGGGACTTGGATGGCCATGGGAGAGTCTTAAAATTCTTGGAGACACTGTTGAGAAAATCGTGCAGTATCTGATCAAGCATTGTCTTGTTGATAAATGGAACATGGGCAGATTGACAGCATAGGTAGAAGAATAGGTTGCAGAATATCGTCAACATACAAGTGAGTCATCCAATTGACCTGCAGCACAATTAAAGATTAGCTATCCCAGAACATGGCTCTCTGGACTGGTGATAGTCTACAACAAATACAGGATTAAAATGCTGGCTAGTCCTCCTTCACAGACATGTGCAGCGGTCATCAGCACTGAGAGAAAAGCAGGATTCATCACTAAAGACAACATCCTTTCAATCGGACACTGTCCAGGCTAAATGAGCTTGGCAGAAATCCAGACAACTCTGCTTATATTGAGGAGTCAGTAGTCGGCACCTTAATGGACGTCGACACTCAATTCGACCTTCTGTCAGGCATCTCAGAATAGTATCCCCAGATACAGGGCACAGAGAATGGCAAATGCTTTCAAATGGCTGACAGCAATGTCATTGGTGTGGACGTGGCTCCTCTAATGATTGCATGATTCTCTCAAGAAATTGTCTGTCTGGAGCAATCTGAGCCTCTGCAATGATTACATGAGCCTTCTCTGATACACTGTTGCTAGCACAAAACAACTGCCATATTACTCCGACCAAGATGGTAACTGATACTTCTGTTGGACCAACCAACTTCCCATAGGCCTATGATGCAACCACTCTCCAAATCCGGCAATTGTTGGTAGCTTTGTTGAGTGCATCTCAAAGGCATCTTTGTACACAACTTGTAGTATCAAAGCAAAAACGTCCAGTTCCAATTGTCTTTGAGTGAAAACACTGATCATTTTAAATGTTGCATAATGCGTCATTCTCATGTCTGCTGCATGAGCCCTATAACATCATTAGTGCTGATAGTTTGATCATTTGCATGCCAAGTTTCGTGGATGTAACTAATTTTTTCTGGGTGCATATATTGTTTTACTACATTGTGTATTTCAATAACAAAAGCAGGAACGAAACATTTTTTACAGTACGGGTTTGAAAAATTGCCATTGTGAAGGGGGGGGGGGGGAGCATAGGACAACATGGCTTACACTTACCAGAGAATGACTGGGTATCCAACAGTAGAATAACAAACGTGGATGAGGTGGAATATGGCATAAGTAGATATGAAAGGTAAAAACTAAAGAAGGTAAGAAGAAATACATAGTAGGATTCTATGAATGAACAATATTTAATTTATCATAGGGAAAAAGTAATAAACTTTAGAATATATAATATACTTAGGGTATTTATAAGTTTGTGGTTTTACTCATTGAAAGAATGCATTCCTCCCTGGGTTTTTGTCGTTCATTCATAGAAATTTGCAATTATTCTTGTTTTCAGTGGTTTATACCCATTCAAAGAAGGTCATAATTCTCATAGGCTAAAAAATTACATAGTTATCTACAGGATCCAGGGCTGTGGAGTCAGTACCTCAAATCCTGGACTTCATTTTCCCACTGTCCGATGCCGACTCCTTTTGTATTCTAATATCCAACTTCGATACCGATATAAATAGCAAAAAATTTTAATTTTTCATATTGATAAATTTTTATTTGGTAAATATTTGATGTTTTTTAAATTTATTTTAAACCTACAAATTAATTTTAAAAACTATTAAAAAATTAAATATTTCAAAATAAAATTATTTTTCAATAGTTTTATTTAGGAACTGGAGTTAGTATATTTTTACCGACTCTAAAGCTTTGACAGGATCTACATTGGAAAATAAAAATCCAGGACTGTAAACTCCTGTGTCTATGTGGAGTATGAGCATGATACATCTGCAGATAAAAAATCCATTAAAAAAGTAATGGGTTAGGGGAAGGATGGTATGTTCCCTGTGGTTACTACTATCTCAATTGAGTTCCGGTCGTCTAAATTAGATGACACTTTCTGGGGCAAACAAACAGATATCTTACGATAGGTTTGACAATCTAGGTAGAAAGAAAGAAAGGATTGGAATCTCCTCTTTTTTTTTAATCCTCAAATCCTGGCTATACCTATAATTCTGTTAGTTGTATATATTGTCTTTATTTTTGGAGTAATTAAAATCCAAAAATAGTTTATTTTTCTTCCATTTAAATTACCTTTTCATGCCACTATATTATAATACAAAAACAACTGTTATTTGAAATATTTTTATTTCTGTACTGGAATTGTGACAAGTTGGCTTCATTTAAAAATTCACAAAATCGCCATATGAAAAAATAAATTACTCGAAAATATAAATTTATTGATATGTCAATACGATAGTTTTGATACATCACAAAACAATATTATATTGATTTGCCATATCAATATACCACATAAGTTTGCCTATCACTACTTGGTAGTCTGTAAGACTAATGGTCAGTATGCACTGATAAGTATTTTTAAGGTTACTACCCCAGGGTTAAATGGCATGGCTTGCAGATGTGCAAGATTATAGATATTTTTTTTTAAGTGGGTAAGAGCAATGATATAGGAGGAAGGTAAAAATATTTGAATCATATTAATTAAATTATGATAGTGCTATCTATTAATGTCTAAAATTTCTTTCTCTAAAAAAAGTCAATAAAAGCAACAAATTTAGATTTGAATAATTTTATGTGGGCCATACTGTACAGTTATGTTCTTGCTCTTTTTTTTATGAAAACAACTGTAATAAAAAGCTGTAAAATTTTATGCTATGTATATAATAACTTTATTTCATGCTTGGGAAAAAAAAATTATCACAGCCAACACAAACATAATATACATGATTATGTAAAAATACATCCATAATTACAAATTATATCATACGTCATAAAAAGTACAATTTGAATATCAGCTTTCTTCGCATGTATCTTCAGAGTCTGACCAAAGATAAACTGCCCCCTCAGCAGCTGTTAAAAGAATTGGCTTCGAAGGATGGAAAGATAAAGAATGGACAACTCTATGACCCTCATGGTGAAGCTTTTCTTTCACCGTGCCCTAAAAATAAAAATGCAGAATTTTTTATAACTGATCAAATATTATGAATATGTGTGTAAATAACTTAACGGATTAACTAACAACAAAGTTTTCACCATAGCTTTTGTACAAAACAAATCAAAATTGAAACTGCTCAGCTTTCATTAACCCTTTTAAAATGGGTGTCCCACCAGTGTGCCAGTAGTGAATGTCACGCACAGCTGGGTGGCTCATAGGTGAGCTGCCGTTTGAATTGGTTCTCAAGACGGATGTCTCATATATCAGTTTGAAATAATACTCATTAATTTAGCATTTTTTAAATGCTAATAGATGGAGCCCTATGTCCACTACAGTTGAATTTATCATGAGTCTAGAATGTTGATCTTCAATTTGTTCAAGTGTTTTGTATTTTTAATATTTTGGTTCAATGTGAAAGCCAGAACTGTATCAGTGGAGTAGCGTCTATTGAGGCTTAGAAGCTGAGCCTCCACTGTTTAAAATCTAATTTAAAGATACTTTCATTTACTATATATTTTAAAATAACTTTGTGAATATATATATGTCTTTTTTTAAAAGACTGTTACACTTACTTAAAATGAGACATTTCAAAGTATTTTTCCCATTAAAATGCATATCTAGAAACTGAAATTATTTAACCTTTACGGTGCATTGAAAGAAGAATGGTATTAGGACCGCCCACCTCTTAAACACTGCCATGGCTGATAAGCTAGAACTATTAGCTAGCTTTCAGAAAGGTATGGCTATTTCATCCCCCATTTTCAACCCTTTATAAACAGCGTAACATAAGACAATAATTGGATATGGGACGTGATGTTTCATAAATGAAAATTTCTTGGACAAGGCTAATGGATCCGCCATTTTAGGTCAAACATAGTTCTATTAATTAATCTTTACAGAAAAAAATCATATGTAATACTAAAATATATGAGGCATTTTCAATGAATAACATGACATTCACCTAAATTTAAACAATATCATGACGAAGAAATACACTAATAATGACTATCATTAAACTTAAGTAGTTTGTGAAGTAAACTTAGTCACAGCAACAATATGGCGAAGCATCTGCTTGCGTATTTGGGAGTTTTAGAAAGAATAAATCTGATTTCCCTTTAAAAATCACATTACATGAGAATCTCTGCTAAACAAAAGCCATTGATAATTTTATAGCGGATTTTTAGCAGTGGTTAAGATATTTTTAACCACAATAAGTTTTCAAAGTATAGTATTTGTAAATAATTAATATACAAAATTGTTTAAGGACATTGTTGACTACAGTGATTTTCAACTAAGCTTATGTTCCTGACATATTTCTCACCCATTTTTAGTGCACTCCTTTGAATTGCTTTATTTCGTTAGTTCTAGCTGTTTATATTTACAAAACTGATATATTTTTTCTATCATTTGCTAATAATATTCCAATATATTTCTACTTCATACATAGGCACCTGTAAAACTTTTTCCGGGAGGGGGGGGAGGAAACTCAAGCACATGATGTACAACATCGACTTGCTTGATGCTCACCTCTATTATATTGAATGTCCAAGGGGAAGTGTGACCCACTTTATCTCCCCTATGAGCGACCATGACTCCATATCTAATAAAATAATTTCAAAAGTTCATCTAATTTAGAAATAAGAAAACATTTGAAATGTTATATCTTGTATGTATTCATCTTACATAGGTAATATTTTAAAATCTCGTGCATTTCATCCACTCTTTGCATTTTTATGTAAAATTATTTTATTTTATTCACCAATAAATAAAACTTATAAAAATGCGAATTCCAATATAAATTTTACTTGTAATACCAAATTTTCAGCCTCCCCAGTCAAAAATCTTACGCTACACTACGTTACTGGTGAGCATAGTAAACAAACTAAGTTAGCTCTTTAAATGTTGCACATGTTATAGACATTCTCGTGTTTCTGGTCCTCCTGAATACTTTTATTTTCGGGGGTATTTCTGTGGTTATGGTATTCAGTCATTTTGTAATTTTTGTACTTTTTGCAGTAAGTATATAGAGATATTTTGTGGAGCGTTTAGAGAAGAAATTAGTGATTTACAAAGGCTAAAAGAAGGCATTTATTATTCAAAGAAGAAATCATTTGTATTGCCAATTAACTTTTGAGTTATTCAGATTATAGTTATGAATGTTTTCTTTCTCAAAGAGTGATAAAATGATAGTTTTGTGCAACTCACTGTCTTTGCGTGTATCCCTGTTTTAAAGATTATCATACAAAATTAAACTTTTAAACATTGTAATATTTTATTGCAAATAGGCTGCATATTTTCTACTAATCTTTGTTTTCATTAATTATTGTGTTGATTAAAATTTCTAATTTTATTTAATTATATCCCAAAAACTATGATATTTCTGTACATGATTAATTACTTCAATAATCAGCTACGGTTATGCAAAAAATGAAACAATTGAATTTAAAGTCTTTTTTATTCGATTTATTTTTCAAAAGTTAGACTTAGCTGTGCAAAAAGTTTCATCCTGTGTGATCAGTGTATTTTGATCCCACTCCGTCCTGTGCGAGCATCCCAGACAGCAATGCACCATCGCGAAAGGGTTAATGTTAGAATACCTCTTCTGGCATATGTTACTAATTATGTTAGACAGCCATAATCTGAAGAAAAATAATAGTAAAAATAGAAATACTGAACAGAAAAAATAGGAGCAAAAAAAAAGCTAAATTTAATTGAATACCAATGTTTGATACATTGAATAAAAAAATGAAATTATTTTAGTGCTCAGTTTATCTAACATAGTAATGTAATGTTTTTGATCATACACATATTCAAAAGTGGACAGTAGCATTGCTTCTTTTCTTTTTCTGCACTTCAGACAAGTGTTTAGTTAATGCTACTGCCATACAGAGCTAGAGCAGTGAAAATCCCATTTTGTAGTAGGCTACAGCAATAAAATTTTACATTTGGAGTAGGAAAATTTTTTATTTGTTGAAGTTTGAAGCAAGAAATTGTATGTTATTCAACATATTGTATGTTATTCTACACTGTTAAAAACATTTTTGTAGTAGTTTGAAGCAAGGGAATCAGCATTTTAAAAATTTCAAGAAATAAAATATTGACTTTTTCTATCTATTTAAAGCAGCACCACAACTTTGAATGCCTATGGTTATTCTGTGCATGGCTTTTAACCTCTATTTTTTTAAGCCATGTACTTCATTAGTATTTGCATACTTTCAGCCATTTCTTTTTATATTCAATCAGTAATCCAATATCTGCAGGATAGCTAATTTGTATATATAGCTAGTTTGCATAAAACAGCCTAATGGTTATAATAATTTGGCCACATATATTTCTGCTCATTTTGTTTGAGCATGATTTTTCTGTAGTGCAAGAGATGAGATTGCGTCATTTGGATATCTTCTTTTAAATGTTATGATAATTACATTTACAGGAAAAAAAAAAAGAAATATAGTATACCTCAATTAAATCCCAATAATATACATAACCATCTTCAGATCCAGATACAATATGGGAATCAGTATGAGACAAACAGCTTTCAATACGATATTTCTCATTCTTATGACCCATATATCTGAAAACAAATTAATGCAAAATTAAGAAATTGGTTTCAAATATTTTCAAATATTTCAGTTATGGATGGAAAATTAGATTAAGAATATCTGCAATCCAAATGAAAATATAAAACAAATATATTACATTTTTTCATTCCATATCAATTATACCAATATATATGCATATTCAATATTCTACGCATATTCATATACACACCAATATATACGCATATTCAATATTTTACATATGTAAAATATAGCGGTGCTTCTGCTAAAAACTTTCCTCAAGCTTACTATCATTTAACTTTAACATTGCCTTACTATCATTTAACATATGAACTGTGTAAAGTCCACAGCTATCAAGTCCTTTCATCAAGCTCTGGCTCTGTTCCATTAATAAAACTATGGCATTGTAAGTAAACTAATTTTTTCATTTTTAATTGTGCTATAAAAATAAAATTGTTCTATTGCTATGATATGGAAGAATTAGAATAGGGAAATGGATACTTTTAGACTTTCAGCAATGCATAAGAATATGAACTGAATGCTAAAATAAGACAGTAAAATAAAGAAAAATACAAACAACATAATTAAGCACTAATTAGCAACCATTATATATTTGTGCTTTCTCTTATCCTTTGCACAAAGTTTTCTTATTTATTAAGGCAGTAAATGTTGTGGCAATTAAATGCCAATAAAATTTCTTTTGGTTTAAGTAGTGCATATAGTTACTCCAGCATTTTCATTATTTCTCAGTTTGATCATTTTAACAAATGTTGTTAGCAGTTCCAAATGCTTTGATTTTTTTACGACTTTTGAACAAAAAACAGATTTTTCCAGCATTTTCCTGATGTTTCAGTTCACTTTTATATTCCATATAAATTCCTGATTTCCAGAGCAAACACAAATTCTGAAAATTGATTGAACACATATTTTTAGCACATTTAAAATACTAATTCTTGGGCAACAAACTGGGTTTTATTTTAAAGTGTTATAATAATCTTGGCATATGCACAGAACTGTCGAAAATTAAAAAAAGAATAGATTTTTAAATAAAAAAAATGTCCAGAGCCAATTTTTTAATTGGTGGCCGAGTCAATAACTTTGAAAGAATTTTTACATTCTGTCTAGGCAGACTAAAATTTGAAGTGGTTTTCTAATTTCATAAATTTTATCAATGTATATTTATTTATCCTAAAACTAATATTGCTCCTTCTTCAGACATTTTTCTATATAAATCGAGTATTCTTTTTCATCTTGCAATTTTTAAACCTCTTTTCCAGTTTTGCATTAATTTAAGTTTAAACCTGCCTTTTTTCATTATTCAGTCATATTTACACTGATAAATTTAAGGATAAAAGTAATTTCTTGAGTCAAGCTAGGGTATATGCTATCCCACTTTATCTCCTGATAATAATTATAAGTTTTATATTGGTAGTACAAAATGTACTATCGGTATTCGTTTATCTGAACATGCTTGTGATATTGAAAATAATAAAACTGTCCACAGCTCTTTCGCAATTAGTTATTAATGATAAATTTACCCCTAACTTTGATAAAACTTTTATTTTAATTAATTGCAATAACCCCCATAATATTTTACTTTTGGAATGCCTTTTTATTTATATTTATCGAGAATCTATTTGTAACTTTCAATCCTGTTCAAACCCTTAGTTTCGCATGGTGTCTCATTCTTGACTCGATGTGTTTTAAACCATTATATGATTTTCTGAAAATCTAGTGCTTCACTACTAGTTTTGTTTATGCATTGGCCTGATTTATTTATGTACATGGGTTTTGAAATGAATTGAATTATTTTTGTTTGAAATGTATATACTTATCTGTGTATATGTTAATTTTAGTATCGATTTATCCAATTCACCCTATGCAAATTTGTATTCACAATTTTTGGTTGTATAAAAGCTCATGTCTGTCAATTTCTTATTATTGCCACTGATGATGGGCATTATGTTGTCCGAAAGCACTATGGCATTTTGAAAAACTTTTTCTGTACATCAAGATGATGTATTAAATACAGTTTACAATACTTGTAGTCTTTGCTGAACATATTAAAATATTTTAGACGTGTTTTACTATACTTCAAAATTTATTAATATGTTTAATTTTTTTAAACACACAATAATTATTTCATTATTATTACAAGCACTACATGAAAAATATATCTTGAATCGGATAAAAATTACCATATTTAGGATTTTATATTTCATGTAGTTTTGATTGGAGTGTATTTAGGCACATATTTAGAGTGCAGCCATGTAGTGACCTATGCACCTGCACGCAGATGCATATATAGCCAGACCTGCTACCCTGGAACTCCAAAATTAGAGATATTTATGAGAAGATTAACTTAAAATACACTCTGTTGCAAAAAAATATATTCACCTTAAGAAATTGAGCTACAGCCATGAAATTAGGCATGTATGTATTATTTGAGGAGATATGCAAATGATTAAAATTTGGAAGGAAATTTTTTTTTATATAAGAAATGGTGCAACAAGAAGATGACAGTTTAGTAAGTTGTAAATTCTCCCCATGTAACTATATAAGTCAATATTTGGTGTGGCATAGCATCAATAATGTTTCTTATGTTCTTCTGCAGAAGATTCTGCCACAAATGTCACAACTGGTCAGCTAATTCAGTGGTATTCTGAGAAGGCTACAATTGCCGTCCAACACATATCCTAGATGTGTTCTATTAATGATAAGTCTTAGGACTTGGATGGCCATAGGAGGGTATTAAATCCTTGAGGACATTGTTAAGAAAGTTGTGCAGTAAGTAGTCAAGTGTTGTCTTGTTGACAAATAGAACCTGGGCAGTTTGACAGCATGGACAAAATAATCAGCTTCAGAATATCGCCAATGTACAAGCAAACTGTAAGATTGGCTTGTAGTACAACTATAAAGGTGATTGGCTCTCCCACCACATGGCTCTCCAAACTGTCACACCATGTGTGATGACCGTGTGCTGCTCAACAACACATGTTAGATTGAAACTCTGGCCAGTTCTCCTCCATACACATATGAGGTGGTCATCAAGACTGAGAGAGAAGCAGGATTCACCACTAAAGACAATGTGCCTCCAATTGGACACTGTCTAGACTGACCAAGCTGAGCACCAATCCAGACTGCTTTAATGAAGAAATACTGAGAAACTTTTAAAACTCTAATATTTTTATTGAGGTGTCCAGTAGGCTGCCTCCCATCATATGAAATGCGAATAAGGAATTCTACACATGTGTATTGTCCAAACAGTTACCTTACACCTTTCTGGTAGGTCGGATGGTCTGGGTTTCAACACATGTGTATTGTCTTGAGTCAAAGAGAAACTGTGATTACTTTAAAGATTCTAATTTCACTGATATTACAGTTTTTTTAGGAATTTCCTGATATTTCCCTGATTTTTCCAGACGTTTCCTTGATTTCCAGGTTCTGTAACCACACTGGTATGTTAGACCAATCAGCTTCCCTTAGATCTATGATGCAATTTTTCTCTACATCCGATAATTGTTCATAGTACCGTCGATTATGTCTCAAAGGCATCTTTATACACAACTGGCAGTATCAAAGCAGAAAAATTAGTTCCAATTGTCCGTGAGTGAGAATGTAAGAATATTGGTCATTTTAAATGCTGCACAATGCATAAGTTCTATAACATCATTTGTGCTACCAATTTGATAATTTACATAACTCTTAAAGTGACATTTGCATGCTAAGTTTCCCGATTGTAACTCAATTTCTGATGGGTGCATATATTTTCTTTGCTATAAAGTGTACCTTACAGGTTTTTCTCCCAAAAAAGAAAATTTCAAAATCAGATGAAATGAATTTAAGCCCAGCTGCAAATACTGCATATAGATTAACAGTAGATTTAGGAACAACACCATTTTAAAAGTTAAAGTTAAGCTTAAAAGTTACTTTTTATGTTAATTTTTTACTTTTATTTTCATTAACTTATAATTTAATTTGTTAATTTTTGTCTAAAAAGTGGCAAAAATTCAGTTAAATTAAAAGTCTTCTTAGTGTTTTTTTGGCCATTTTCTTGATTGCTGGGTTATCACATCATGCCTTTGACTTAAAGTTTGATGCACTTGGTGTCAGAATTATGGCTCATATTACTAGGACAACTAATAAGCCTGCTCCCTTACAATCTATCATATGTTTTTGTGGCTACTCCTGTAAGTGGACTTCTTACTCAACAATTTTGGCAATGTGACATCATGGCCCACTGAAATCTAAAATTAATGCTATTTTGTTGCTTGACCATACAGTACAGGATCTATTATCCGGAATGCTTGGGACTTCAGACATTCTGGATAAGGGGTTTTTCCGTAATTCGGAACACTTTTTCTAAAACAGTAAAACAGTTTTCTAAACAGCGTACAGTTAACAAAACGGTTAACTGGAAATACCAAAAGTTAATTTTTATGTTAAGAATTTCAAAAATATGTGAAAATGAAATCCATAAATTGAAAATTATAAACTTACTTGTACACGAGAAAAAAAATTAAAAATCTCTGCAAATTTCTTTAGATTCCGTAGCTTTTTCCAAAAGCCCCCGTCACTTTGCAGTGAAAGACGTTATGACGCCACTTTACCACTACGAAATCATCTAGGCATCAAACGAATGCGCACCCATTCTAAAAAAGAAAATATGTTTTTTTTTTTTAAATATAAGTTTTTTATATCGTTTCACAAACTGTTTTGTCATTTGTGGAAAGTATGTTTATCTGACATGGAACAAATATATCCACCATGGAGGTAGAGTTCACTTTTACCTCCTTGATACTTGTAGTTTTCCTCTTCTTCCGGAAATATTTTTAGCAACATTTCCGGTGTGGTAAGTTGTGGATTCAGCCAGACTTTGTTCATGTCAGGATCGCAAACAGTTGAAGTGAGAAAAATGTAGATTTCAACGCATTATTTTATAATATTAATACTGCTAATTAAGGCAAAAAATCATTTGGAGGGATTTTAAACAAAAAGTTGTTATTTGGCGCAATTTTTGGCAAATAGTTGAGTGTTGGCGCAGAATTTGGCATTATTTTTCCGTATTCCGGTTTTGGGAGAGTCCAGATATTGGGACGCCGGATAAGAGGTCACGTACTGTACTTGTATGATGATTTCTGTCACTTGAGAAAGAAAACATGTATTTTACTGTGTAACGTTTTCCATGCTAACCAGCTTATAAAATGCACAAACAGTTATCTCAAACATTATAGTGCTATAAAACATCAATTTGAAATCTGAATTGCAAAAGTAACATTTTCATTTAATTTAATTATGTTTCTGAACATTTAATTTTAATCAGCCATTTTTTCTACCCACCACCATAATATAAAATTTTGAATAAATATCAAAGTTTTCACTCAAATTTCAAAAAATTCTATCTAGTTCCAGATTTTTTGTTAACAAAGCCAAATATAAAGTTCCATGAAAATTTATTAATATTTGTGGCAGCTATCGTGTAGACAAGAAAAGGATCACAGATGCACATTACTCCAAAAATAATAATAATGCATTCAAGATGTCCTAAAACATATACTGGTATTGAAACCTCGAAATCAAAAATTTTTATGAAAACAATACTTTCTCAATATTGCGTATGCGAAAGTAAAAATTGATCAGGAATTTCAATCGACTTTAAAAGTTATGTAATATGAATATTGTACATTCACCTGCTAATTTATGCAAATATACTGAAGAACACTATGAATGCTAATATATAAAACTAAAAATAATTACTCAGATAGAACTTCTCCACTATCTTTATCAACCAGACGCAAAGTGTTATCTAAGCAACTAACTAAAGTACACTGGCCATCTCTTGTCTGTTTTACACAGTTTAAGGAACCTGCAAAACAAATTAAACATATCAAAATAATTTTTATATTTGTTTTGTACATTTTATAATTGTCTTGCAAATACAATAGTCCCCTTAATCCAAAGTTCAGTGTTATCTAAACTAGCTTTTTTTTTTCACCAGCTTATCACTTTTTCTGATGGAGTTAAAATATCAACTCTCATAAAATCCTGCAAATTTTTTTGCAGTGAAATTGAGGAAGAAAACAATGGTGAAGATAATCTTCTACTCGATAGAACTAGTAAAAAATCTTCCTGTTTTACAATCTATAATGGCAGAAGGCATTCAAGATTGGATGAATGAGTATGAGTAACAAAAGATGACTGGTGATATGATTACAAATTTAGTGAGAGAAGAAAAACAAGAGCGTGAAGAGGAGGATGATATGTGCTCAAGAGAAGTCTCAAGAACGTCATGTATGGAAGGCTTATGCGATTGAGAACACAGTGCAATACACTGAACAGTAGGATGAGAGCATGCTCGAGTATAGACAGTATGTATTAAACAAACACATAATTACATATGTATTTATTGTATATATATATATATATATATATTACAATATATTTACTTAATGGCAGAAATGAGGAGAGATCTCGGTCCACATTAGTTCAAACAATTGGAACTCTACTGTATTTACATAAATTACATAAACAAGAATCAACTTATCTTTTATTTGGAAATTTTCATTATAAAATTTAAAAACACTTCATTATATAAGTGAAAAAGTGCCAAATTCAGCATGCAGTATGACACAATAATAATGGAACTAAAATTTGGTAGCTGTTATTGACTTTGGAATGTCATCACATGGCCACTGTGCTGAGAAATAAAGTTTAGTTTTCTTTGCATATTAATAAATGGTGCTACCATACTTACAATGTGTGTTCACTTGCAATTAATATTTTAAAGTAATATAAGCTGTTTATGCACAAGGCAACATATGCAAAAATGATTGGTTGAAATACTGAAAAAAATGTTGCAATACAAAAATAAAACATTGTAAAAATTCATTAAAACATATTGTGTGGTTCGATTTAAAAAATAAATATTTGCACACATCTACAGACATGTCTTTTAATTTGATATAATGTTTGCATTTTTATGTTATGGATTAGCTGAGGATTGAGGATACACAGAAAAGACAATTAAGGACTTTTTCTGAAAGAACAAAAAATTCAAGGACTTTCAATGTTTTAAACCAAGGGTTTCTAAACTATGGTCTGCTGACTGCAGCTCATTAAATAGTACCAAAATTAATACAGCCCAAACAATAGTATTAAAATTTGGAGCTGTTGTTGACTTTAGAATGTCATCACATGGTCACTTTGTTGTGAAACAAAGTTTAGCTTTCTTTATATTAATAAATGGTGTTACTAGACACAATGTGTTCACTGGTGTTACTAGACAATGTGTGTGTGTTCACTTGCAATTCAATTTTTTAAGTAATATAAGTTGTTTATGTACAAGGAATATAAATATACCTTTAATGTGACCATTCTTAGGTAACAAAAAATACTAAAAATGACATAAACTTCACATTAATTAAAAAAAAAACTTACATCCTACATTATCTTGATGCAACTGGCCTGCTCGAAGATCGTATCTACGAATACAACAATCTAAAGAAGTGGCAAAAATTTCATGATCAGAAACAGAAAGGGAAGTAACTGCATCTTTAGCATCACGAAAAACCTAGATTAAAAAACTTCAATGTTTACTTTAACAATATAAAAAGGAAAAGACATGAATTATAATTGCAGTAACATAGATCTGTGTTACCCACAGATAGTCGTTGCTTTTGAAATATGGATGAGTTAGATGTGGTGTTCGATGTATTTAATTACAGATAGTTTAAAAAAAAAACAATGGTTTTCTTCTCCCCCTCCCTCAATAACAGTGTAGTAAAATTAAAACATTTTACCAAAATTTGATATTCCATTATTGACTTAATATTTGATTATGATGTTATTATTCATTTAGATGCTTTTTTGATGAGAAGAAATGGTCATATGTTAATTAGTACATTATAAATGATGTTCGTTATAAAAACGAAAATACTTTTAAATCAAGTTTTGTTTGTAATATCTATTTTAGGTTTTTTCATGCAATAAAGCTAGGATATTTTTCATGTAGGGCAAAACCAGTGTTTGACACCTCTTTTTCCACAAAATCGGCACCTCCTATCAATGACGTGAGATTAAATGTCAAAACGCTGCACGTTTCCTATTGGCCAGTTAAATAGTAGCATTCAGAGCATTCATTCAGGGGTTGCATTTTCTTCTCGCAATATTTAGTTTGGCGCATATTTCCTTCCTGCACCTGCCACTTATTGACGTTTTTTTTTATTTACGTTACTTGTGTATTTTCATGATTAGCTCTTTGTTTTCAGAAAGTTAATTATTTCTTCGCATTGTATTATTTTATAAAAAAATATGCGTTGTATTTCATTCAGTTTATTGTATTTTATTATTAATTCCTCGCGTTAATAAGAAAGTTTACATCGTTCACTTGCTATGGATGACAATAAAGAACTGCAATTCCAGTACTGTGACAAAGTTTTTGTGAAATGCGTGTCCACAACAGTGTGACATGTAACTTTTGCAAAATCTGTAATCATGAATATGTATGTACATGTATTGATGCAACATTAAAAATAAACATGTACAAACATATACATGCTGTGCAGTAGCGTAGCGTGAGATTTTTGACAGGGAAGGCTGAAAATTTGGTGTTACAAGTGAAATTTATATTGAAATTCTCATTTTCATAAGTTTTATTTATTGGTGAATAAAATAAAATAATTTTACATAAAAATCCAAAGAGTGGATGAAATGCACGAGATTTTAAAATGTTACCTATGTAAGATGAATACATACATAATATAACATTTTAAATGTTTTCTTATTTCCAAATTAGATGTACTTTTACAATCATTTTATTAAATATGAAGTCATGGTCGCCCATAGGGGAGGTAAAGAGGGGTCACATTCCCCCCCTGGACATTCAATATAACAAAGGCGAGCATGAAGCCAGTCAATGTTGTACATCATGTGCTTGAGTTTTCCCCCCCCCCCCTCCCTCCCCAGAAAAGTTTTACAAGTACCTATGTATGAAGTAGATATATATGAGAATATTATTACAAAAGTGATACAAAAAATATATCAGTTTTGTATATATAAACAGCTAGTATTAATGAAATAAAACAATTCAAAGAAGTGTACTGAAAATGGGTGAGAACAATGTAGTCAATAATATCCTTAAACAATTTTGTATATTAATTATTTACAAATAGTATACTTTGAAAACTTCAAAATATCATAATTACAATATGCTAAAAATCCGCTAGAAAATTATTAATGGCTTTTGTTTGACTGAGATTCTCGTGCGACGTGATTTTTAAAGGGAAATCAGATTTATTCTTTCTAAAACTCCCAAATAAGCAAAAGGATGTTTCGTCATATTGTTGCTGTGACTAAATCTACTTCACAAACTACATTATTACTAGTGTGTTTCTTCATCTTGATATTGTTTAAATTTAGATGAATGTCATGTTATTCGTGGAAAATGCCTCATATTTTTTAGTATTACATATGACGTCTTTTGCAAAGATTAATCAATAGAACCATGTTTGACCCAAAATGGCGGATCCATTAGCCTTGCCCAAGAAATTTTCATTCATGAAGAGTCACGTCCTATATCCAATTATTATCTTAAGTTACTCTGTTTAAAGGGTTTTAAATGGGGGAAGAAATAGCCACACCTTTCTGGAAGCTAGCTTATAGTTCTAGCTTATCTGCCAGGACGGAGTTTAACAGGTGGGCAGGCCTAATACCATGAATCTTTCAATGCACAGTGAAGGCTAGATGATTTCAGCTTCTAGATATGCATTTTAATGAGAAAAATACTTTGAAACGTCTCATTTTAAGTAAGTAAAGTGTAACAGTTTTCTAAAAAAATACATATATATATTCACAAAGTTATTTTAAAAATATAATAAATAAAATTATCTTTAAATTAGTAAAATAGTATGGGAACACATCAACTAATTAAAACTTTAAAATCAAAGACAACCAAAAAATAAGTTTAAAAGTCCTTTATTAAAATCTCCATTTTACGACGTACAAAATTACATGGTCAAAACGCTCTTCACCAGTGGTGAAGTGAAAATAAGATATGAACAAGTGCTCAAATATAGGCCATAACCGCCAGGCAAAATTTACATATCATCAATTTACATTTTTTCAAAAACGAGGCATTTAAAATATAAATAATTATAAAATACAAATTAGAATAAAAGGTAAAGGTTCATAACCAATATGAATGTAGTCAAACAAGGGAGGCTCAGCATCTGAGCCTCAATGGACTCTATGCCACTGATGGTGTGCACCATTTTTTGTCAGAAAGATCTTTGGCAGAAAAAAATGAGAAAGTTGTTGCTAAAATGGTAGAAAGTGAGTTTTAAGGATCACCTTAATGAAAATACAATTTCCACAAAGCCAGACCTCAAACAAAATTAAGCCATATTACTCAGTTGGTAAATACTGTACCTCTGAATCATAAAACTGAAAAAAAAAATTTGTAAACGTCTGGACGATATAATTTCTATAACTAATGAAGGAAATAGGGGTCAAATCAAAACTGAAACAACCAATAAAAGAATAGAGTTACTGAAAATAGAGTGTCAATCAATATTTTTTTCAACAAAAGAGAAACGCATCAGTGTTGAGCCAGTGGCAAAACCAAGCCTTCAATATAAGCAGGAAGTAACAGAATTTGTTTGTAGTGGGAATGATACTCCTATAGTAAACATTCATGTTTCATTTGATCATACTTGCTGTAAATTTAAGTAAATACAGTAATGGACCAATTATTTGAAATCCTTCGGACTGCTAGTTTTCTGGATTTCAGCTGCTAAACAAGATATTATGTTGATTTGGCATTATTGTCTATTCTCTGTACTATGCTAAATACACTATAAACCTTTATTTTATAAATTACATTTATTTTATAACTTAAATCTTTATAAAATATAATTCAATGTAAATAATCTTACTCCGTTGTTTTAAATCTGCGACTTTGACAGTCCAATAGTTAAAATAACTAAATTTGAAAAAGTCCGGATTTTCGAAGTTCTGTATTTGTTTTATATCATAAAACCACTATATACATTTAAAAGAAAAGAATTATTTTGTTTTTAATCTTGTTTATATTAAAGGAAATTAGCAATTTCCATTGAAAACGCACACACGAAAAAAGATCTTTTAAATTTTTTCCAGATAATTGGTCCATTACTGTATTACATTTTTAGCTATAATGAATCTGAATGTAACTGCCGCTTGTAAAAACATGAATTCTGTGACATAAGCAGATATTAAAATTAAGCTATTACAATTGTTTCAAATGCATTGTCAGTCCCCATCATCAGGTTATAAAAGTGATGTGTACTAATTAAAATATTAAATACAATGGCAGTTGTATTTAACCATTTGATTAGTATACTCTTTTATTTATTATTCCTTTTCGTTTATTTTATGCTTATGAGGTCCTTAAAATAATTGTACACATACTTTTCATATCTCTGCTTCTATCGAGGAATTTGTATATTTTTAATTGTTGTTGTTAACTAATTTATAAAATATTTTATTAATTTTTTTACATTTGCCATAAAAGAGAACAGCTACTTTTGCTCTGACTTATATGTTGATCATCATGCTTTTCAGTAACTGATACTGATATTGGATCAGGATTTCTTTGTTCAGCACCTAAAGCATTTAAACATCCAATATTAAATTCACTCACACTAGAAACTACTGACAGTTCCAATTGTTTGTTTTTTTAATATAAAGATTTCTTTAGAACAGTTTTCCAAATTACACTATGAACGTTTTCATTAGCATTTTGTGTCTTACCTGTAATACACTGTGACAATAATTCATTATGTACAAATCTCTGATACACTGGCAATATTTTCGAAACAACATCTTCAGATAGTATGGTTTTCATACTTGAATGAGGTTTTGGTCTTTCTTTATTCACAATTGATCGCTTTGGGAGATTTGTTGTGTTCTGAGAAATTGTCAGTAGATGAACAGTGCAACAAAGTAACATAGACGGCATTTTTCATCCTGTCAATATCCGACACATTGCCTTTTATAGATTTCCCATAAAAGTTAATGAATTTCACAATTGTTTTACTTTCAAACTACCTTTTTTATGACCTCCGATGGTAACACTTTTACTTCGTCATTCTTTAACCCCAATCCAGTTCCCAATCGTTTTGCCACATGGCTGATGCATTCTTCCTTTGTAATTTTTACATCACTACCATAAACATTCAACTGCAATAAATGTTTGTAAGTCCATCCACCATCCGAAACTAAACTTGCATATTTCATTCCATGATCAAGAGATCGTTTCCATAATATTTCTGCAGCTTTCATTTCCATTGAACCCCAGAATCCATCATAATTTCGTGAACGTTCATACTTGTGACCTTGATACCAAATGTTGCACTCAACACTATTTTCCTTCAAATCTCTCTTCGCATTTGTGCATTTGGGGTAATATTTTAACAAAATTCCATAGTAAATCGCAAGCTCTGTCAAAATATCAATGGCAATTCCTATTCCGTAAATTGATGTGTGTCCACATTTCTACCGAGTTGCATCATAAGAGACTATAATATCAATGAAGTTGCAATCCACGATACACAAAGTTCTTTGTAATTTTCCTGCACAATATTCCGAGCAATCAGAAGTACATCCTGGTTCAAGTTCTTCCTTTCTTTAGACAATTATAAAATGTATTCTTATCCATGGTTTGAATTCCAAGGTCACTTCCAAAGCTGTGTGACCTATTCCAATTTTTAAAATTATGAGTCTTTTATTTGCATTGAAGCATTTTAGCATTTTTGAATTATTTACACAAAGCTGTGTGACCTATTCCAATTTTTAAAATTATGAGTCTTTTATTTGCATTGAAGCATTTTTGAATTATTTACACAAGGACTGGAGAATGCTGATCCAAATATTTTTCCACAGATTTTACAAGTCAATTAAATTTTTGTGAGTACCCAAACATTCCTTTGGAAATTACATCTGATGAGTTTGATGTATCAATTGAAGCTGCCCATCGCTTGTGAGCTTTATTTATAGTTGCTTGTTTTCTTTTTCTATCTCTTTAAAAAAAAAAAAAAAAAGATTTCGGTTTATGATAATGCTTACTTATCATATGCATTGCTAATAGAAAAGTTCTTTAAAACTATAAAAACAAATTACAAATACAACTATGAAAATGCAGCTATCAGTTCTGTAAAGAACTTTTATTATTCGAAGTAAACGAAGAGAAGGTAAATAACAGATGCAAGGTAAACAAACAAATACTGTCAAAGGTACTGAATGTAAATAAGCACTTTCAAAAGAAGTCACAGTTACAAAGGTTGCTGCCAAATTGTAATAAACATGGGGTTGCTAAAATATAATGTTTACTCGGTACACCGAACTAAAACAGTTCGTTATCAACTGTGAGTGACAACTGGTCCATGTTTATGATTGGAAATATTTGGATAATAGCTTTTGGCTGGGGAAATATTTCAATAATAGTTGGATTTGAATGCAGTTTTTTGTAATTGATGTAAGATAATGTGTATAATAATAATATGCAAAACAAAATTTTTTGCATAAATTTGTCGAGTTTTGATAATTTGAACGTCCACTGTCCCCTTAAAGTTTTTTTTTTCCAGAACTTGCCCGGAAGTATCCTTGTACTAAATTTCATAGTTGACATTGCTTCGATTTTCTGTGACAATACCAGCAAACAGACAGAAACATTGATTTTTTGCTGACTTTCATTATTTGAGATTAATTTTATTTACTTTTAGTTAAATTGATAATTTTTAATAGACCATACCACATAAATAAAAATTCACCGGATTCTAAATGTGTTTATGAAATAATACCATTTGTGAATCATAAAGCGATGAAAACAGATTTTGCCACATATTTGATATTTAAATGTTTTAAATTTGTTAACACATTGATTCGGTACATTCCAATTATGATTGCAGGTTTAATTACCAAGTGTAATACATCAATGTGTGAAATATTATAATACTATTTGTAGTACAGTAAATCATTTTATAAATAAAAAATTATTTTGTAAAATATTTTGAACCAATATGCTTTTATTGCTTTATAATAATATTTTTTTATATACATGGAGTGTGGGGAGGGGGTTATGATATTAAAAAGAAGAAATTGATTTCTATGAAATAAAGTGCAATTGTTTTTAAATGATGCAATCTTACAAAAATTCCTAAAATTGAATAGAACAGAACATGATTGGATTAATAATGGATTTTTTAAAAGTACAGAATACATTGCAAACAATACATTTTACTGTAAAATTATAACACATATCCATAATATTTTTCTTGATTTTTAAATTGTTGATCTATATAAATCCAGAATCTATTAATCTGTAAAAAATATACTAATAAAAGCGCCCAAATGATTAAAAATTCAGAACACATTAACCAATCCGAGTGCTTCAACTAGCTAGCTTTTCTCAGAAATAGGTTTTACACATTTACTAGAAACTAAAAGAAAAATAAAATTCCAACTTTATCAAAGTATTTTTATTGTAGATATATTTGCAAAGTTGATGAACATAAGCATGGCAAAAAATTTTGCAAACAAAATCGTGGTAGTTCATTTTGCTAATGAAATATATAATACGTACTCTAAAATAGATTTCATTATGCCTAACGTAATAGATGGTATGAATGAATGAATGATATGAAGGTGGGTGGCTCCAGAAGAGCCTAGCACATCGACCAGAGGTCTATTGTACTACCCCAAAAAGTGAAGGTCCCTAAGAGAAGAGACCAGTAGCCGATGCAAACATAAGCAGGCACTTGACAGGAATGTCGTTCAGCTCCCAGGGTTCAATCACATGACGACCAATGTGTTCGAATCTGTGAGCAGAGTAGGCCTCACATTCACACAGAATGTGAGCTGCAGTTTCTTCGCTGTAATTGCAGCCTCTGCAAAGCGAATCCTTGGAGACACCCATAATATTAAGATGTCTCTTGAGAGTGCATTGCCCAGTAAGGAGCCCAACAGCTCTCCTGATGCCAGTTCTACTGAGCCTAAAAAGTTCCTCTTGACGTGCACTAGGGCAATTACAGTTGAGAATTTTCACTTGCCTTTGTCCCTTAGTGTCACGCCAGTTCTTGCATTGAAGCTTCCTGAAGATGTCAAAGACAATTCTTCTGATAAGATCATTGGGAATACCCAAGGCTGGCTCAGGGCCCACAAAAGGAGTACTAGAGCCTTTCCTAGCAAGTTCATCTGCCAATTCATTGCCAGGAATGCCCGAATGACCAGGCACCCAGTACAGAATGACACTATTATTACTAGCAATTTTACAGAGAGCTTTATAGCATTCCCAGACAAGGGAAGACGTCACAGTGAATTTCCCCAGAGCCATAAGAGCAGCCTGACTGTCAGAACAAATGAAAATCTGGCTATTCTCGTACTTTCTGTCATAGCAAATTCTACAACACATAAGAATGGCAAATACTTCAGCCTGAAAGACAGTAGCAAAATTGCCAAGCGGATAAGATAGCTTAGTGCCATCATCAGGGCAACAGACTCCCGCACCAGTACTTGTGCCAATCTTCGAGCCATCAGTGTACCATACAAAGCAATTATGTTTATTGTAGGTTGGAGTCCTCTTCCAATCATCCCGCGAGGGGACAAGAATTTCATAAGGCTTATCAAACGTAAATTTGACATGTATGCCATCAGGTGGCATACAAAAATAAGGATGCCTAGCAACATTACTGTTAAGTTCACCCCAAGATAGATACCTTGAGTAATCTTTCCAGTGTTTCAGATATTTGAGTCTGTTCATGCAGATAAGTGCTTCTGCCTCAATACGCATATAGAGCGGATGCAAGCCAAGTAAAAGTTCAAGAGTTGCAGTAGGAGTGGTTTTCATGCATCCGGAGATTGCAATGCACACCATCCTTTGAAGCTTAACTAAATCAAGTTTAGCAGTTTCACTTCTAATTCTGGACCACCAAACAATGGATCCATAAGAAATGATAGGACAGACTATCATCGAGTAAATCCAATGAATAGCTCTGGGATTAAGGCCCCAGGTTTTCCCAATAGCATTCCTACAAGACCAGAAGATTCTTCTGGCTTTAGTTGTGCAGTAGTCCAAGTGTCTCTTCCAATTAAGTTCCTTGTCAAAGTAAATTCCCAAGAATTTAACCTCCTTGGAGCAAATAAGCTTCTGTCCAAAGAAGCAAATATTCCCAAGATTAAGTATGCGTTTCTTTGTAAACGCAACTAAAGCAGTCTTCTGCGGATTAACCGTAAGACCTGTATTTTTACACCATGTTTCAACCCTCCTAAGAGCAGTAGACATCATGTCAGAGACAGTGTTGCCAAATTTGCCCCTGGCAACGATGACAACATCGTCAGCATATCCAATGCAAGAAACACCAGAGATATTAATGCTTTCCAGAAGAGAGTCCACAACAAGACACCAGAGAATTGGTGAGAGCACACCCCCTTGTGGACAGCCCGAAAGTGCATGCAGAGTCATACTTTCACCAAGTAAAGATGCACAGATATACCTGTTAGATAACAGGTTCTTGATCCAATAAGATATCGTGGTATCAACACCTCTTCTGTTGAGAGCAACAAGAATGGTGTCAATAGGTACTTTATCAAAGGCACCTTCAATGTCAAGAAAGGTAGCAAGAGCAATTTCCTTGGCATTGAGATTTCTCTCTAAAATAAAGGAGAGACTGTAAAGAGCAGTGTCCGTAGATTTGCCCGGTTGATAGGCATGTTGAGAACTAGACAAGGGCTTAGAGGCCAGAATCACTTCCCTTAAATACCTATCGATAAGTTTTTCAATAGTCTTAAGCAGAAAAGACGTAAGGCTGATAGGCCTAAAAGATTTGGCCTCATAGTAATAGTCCTTTCCAATTTTTGGAATGAAGATTACCCTAGTATGCCTCCACGCATTTGGTATATGACCAAGGGCAATACAAGCTCTGTAGATGTTGCAGAGAATAGGAGCAAGCATCTCTATTCCCTCCTGGAGAAGAATAGGAATGATGCCATCAGTTCCCGGAGTTTTATAGGGTTTATGGGAATTAATTGCCCATTTAACCCTACCAAGAGTAACAATGCTCCTAGCAATACCCCAGCTATTGTCGTCAGACAAGGTGGAGCAAGCAATACCACTGTCATTCTGAACAACAGGATGAGAAACCGGAAAGTGAACTCTGAAGAGCTCACTAAGGGTCTCCTCACCAGTGACAGTAAAGTCACCATTGGGCTTCTTGACAGTGTTAAGTTTACAATTTCTGTCTCTAGCCATCAACTTAACAAGTTTTGCAACGGCAGAAGTATCATTAATACCTTCGCAGTATGTTCTCCAAGAATTTATCTTGGCATCCCTAACTGCTTTATTATAGGAGGTGAGGGCAGATTTATAAGTCTGCCAATCACCATTCTTCTTGGCTCTATTAAAGAGCTTCCTGCATTTCCCACGCAACCGGCTGAGCTCACTAGACCACCAAGGAACAGTCCTTGGGGAGTCAGCTATGGTGGTTCTGCAGTTGCTATGAAAGGTACCGATGATGGCCTGTTGCACAGAGTCAACAGCCAGATCCACGCTTTCAATAGAGGAATACTCACCAATGTGATTCGCCAAATTGGCCCTAAGGTCTTCTTTGTAGGAACCCCAATTCGTCTTCCTAGGGTTCCTACCTTTGTCCTCTAAAACAGTTACAGGACCTTTAACAGAAAAGGAAATTAATTGATGGTCAGACAAAGATATATCATCTGAAACCCTCCAATCAATTACGGACTCAAAAGCAGAACTATTACACAGGCTAATGTCTCCCGGCCGTCCATACAGTTACCTTACACCTTTCTGGTAGGTCGGACGGTCTGGGTCTCAACAACAACAACAGGCTAATGTCTATAACCTCGCAACATTTTAAAGTCACAAAGGTAGGAGTATTACCCTTATTAAGTAAATAGAGCTTATGAAGAAGGATCTGATCCAAGAGATCATCACCCCTACGGTTACAGTTACTACTGCCCCAAACAGTGTTATGGGCATTTGCATCGCAACCAATGATCATTTTTTTATTATTACAGTACTCAGTAAGATTAATAATGACCTTAGAGAGAGTTTCCTTATCTTCATAAGGAAGATAGGCAGAAGCAAAGATGTAATCCATCATATGTTCGTCAGTTTTAAGTTTCACATTGATAGCAACATTGTCACCATCAAGGAATTTAACCAGATGAACAGCATTGAGCTTGTTGCTAACAGCAATACAGGCTCTGGGTCTGGTACAGGATGTGTCATAAAAGACACTGAATCCTTTGATCCCTAGACCCAAAATCTTTCCATTACAGGTCCAGGGTTCTTGGATAAGAGCAATATCAGCTCTACCATTGAAAAGCCTTTTGCTAAGAATAGCAGAGGCAGATCGACTGTGATGCAGATTAATTTGCACAACCTTAAGACAGCCCATAAACAAAAAGAAGAAAAGGGCACAGAAAGACTAGGAGAAAGAAATTCACCTAGTATCATGACAATGATCAGCATCAAGCATGATATCATTGTCAAAATCCTTCATGCGTTTTTCCAACTCATCATCCGAGATCGGAGGGTTAGCATGAAGTGTAACATCTGAACCAGAAGCAATTTCTAGATCGTTAAGTCTAGGTATCATAGTCTCAAGACTACCAATACTTACCTGAGAGGAGGTCGCCCGGTTAATAGATGGTATACTATGCATGATATTAGAAATAATTTACAAGCAAAGCTGTACAGTTTGATCATTAACATATTTATAAACAAAGCTGTAACTTTTGATGTCATGAACGGTAAAACTGCATAATACACTTTAACAGTAATTCCCGGTTATTGGAGGATTCTGTACCCAACAAAAAAAAGCAAACGCTATTTGTTATTACACAATCATTTTCAATGAATTTATATTAAGTTACTTGCGCCATTTCTAGCGATAACTTCGTGGAAGTTTTTAAAGAGAGCCAAGTAATACGCCAAGACAAAATCTTGAGGTCACAAGATTTTGAGCCAATAGAAAACGCGCAGCATTTTGGCATTTAATCTCTCGTCTATCAATGGTGTTCAAGTTTCCGCTCTAGTTTTGCCCTTGCTTATCCTCAGGCAATGGAGTACGATATAGCTCCCTTAACTTAGGAAGTTAAGACGGCCATTGCACACAAAAAACCGGTGATTGGACACCAAAGTTTCCTAGAGCAGAAAAAGTTTTAAAGTCTACATTGGTGCTTGCTAGCCATTCCGAGGGTGTCAGATCTGATCATGCTTGAGAGAGGTGACCCCCTGCATGGCTAGGTATCTGTAGTCATTCATAATTCATTTTTAAACTATAGGTCCTTGTCTATTAATAACAGGATGTGCCAAAAATGAACCTAGATATCGAATTTTGACTGCAATTTAAAAAATCTATGTTTTCTACATAACAAACACATTATAAAATACAAAAAACATTATAATAACTGGTAAAACTCCTAATTTTATGTTTAATTCAGTTTCATTTATCTATTTATTTTATATTTATGAACAATTTCTTTCAACACTATGGGAATGGTCCTCAATAAGTGTAATAATCATCAAATTTTGAATAAAACTTATTGAGGCATACTTAATATTTCATGGATGAAACTGAAATTGTGTACATCAGGCACAGCTGCATTAGATGGTGTCAACACTAATATTAACAATTTTTATGAAAGAATGCTAAAATTTTTGACATATAAAATGATCATGATGTAATTACAAGTGATTTCAAAGAGTATTTTCTGATTTCCAAGAGTCTCATGCTAAAACAAATAAAATAAAGAATTAAGAGCCTTTATAAAATAACTTTAATTCAGGAGTTATTAAGGAATTCCAGTACAAACCTTGATGAAAGTTTCTAAAACTAAGGATATTTTAAGGACTGTGGAAATGAGAACTTTTAAGTTTTTATTGTATCAAAATGGGCAGCACTGCAAAAGACTTCAGAACACCACTTATGCTTCCCTGATAGACACACATCATCTTGTCACTAAATAAAGTCACTAATTTTGTAAGTCACTAATTTTATAAGAAGGTAAACGTTCTTATAAAACAAATTACTGAATAGCATATTACTTGAATGGGATCCCTTGATTTACTCCTGCAATCCCAAGCACAGATAGTGTTGTCACCAGCTGCAGAAAATATTACCGTTGATTCTTCATTAAACATCACAGCATTAACAAATCCTGAAAATTAAAGTGTTTTACTTTATCCATATGAAAACGCCTTTAAAATAAAAATAAAATTTCATATATTTTATATTTTGCATATTATGTATCTGATGCATATGAAACTAAGAATATTTCTTATTTGGCTATAAACACTTCTAAAGTGTTTATAGCAAAATTTTAGACTAAAACACTTCTAAAGTGTTTATAGTCTAAAATTTTTTGAATTCTCTTTAAAAAATACATAGATGTGCTAAATCAAAATCGCAATGAAATTTAACCGATGTATGCTTTAAAAGTATATTCTTTTGTTAGAAATTATGGAAAAACTCATGTGCAGTACTCAATGTTTTCCTTGTTTTAAATGAGTATTTTCATTGCCAGACAGTTAAGAGTCCCATATTTACCTCCCTGAGGTTCAACCTTCATCCATACACATCCCGTCTCTAAAAATTCTACCTATGTTACTGTGTGATTCTGTTAACTTTAAATTGCTGATTGATTTAACAGAGTCCCAAAATATTGTTGGTCTAGTTCTCCTAAATTTCTTAATTTTGTACTACTGACACATTAAAATATTTTTTTTATCATCATGTTTCTAGCAGGAAGCAGTGTCTCTAATAAATTGCACAAAATATCATTTTGTACATCAGAATATATAATTTTATCCTGCACCACAATGTAACAACATAAAATATGCACAATAAAATAAATATTCTACAATCTAGTTTTTTCTGAAAGAGATTATAGGAAAATTACTTATACTGTGCAATGCTATAACTCGCTATAAAACAAAGTGCTTTTATTACACCTAAAAAAACTTGCCATATAAAGCAGCTAGCAAGGGGAACTTTCACAATAATGAATAGCATCTGTGACATCATGATTATCAAAACAACAGAGTGCCTAAGTGAAGTGTTCATGAAAGGATGAGCTTGGAATGCTGCAGTTCTTGCTACAATCAAAATACACATATCGATGTATTATCCTTTCATATTCTGCAATGTGTTTAGTAGTAAAATATGCATTAAAGCATACTGTAGAAATAAATAAGTTTTATTAGTTTTGTATTTGAACAGATGAATTAACACTTTGCTTAATGAACCTGAATACCTGCACCGTTTTTCAGTTTATCTCCTGACATATAATTATTTTGTTTATAAAGACGCTGCTTTATACAGCATATACATTTTCATCATAGAATCAGATGTAATCTGTGATTGAGCTAAAAGTAGTTAGCAATGGGTACGTAAGTAAGTCCGAATACTAGCTTGGTGCTTATTCAAAGTGGCTACAGGATCTCAGATAAGAAAATTTTCTGGTTTCCAGATAATATCTTCAAAAATTCCCTGATATGTACATCACTATCTATTTTTACTGAATATCAGTTTAACAAGCATAAAAAGTCAATTAATAAAATTGAAAGTGATAATTTATTAAGAATAAATAATTAAAATCAATTAATTTCAGCATTGAAAAGTATAATAATCAAAGTATAGTATTTACATAAATGTTATATAAGAACAGTATTACTACAACAATATTAATCTTTTAAGCATTAAAATTCTAGATAAGCTATAAAACTCAGCTATAAACTCAGCAGTATTCTGTAAAATGTAGTCAAGAATTCAGTATTTTTTTAATCTGTTTTTCCTGTCATATGAAATTCAAATATCTTGACAACTATCAAAACAATTAAAATGAGAGTGATCACTAAGAAACATTGAAATTTTAAAACTCTTTTCTTTTCATGGAGGTGTCCAATAGGCTGTCTTCCATCACATGAAACACTAATAAGGAATTCTACACATGTGTTGCTATGAGTCGGAAGAAAGCTGTGATTACCTTAAAAATTTCAATTTCTCTGATTTTACAGTCTTTATAGGAATTCCCTAATATTTCCAGAATATTGATATTCACCGATTTCTATGTTCTGTAGCTACCCTATTATTAACTATAAAAAAAAATGTGATTTGGTAGCCAACAGATAAGGTCAATTCCACATGGAAATCTCATTTTTGCCACAAAATAAATATTCAAATTATTGTCTATTTCAGAGGATTTAAAATATTTAGATTGTCCATGTGTATTAGTAAAAAACTTTAGATTTCTTATATAACAATATCGAGGAATAAAAATTCACTGCAAATATAACTGATACATAATAAGAAATTGATAGTTATATCAGTTACAGAAGCATGTTACATCAGCTACAAAAGATATAATTTTTATAATTATGGTTGATAAATAAAATATAATAGGTACCTATGGATTTAGTCTATTAGTTATTTAGTATTATTTATAAGTAAAAAAACACCATTCTAGCTTAAACATTTTGATATTATTTAACTTTTTACTGAATCAGCAATTGCATCTTCTCCAAATGCGTTACATCAGTTACACAATTTTAAAATGAAATTATATAGGTAATTCATAGCAAGAATTTTTTAAAGATGCTATATGATAGCCATACGTAATAAATATTTTAAAGCATAAAGTTTTACTTTGTCATTTTAAGTAAATGTTTTCTGGTATAAAGAAGGCATAAATCCTGTATTGATCAGTTACAGTGGAACTGACCATAACAAAATAGAAAATCATAATTTGAACTTCAGATAAAATAAGCATACCAACATGACCTCTGAACTTTCTTACGATTTGAGCTGTGCTAACATCCCAGTAGAAAACAGATTTGTCCATTCCTGCTGAAGTAATAAATGCACTGTCACATGAAGCTTGAGTGTCCAACACCTCGTAACCATGTCCCATGTAACTTTGTAGTATAGCGCCTTTGTAAGGGTTCCACAATTTAACAGATTTGTCAGATCCAGCTGTCAAGCAATAATTTCCATCAACTATATAAAAAATAAAAGGTAAGCAAGGGAAATAGTGTATCACACAAGTATGTTATTGTAATTCTAAATATAATATTCCTACCATTAAATCGGACCGCGCGTACTGCTCCCTGTTTACAATTCAATTGTTTAACTAAAATATTTGGCAGAGCCATACTTTTTTTTTTATATAAAATATTTTCTACAACATTTCAGTTCTTGAGAAAATTTTCAGGATATTGAAAGAAAGCAAATTTTGGTTTGTAAATACAGCTGGTTCACCAATAATTAGTGTTTGTGGGTTAATTTTATTATTTTTTTCTGTTTTGAGACTGTAATGAAATATTATCTGAAGAGACCCTGTTTAATTTTATTCAGCCGCCCAAATCAAAATAAATAAGAAAAACAAATCAGCATGTGTGGCCAGGTGCCACAAAAGACAGGAAAGCTCCTTGGAATAAACATTGCAGATATTCAACAAAATTGGCATGTAAAAATGTGCTAGAAAATATTATTTTTAATGTCATCGCAAAATATCTCTGAATTTTTGTGTTTAAACATGAAGGGACCAGATAAACCCTCAAATTTGAAATGAAACCGAATGAAACGAGTAAGATCACATCTGTTAGTGATGATTGGATTACATGATATACCATGTGATATTATCAGCCAATGATGCTGCTTAACTTTAGAAGCCCTGTGTAAGATGTAGACATCGGTATCTGACCGGTATATTCGGCAATTCACAGACATATTCAAGTGCTTTCTCCTTATGTTTGTTTACTTTTACACGCGTAGAAAATTTATTTATCGTTTTTTCCAAGACTAATAGTAAGTTCAATTCATTATTTTACATTTTTTAGTTTCGCTTTATAAATCAGGCATATCTTGTTATCTTAAAAGATGATATTTTCTTGTGTATCAGGTTATAGCTTTATCCAAGAACACTGTACGGTACAACATTTAGCCGGTTTGTCTTTTTTTTTTTCATTTGTCAAATTAGCAATTGGTTCCGATTATGGAATTGCGAGGGAATTTGAAAAATTGGCCTAAAAGTTAGGAAAATGGAAAAAGTGCAAGGCCTGCACAATTGGGGGAACTTAATCTAACATTTATTACTTTACCTTAGATACATGGCAGTTTTGTTTATCTCTAATAAGTGCGATTTTGAGAGATGGCGTATTATATTTAGTTATAAGGTGGAATTGTGAGTAGCATGTGCAAGGAATAATAGTTTTAAATGCTTTAATCTATAGAATTCAATTATTTAGTGCTTTTATTAGCTTTTTTTATTAGTTTATTATGCTTTAATCTATAATATTCAATTATTATCACTATAAATATGAGATGATCATTTATACACCAGAAATTTTACAAGTTTATTCTACCAACTCAAATTATTTTTCTATTGTAAGATATAAAATAAACTTTTTAATGTAGTTTAAAGTGTAATTTTTATCCCATATTTTTTTTTCTTTTTTCAGGTAATATGGGAGAGAGATATAATATTCATTCACAGCATGAACATTTGTTATCAAAATATATTGGAACAGGACATGCTGATACTACCAAGTTTGACTGGTTAGTGAATCAACACCGAGACAGTCTTTCATCATTTATTGCTCATCATGACATGCTAAATCACTTTGCAATTGCTGAAAATGAATCTAAAGCTCGTGTGCGTTTCAATCTGACAGAAAAGATGTTGTCTCCTTGTGGACCTCCACCTGAAAGAGCAGATGAATGAATTTGCCTATAAACATCACTTATTTTTTTAATTCTTTATCATTTATTGTAATTGCTTTTTGTGGTTTAATAAATTTTCTCTATTTGTACATTTGCATTAGGATGGAAAATAATATATAAATATCAAAATATCTGATATTTATGATCACACTCAAAACCAGGCGTTATTCTCAATATATTAGTACATAAAATCCTTTTTTTAAACATTGTTATTTTCTAACTTTTAAAATAGTGCAATGTACTGATCTTTAAATCACTACTTCACAAAGAAATGAAAATACATTGCATGGAAAACAAAAACACTGAAGTTTTGAATTATTAAACTGCTTCCAACTCACATAGGAATAACCAAATAAGTCAATTTTTTGTCAAAATAAAATTTCTCCACCAGATTGTATACCTTTTAAATTAAATGTCTTTCATTTGGAAAGACTTAGGCTTCTCAGAATGAATTGGTAGTCAATTGTGGCTTATGAAAAATTTTGACATTTAGTTATTTTTATTAGACATTTAGTATTTTTCTGAAAGAAATCTTAATTTTGCTAAAGCATTTTCTACCAAAATGTTGTAGTTCATAAACTCATCATCATTCTTATGATTCTGGATGGCATGCACATTTTGAGCAAAAATAATTTAAATTATGCATCTGCATGAATGTAAAAATGATATAAGATATTCATTCATACTATTTTTAATTTGCAAATTTTATAATTTGTTAAAATTGATATGAAGGAAAAGACTTGAGCTAGAGACACATGTTCCAAGCTTAGAAGCCAGCAAATTATCATTAATTAAGAACTAACATCTGAGGAATTCATTAATTAGTAACAGTAAGTGTATATTTATTTTTTACATATGGACATTTTATATGTATTTCACATCAATATTAAAAAAATTTATGGTTGATATCTTGGCTAAATAAAATATGGATGTATTAGAAATTTTTGCTAAAATGCTAAAGATTTTTCTTTGCCTGTTTAAACCGTGGGCCAAAATAACATACTATATTACATTTGAGATGAATTAGTGCAGGTTATAAATATTTAAGTGGAATTGTTGATTTAAGGGAAACTTATAAAAGCATAAATCACTGTTCTGTAAAATTTGTTTTTCAAGCCAAATATCATTGACATTTAACTCCCAAGTTAGTCAGTAGAACAAGAATAATCAAAATCTCTATGGTAAGAAAGCATTCATTAGAGCTTCAGATTAGCATGAGTAACTTTTCAAAAATGGCCTAAGAAAATGTGCAAAACTAGCAAGTACATTTTTTTTTACTCTGCAGATTTTGATGCTAGCAAAATGAAAAATGTTGCAATCTTTTAATTGTATTTAAGCAATCTGGCAAATTGTAAATCTAATGGGAAATGAACAAAGAAAATAAAGTTTAATAGTAGAAATCTAAGTAATAAATAGTTCTAAATATATGTCTACAAAAAATAATTTTTAGTGGGTGGCATACCATGTACACTTTATACATCTAAACAACAAAAAGGCTAAATTTATAGTAAAAATATTTTTTTTGCCAGTAAGTAAAATTCTTAATCTGTAGTTTTAGCATTTATCTTAAAACAGGATTTCTACAGCTTCACTACTTTTACTGGTATTATCCTCATAATTTCTCTTCTTCAGAACCTGAAGAGAGAGAATCTCAGGCTCAGATTCACTATAAATACACTTTAGGCTTGCCCACATTTAGCTACAGTAAGCCTTTGGGTCTGTCATGTGGTCTGGGTTTTTCACTTTAGGCTTGCCTTTTACTTATATAAATTTTGGCTCAGGTATTTGAATATAAATGTTGGCTTATATACGTTGGCATTTCCCAATCAATTTTGTAATTTTGATTAAACAAGGTCGAAACTTGGAAAAATATGCTCCAGATCAGCTGTTGCTGCAATAACTGTAAACATTTAATCATAAAGGTATAACTTGTTCTTGTTATTTTCCAGTCATCTTCACCCCACTGTTGGTAGTATTGAAAGTTAACATATTTCTAACAAATCAATGGAGGGGTATTACTGCTTTCTAGATAAGTTGGATAAAAGTAGACTAGCAGTTGTCAGCAACATAACAGTGGAACGAAATTGAGGTTAACTGAAGTTAAATTAAAAGACTTGTTTTTTCGTTAATATAAATGTCATGACATTTATGATCACACATGTGAACTGGACCTAATGTCATGTTTTAAGCTTAAAAAGCTTTTTTTCGGTACACTATGAAACTTTTAGAACTGGCTTTGACCATATTTCAATGGTAACAGAAATACGCTGGCTTCCAAAAGTTAAGCACGGACGGTAAAATCAACAAAAATGGAAAAGTAAAGATTTGATTAACTCAAAATTGTACATAAAGATAGCAAATGTGTTTATGCATTAAAGAAAACAAGAATTATGTACAAAGATGAAAAAAATATTTACTTTTCGTAAGTTATTATGATGACGCCACATTTGGGTCATTAACAAAATTATGTTTAAAGGCAAACAAAACTTATTCTAATATGGTATGTGACCACCCCGGACCTTCGCACAAACTTTACAGTGATTTTCCATGCTTTCAATGAGGTGATCAACGATCGTAGATGCGAGCAATGGCCATTCCTCCAATAGGGCAGTTTCCAACTCTGAGACTGACTGAAGGAGGTTGCAGAGACAGCACACCCCAAAGGTTTTCAATGGGATTAAGGTCGGGGGAATATGCTGGCCACTCCATACGAGAAATGCCCTCACTTTCCAGGTATCCGTCAACGATGTTAACTCGATGGGGACGGACATTATCATCCATAAGGATTAAATCAGGACCAACTGCTGCAGCGTAGAGTCTCACAATAGGATCTAGGATTTCATTCTGATACTGTGCAGCTGTCACAGAACTGCCTTTAAAGATGTGCAGCTCTGTGTAATATCCCATTGAAATTCCAGCCCACACCATGACACTGCCACCTCTCAATGCATGATGTTCTTGGCCTGATTGCGTGTGCCTTGTTCTCTCCAGACCCATACACACTTATCATGAGATTCCAGGGCAAATCTGGACTCGTCCGTGAACAGGACTTTACACCTGAGACAGTCCAATTGGCATATTAATGACACTACTTTAATCTTGCCCCTCTGGCTTGGATGGCTAGTGGAACACAAAAATGTGGTACTCTGGCGTACAGTCCCTTCACGTGGATTCTTCGGTGCACAATACTGGCAAATTTTGTCTTATATCCATGGTTGCAGCGCCACCTGGTAACAGTTGTGGAGGTCGCTCGTCGATTCCGCTTGGCTACTATAGCAATATATCAATCATCAGAGGGGGTGGTAACCCTTGGATGACCGGCACAGGTCTCTGGACAACTGTTTGACTTGTTTGGAATTGTTTTCATAATCGAGAAATTATCGAATGATCAACACCAAAGAAAATAGCGACATCTTTGATGACTGTCCTGCTTCAATATGTCCAACAGCACTCACTATCTGTCACTTGTCTTCTTTCAGTCATAGAAACACGAATATCATAAAAAGTAATCCTACAAAAGTTATAAACACTTCGTATCAGCATTTAAATGTACCTCCTCAAACCCTTCAGAATGCTGGCGTCTTCAACGACTACCTAATTAGCATATATCCAGACAGTCAATCATGATTGGCTGTAATATACGATATTTGTATACTACCATCTACATCCACAGCGATTTTCAGCCACTATGCTCAAATACGCTTTTGAAAAATGAAAATCTGCATTGCATGCTTAACTTTTGGAAGTCAATGTAATTATGGAATCCTTTTGAATTCTGTCCAATACCACAATCTCTTTAGGTTTCATTTGGTTCATAAAGTCCAAAGCGTTTACCATGGACTTTATGAACCAAATACTTTTGAACCAAACTACTTTATGAACCAAACTTTATGAACCATGGACTTTATGTAACAAATCTGTTCTTGTAAGGTTAACACCTTGCAGAGAATCTATATGATTCTCGTATAGTGTTAAACTAATTTTTGAACAGAGGCTTGAGTCCAGAATTTATTCCGCCCAAGCCACGGGTCGGTCTGTTACTGCACTACTGGCAGAACTGGCTCACATATACCAAAAGAAGAAGAACAAGGAGGAGGAGAAGAACAGCAAGAAGAAATTGGACCTAGTTCCGGGTATGTAAATATTTCATGTGTTTATCACATGAAATATTTCTTTGTCAATATCTTTTATTTTAGATAGATTTTAGCAAACCCAGATAAGAAATTCTCTATTGTTGAGAGATGACTATTGAATTCCCTACTAAATTCCAGCATATCTCTTGTGGCATCATAAGTCGTTTACAGTTTGCTACTTTGTACCACACAGGTGATATCTATTTTGGAAGTATTTTATTACCTTTATAATATTGTCTTTCCCTTTTGGAATTTCATCATCTTCAAAAGGGGATTTCCTAACTTTGGTTTCAGTTAGTATTTGGAGAAACATTTTAATTTGAAGATTTGGATGATACATACTATGATAGAAATTCCAGCATGGTTTGCTTAGTATTGCACTATGTTCGTATATTGATTGAATTAACTATGATTTTAGCAAACCCGGATTAGAAATCTTCTTTTCACTGTTGAGAGATCACTATTGACTTGCCCACTAAATTCCAGCATATCACATATCTCTTATGGCATCATGAGTCATTTACAGTTTGCTACTTTGTACCACACAGACTGGTGATATTTATTTTGGAAGTATTTTATTACCTCACATTATTGACTTTCCCTTCTGGAATTTCATCTTCTTCAAAAAGGGGATTTCCTAACTTCGGTTTCAGTTTGAATATTTAGAGAAACATTTTAAATTTTAATTTGAAGATTTGGATGATACATATCATGATAGAAATTTCAGCATGGTTGCTCAGCATTACACTATGTTCATGTATTGATTGAATTAACTATGACGTTGGATACCAAGTTAGTATGCTATTCATCCCTACTATTTTACAAAAGTCGGTAGCCCATTGGTTAGCGCGCTGGAGTTGCACTCAGTAGGCCCGGGTTCGATTCCAGCTGCTGCCAAAACTGCTGCCGTGTTCATGCGAAGTACGATCACGTTAAACATGTGGGTCCGAAAGTCCTTCCGAGAGGTTGGTGGTAGGGGAAGGAGGGTCCCTGTGGATGCCTCCCCCACTGGGTTCCGGTCTAAATTGGGTGGCACTTCCTGACCGTCCAAACAGTTACCTTACACCTTTCTGGTAGGTCGGACGGTCTGGGTTTCAACAACAACAAAAGTATATTAAGTATTTATTTTAAATAACTTTGATATCTTTGCTGACAATGATAATTTTAGATAGTATATGCTACTCTGCTGTTGTAACTTAATGTGTCATAGTTTTGACTATATATGCACTTGCAATGACAGGCTAGCACTAATAGTCTATGACAATGTTTTCTAAGCAGACATTGTTACAGCATCATTTTGGTTTTGAAAATTTGCAGTTGTTTTGATGTAAATTTAATCAAAGGTTGTTTGCATCTTTAATCCTAGGCTCTATTAAACCTGAATATTTGTACTAGTTGACTATAATTTAAACTACATTTTACACCTCACCTTGTTGAGTTAGATTTAACACACACAGATCAACTGATTTAGGCATTTTTTTTTTTCAAGTTTTTATTGTTACACTTTGCATAAAATGTTACTTAAAATATTAACATCAAAATAAAATTCATCTAATTAAATTAGTGATAAACTAGAGATTCAAGTTGATATTTATGACAAAATACTTGAATATTTATTAAGATCAAAATATAAATCTGTTAAAAGTAACAAGTATAATTTGCATAAATAAGGTACATATGAAAAAAATTACATTTTAAAAATGAAATTCAGACTAATCAAGCTTCAGAACTTTTCTAACACTCTAATTTAATAGAAAAATATTTTTTGCAAGCATTAGTACTATGATTCAAGCCATGATTGAATGAGTCCTTTCAATACAAGGATGACAATGCTGAATGTACATACTATTCAGATGGAGTTACACAGTAGATAACATGTCTGTCACGTTTGTGACATGGATTACATACAGTTCTGCTTAAAACAATTGGGTACAAAAATTACATGAACTTACTATATACAGGTGAATTACATTTTTAGACATAAAGGAAATTTCATAAAACCTGAAATATTTAGATTCATTCATATGGAATGGGCCACTCAATATCATGCTAGATGCATATGTTAAAGAAGCTAATTTGTATAGTAATTAAATATTAATTATACATCTAACTCAATATGAAGTGAAAAATATTTAAATTTTATAAAATAAAAAAAATTTCATTGAATTAAAAACAAAATATCTGCAATTGAAAATATTTTTACACATGTTGGAATTTGTACAGTTATTATAGAGAAATATTGCAAGTTACTGGATCACTTCTCTTTTACAATTTCTGTAAAATGTAGTGCAAGTTTAATCTATACCATTTAACAGTTTAAATAAATTAGCTTATGTTTAAGATGAGTTATGTCATAGAAAACTGATCAAAGTGCATCAATTTTACTCCAAAGATAAAAATCTTAATTACTGTACTCCTTTGCAATGTAAACAAAATATATCACATCTGCAAATAATGTAAAAAATTTATTTCATATTTGAGGAGCTATCTTAGAACATCTATCTGTACAAAAGTTCTTACTTCAGAGCTTTTGTAATTTCAAATTCGACCACTTTCATCAATGCACGTCATCTGTACAATGTTAAACACTTAAACATTGTTTATAATTGATTGGTTCTTAGCCTTGTTGTTGTCAGTTAATGTAAAGCAGAGTTGGGGTTACAGCACATGCATTTTTATATGACTATAGAATGAGCCTGCATGTAAAGCAATTTTGAAATATTTGATTAAGTTCTATAGGAAGTTATCGATGAACAATATATATTGGTAAAGAGGGCACAGCAGGTGCAATATGTCTCCAATTACGTTCAGTAACTAACTGGACCTATAAAGCATTAATTTACACCATATAATCAAATTAATAAAATAACCAGAAGAGTTTTTATTAGACAATGTACATCAATAAAGTAGGGGGGGAGCGGTGCAGCACATGAAATTTTCAAAAAACAAACTTAGATTGTAACACATCAGGATACATCAAATATGCAAAAATTTGATAAAGTTGTGGGAGAGTTATAGTTGGACATAGAACATTAGTAAAAGAGACACAGCTCATGCAATAGCTATCTGAGCCTGTTCAGGAGAGTGAACTCAGCTTGCAAATCATTAATACAAGTCATATATCCAAACTAAAAAAAATTAGTTACATTTTATAGAATTTATAGCTGGACAGCAAGTGAGACACACAGCATCTGCAATTTTTGTCCCAATTACATATTCAGTAATGAATTCAGCCTGTGAAACATTAAATGTATACTATATAACCAAAATTTTAAAAAATAGTCAAGATTTAGGGAAGTTACCATCAGACAATGTGTATGTCAGAAAAAAGGGAACATAATATACACAATGTTTAGCAATAAACTTGGTCTGAAAGTTACAATTTGCTTTACATATCTAAATTTCAGAAAAATCTTATGGTTGGACAACGTATATTAAAAAAGGGCAGTGCCTATCATCCATTATTTTTATTCGACCATGTTCAGCAACAAACTCAACTTGTGAAGCATCCTTTTACATCATATATCCAAATTTAAATTTGGATATAAGTCTTAGAGGGGTTATCGTTGGATAAAATATATAGGTAAAAATTGTGTAGCATGCACAATTTTTATCTGACCATGTTCAACAACGAACTTAACCTGTAAAACATTAATTTACCCCATATATTTAAATTAAGTAAAAGCTATTACAATTTAGAAGTTATTGTCAGACAAAGCATGTGGACAGAGAAACAGACAGACAAAAGCAAATGACATCCAACTCAAAAGTAAAAAGCTTAGTTACTTTGACCCTTGATTCAATTAGATAATGTATGCCAAGTTAGGTAATCATGCAATTAAAAACTCAATAATCTTTTTAATTAAAGTTTAAAAAAAAAACAATCAATTTAGATGTTTAAAATTCATTTTATTCTAAATACATTCAATCTCCAGCAGTGCTTTTGTAACATTGCATTATTTTTCAATATTTATTACAATCTTGTTATGAAATACAAATATTCTTCATCTATGAGGGCTCTCATTTTTATTTAGTTTTTAATCTTTAATTCATATTTACTAGTTTTATCAAATTTCTTTGAACATCAATATTTATCTGCTCTTTCACATAATGTGTATGAACAATGAACTTGTTTTAATCAAGGGAACATCAAACTTTAAAAGTGTTTGAACATATGAATCACTGATTGAAAAAAGGGAATGAGTCCATTCCACCTGATTTTTGGGAAAAGGAAAAATAAACCATATTCATTTCATTTCCATCTGCTCTGAGATACATTGATTATTTCAGAAGCAGATCAAGATTAATTGTTTAAACATTTAATTTATAATGACTTATTTTGCATTTGCAATTTAAATCTCTTGGATTTATTTCCCCTTTTCATTCATTTTAAATTTTAATTTTGTTTGATTAAATAATATAGAATAAAACATAACCAGCACATATATATGTATGTGCATATTAAGATAAATTACGAACTTTTCATTTAAATGTTATTTATCTAGTATTTACAATTTAAATCTACTTGACTTATTATTTCATTTTTCCACTCATTTTAATTTTTATATCTAAAGAAAAATGAACTCTGTCTTGAACTCATTCCCTTTTTCAAATAGGCCAGTAAGAATTATAATGAAAGACACACTCATCATACAGATCTTAAATATAAAGAACAAAATAGCTATTTTACTTCATTTTTCACATTTTTAAACTTATTCCCTTTTTCCAATCAGCGATTCATAGTTTTTAAACCTTTTTGCTAGTACCACAGAATACTATTACATTCATACGAACCACACCTTGCTATATCAAGCTAGTACTTGTGCCACTTACTATGGAAATACCAGGATGTGTACATTATTAATAGACAGATACAAGCACAGCTTTTAATCTGGCATTTTGTTTATGATGCATCACTGGTATCTCCACCTGGCTCTTTGGTTAAATTTTAGCTACATCATCTTGGTAACACTTGCACTATAAGATATCCTCATTTAAATTATACAATTGCATGAAATGTTTAGCACCATCTAGACATCAAATGGAAGAGATGTATTTAATTACGTACATAGAAATTTTAACAATGAATACAGATTTATTAATTTCATTAGTCATGAATGTAGGTTGATTGGCTGATTCAACATCTGGATAGACAAAAAATATTTTATTTTAATAAGCAATTACTAGTTTACACAAAATTTTATACAGGAAAACATAAAATAAATATTGTTTCGGGGGGAAAATTGTAGGTCATTTTTATCTAAACATTGTATGGCTTTTTATTGCTAATAGGTATCATTGTTACTGTTATTTCTGGTACCAGGGGCCCAAAAACTGGGAAAAATTATTCTGTTAGTAACTAATACCATTAGGTATCGAAATAAAGTAACCCCATATTACAGTTACTGTTACACATTTGAAATATTTACTTAAAGTATATTTAAATAAACAATGCCATTTCTAATATTATTTATGATTTTTTAATTTAATCAATCACTTTCTATGAAAGTTTATTAAATTTCAAAATTAATTAATGTGAAATTGTAAAATTTTGTTTAACAAAATTGTCATCATTGACATCAAAAAGTGGATATTGTATAATGAGACTTAAGAAAAGGGAAATAAAACTTGCTACTCATAATATTATAGCAGAGGTGGAGCTGAGATTTCTTTCATCTGCAGCAAAGCCAGTGTTTGCATTCCCCCCACCCACACACATCCTCCCCCTCACACATGCACATTCCCCCACACACATGCACATTCCTCCTCCCACACACACACATCCCCCATGCACACCATAACCACCACCACACATACATGTTAATTAAAATGTATTTTAAATTTTTTAGATTACATCTAACATTTGTTTAATTTTGTAGTTGCACTTCTATTCCATACTTTGTATTATGTTTTTACTGTTTTTTGTACTATTTGTCCTGGGACATTCATACTTTTATCAGAATTGCTTGTTTGTTCGTTGAGTATCTTTAATCTCTTATTTATTTTACATATTCCATTTTCATAGGTATCTGTGGGCTATTATGTCAACCACAACACAGAGATCTTTCTATTTAATATACAAACCTTTGAATTTTATATTTTAAACATTTGAATACAGCTGTACATTAAATTTTTTGAAGAAGCACAGTTTTAAATTGTGATAATAGATCCAGGGTCAAGCATGTGTACAGCTTACCATTTCTTGCCTCTCTAACAGCTTAAGTCTTTATGCTCTATCATTATAAGAAATTTTTGGATGCAAATCCGTGTTCTGTGGAGATCACACTTAAATTTGTTAATCTCTATTGGTCAACTATGCTCTGTAGATACGTTTTGATAAGCTTCCTTATGTTTACTAAAACTTCTTTCATTGGAGGCAACTGTCACTCACAGTATGAGGAAAATTTTTAGAGTTGTCATGAAATTGGGATATGCATCTTCAAGTTGTTTCTCATTAATGAAATAGAGGAGCCACATAGTGCTGGCGATCTTTATCTTGATTTAACTTTAGAGATTTAAAACTTTCAAGCTCCAGCATGAGCTCATGTCTTTGTCTAAATTGGTGTTATAGAGGCTTCCAAGGTCCATTGCCTGTTCCTTAAGCTCATGTGCAGTCATGCTACTTATCTATGCTCTTTGGAGAAAACTAAACTTTTCTTGTAGGTTAATTGCATGAAATTTGCTATCAAACTTTAAAGTAACGCTGACCATTACTTGAAGTAAGAGCTTGAATTTAATTTTCTCTGTGATGCCATAGCTTTCATCTTTGCAACTCTCATTAATCCTCCTCCTCTTTTTCCTGCTCAATTTTGATTGAAGAAATTTTATACATTTTATTGAAATTTGAAGTGCAATTCACAAAAAATCAAACAAATATGTAAGGTGTTTAAATGTCTGTGCCCCTGTTGCCCGTAGAGGGAGTTCAGTGCCTGGGGCACATGCTCTCCCTTTGTTACCTTCTTAGCTCCATCCCTAGTAATAGATAGAAATCATTCTGATGACAGAACTCATTTAAGAACATAAAACAATATTTCATAAGCCATTAAAATGTTAAATGCAGAAAAAGTAAATACTCATTCCACACATAAGCATATGTTCACAATTGCTAAAACACTACTTCAATTCTGTTTAACATCAATGCTAATTGAAATTGAAATAAAATGTGGAAAATAAGTTAGACCTGTAATTAAAAAAAATAAGTATCTTAAAAAACATGTATTACAAACAAAATACCTTTTTTATAATATTTGAATACTGTTACAGTTACTGATTTTTGTAATAGTAATGAGTACAGGCCTTCATTATACGAGAAGTAACCATTACAAAAAACTTATTTTTATTCACATATTTACTACACAACTTTGACTGGGGTTGGGGCTATTCTAAGCTCGTCGATTGATAGAGCGTGCTCATACAGTGAAGCAAGAAACTAGTTTAAACACAATAGCATTTATAACTCTATTATGGGAGCGTTCTCTATTGATCAACACAGAATTATGAACAACAAACTTGGAATAGGGCCCCCTAGGAGTAAATATTTAAATCACATGTTAAACTATGAAATATTTAAGAAAAATATATTGAAAACTAAATATTCTCAACAGTTTCAATCTTGAATCATTTAATATATGTTAATATAAGTCAAAACAAATTTTGGTGATAAATCTTGCTAATTAAATTTTCAATGTAACTTACAAATTCATTATAAACAAATGATGAAACTAACATGAAAAGGAAATAATTAAATTATAATTAAAAAAATATTTAAAATACCTCATAAGAAAGACAACTGAATACTTTTCTAATAACCCTTACAAAAAAGTGCAGGAACATGTACTCTGTGCCTGAAATGTAAGACCAGACATATTTGGCTGCCTGCTTAGTTGAAAATTATTACATCTTATATAATAAAGGAGATGTTTGTCTATCTGTGTGGGTGTGTCATTTGTAGCAGTAAAACGAAGTTTCAGCCAGCTACCAATCAATTTCATAGCTGATTATGTTAGAATTTGAATTAGTTATTTTTTGCAGCATGATTTTAAATTGCTTTCACACAAATAAGTTGTTTAGCGATTAAAAATATTATTACAGAGTTTCCCTCTTGACAACATTGGAAAGATTGAAGTCCTTTCTAACATTACTCTGAACTGAAAGAATCCATATGACAATTATTTCATATTTATTTATTTACTTTTAAATAAACGAAGTATGCATGTTTTATATTTTCTTTTCTTATTTCGCCACATCTGAAAAAGGAAGATTAACACAATTCTATAGTTTAGCAAAAATATTGTATATCTTCACATTCTAATAAAATATTACTCTAATTAATCTATTTTCAGTTAATTTTCAACCAAAAACATAAAAATCAAGATTTTTTATTCTATTTTTTCTCCAGTTGGCAGTGGACATTTGTGTGCATGGCAAATTGTTGTGCACGACTACATATGAGTTGAAACTAAGAAATCTAGAGAGAAATGAAAGGCAGGAATGATTTTGGTTCAAAACTGGCAATTTGAAAATAGCGTGATGCTTTCTGCTTCAGTTTTATTTTTGTAGCAGATGCTTATTTAGGACCCAGACAACACTGAATAAATCATTGTAATTTTACACAAAGCTGTGCTCAAGTGCATTGTTATAATTTGGAAACATGTAAATATTATCATAGCTACAGTTGTTATATATAGGAATTCTTACTGGCATTGCAGATATCGGCTATGCTGATGTACACATAAGCACAAAGTAAGTTCATGGCTACTGTTACTTGTAATGGGAACATAATCCATATAAATATTATGTTTCGGGATAACTTAGGTAGTCTTTCCATATTCTTTCCCATAAAAAGGATTATAATAAATATTCACTCCCATTTGTGAAAAAGAATATGTACTTTGTACTTAAATTCATTGTCAGTAAGCAAGATTTAAGGACCATCATTAAAACAGTGATGATGGAAACTGAGAATACAAAAGTGTAATAATGTTGACCAACATTTTTACTTTTTCATACTATTGCATAGAAAAAGTATTATTGTTTTCCCTAAAATTTTGTGTAGATACAATATGTGAAAAAATAGAATTAAATAGAACGTTTAGTCATTTTCATGATTAGAACTTAAAATTACTTGAATTTTACAATTTTCATGTCAAATTTTCTTGTGACAAGCAAGGATAATTCTTGGAACAACAACGGTAGCATATAGTATATATAATATAGAAGAACTGATAATTCTAACCTATTATACAATATAAACCAGATAATAAAAGTAAGCAAAACATTTTAAATTCTAAATTTTTGAAAAGAAGAAAGATAATTTGAAATATAAATTATTTTAAACTAAACAAATGCTTTTAGATTTAAATAATGTAAAAGATAACAAAAACCATAGAAAAATTTAAATTGTATAAAATAAGGGGGGAGGGGAATTTGAAAAAATTGTGCAGGAAATGTCATTTCGGCAAAAAATGTCTTTTAATTCAATTAAAATTTAAAATATAAAAAACATGTGTTCATGAGCATAGCAAAGAGGGGTATATCCCTGTTGTAATTGACAAATTTTTTGAGCAGTAAACCAGTAGTAGTATCACAAAATTACTATACATTTACATATGGACTTGAGACCACTGGATAATGTATTTTATATAAACACTACATATTTTGTTATATAAAAATATATGCTTCTAAAAGAAAAGCATTTTTACGTCATCAGGAATATTCATGTAAATGTGACATACTTAAATTTTCAGAAAATTTTTAAAAACTGCTTTGAGAGACAAAAGAAACATGGCAGTATGTACACTATGTTAAATAGACCATTTCAATTAATTTTGTTGATGGCAAGCTATGACAAGAAATCTGTCATCTACATTTTTGCCAAGAATTTTCCTTGAAACACCCACTTCTCAGAATCAGCTATAGATGACTAAAATATATTATTAAATTATGGAGAGAATAGGGGGGCACTAAGGATTTTCACTTACAGTCCTAGCGATGTCGCTTTTGGCTTTCCAAAGCTTTGACCAACTTTGTTGCATATTAATTTTGATTTTAAACTTAAAAGCTGAAAAATACACATGTAAAGAACAAAATATTACAATTTTGAAAGTTTTCTCAGTCTTGTGGTTCTAGTCAAGTTTCCAACTTACTAGAAAAACTTTATGGAAGGAGTGTAAAAATGCTTAACAATTCTGTTGAAAATGAATTGTACAAACTGCTTGTCACCATAACTACTTGTCACTCCTTCAAAGAATTCTTGTTTTAGAAATTGATTTGTTACATTTCATTGACACTGTGTAAATATATTGTTTTCCTTGTGAAATTTCTGCCAATACACACCAAACATGGACATCTCAATTTAAAAAAAAAAAAAAAAATTCAGAAATACAGGTACTGAAAATCATCACGTTAAAAAAAAAATGCAATGATAAAACTCTTTAAAGTTACATTGTGTTCTCATTCAAAACCGGTATAAAAATTTTCACAATTTTTCACAGCAGTGAATCAATCATTTAATATCAATGTTTTGTATAAATTTTGAATAAATTGAAACAAGTTTTAAACTGGTATTTTGTACCCTGAAACCTTTGTCAATATAAGGTTTTGCTGAACTTGATTAATTTAATACTACCTTAATAATAAGAGCAATAAGAATAAAGCATTAGAAACTAAACTTGTTTGAGAATCAAGAATGCCTGAATTTTGAAATGCATACTTTGGTTAAAGTAGCTTAGAAATGCCAATCTGAATCACTAAAAAGGTTTAACTATAAATATTTAATAACCGAGTACAATATTTACAATTACAACAAATTAATTACAAATGTTGAATACTTTAAAAATTTTTAAATAATGTATGGCTGAATATCTGGTAGTCAATTCTGTGTCTCTAGAGCTCTAAAAATAATAAATATGGTGTATGTATATATATATATACTTTTTTTTTTTCAGTATTTGTTTAGAATATAATCTGTTCTACATGTTTCTCAACAAAACGTATTTTTCATTAATATTAAATATACGAGGGTAGGTTGAAAAGTAATGCACACATGCTTGTAGACCACGAACGAAATGACCTTCAGAAGCACGCCAGGTGGCATGTGGAAGTAACATTCCCCATCAATACGCATGCGCACGTTTGAGGTCATTGCGTTCATCCAGTGTATTTCGAGAAGTGGCAGTATGGAGACATGTTCTGGTGCTATGTCAACGCGAGTTAAATAGCGTGCTGTTATCGAATTTTTAACTGCTGAAAAAGTGACTCCTACTGAGGTTCATCGTCGTTTAAAGGCTGTTTATGGTGACGATGCTGTTGATAGGTCTACTGTAAATCGATGGGTAATAAAATTTCATTGTTGCGAGCCTGGAAAAGCCATAATTGTTGATGAAACATGCAGCGGACATCAGATCACTGTCACAGACGATAAACATCGCAAACTCATCGACAATTTGATTCAAAATGACCGGCGAATCACTCAAAAGCATATCGCAAACCATATTGGAATATCCAAGGAACGTGCCGGTGGCATTATTGAACAATTGGGATACCGTAAAACCTGACATAACGCTCGTGCACACACCTCGCGCGCAACTGGAGAGACTGCGAGATCTGAAGTTTGAACTGATTCCCCACTCTCCTTATTCCCCTGATCTTGCGCCTTGCGATTTTTTTTCCCCTCTACTCAAGAGAGACCTCAAGGGTAATCATTACACCTCGGACGATGAGGTGAAGCTGTCAAGTCCTGGATTCGAGAAAAGTCGGAAGAATTTTTCAGTGATGGAATGAAAAAACTTGTTACACATTGGGAGAAATGTGTTAGCCTTAACGGTGACTATGTTAAAAAATAAATATATGATTTTGAAACTTCAGAATTGTAATTTAATGTACTTTTTGCCTGATCTTGCTATTTGTTTTTGTTCACACTCTACAAGCATGTGTTCATTACTTTTCAACCTACCCTCGTACTCTTGACCTCATTAGAACGTAAATTTATCATTTCTGTCACTGTCCCTAAGTGATGAGTTAGGTTTTCATCTTATCACTTAGAGACAGTAACACTTAGGGATTATATCAGTAAAAAACTTGAATAATGAAAATAAATTGGTGATTACGATTTTAACTTGTAAAAAAGCTTCTTTTCATAAGAATTTAACAATATTATTTTGCAAAATTGCCAATACATGTTTGTCCTTCAGAACTACTGACATTGCAATGTTGTTCAAAAAATCATCCTTTTCATTCAATAGATGGTGACAGCAGTAATTCTAAGTTAGTTGGAGAACACTGGAGATTTGTTCCATATGAATTTGAAGTTTTGGAACTTTGTTATTAACAGGCAAGAGAAAAACAAAATTGTGTCTCATTTTTATCAAGTATATTTATTACCTGTCAATCTGGACACACATTTAGTTATTTATTTTTAATATGAAATTTTTGAAATAGTCTCTTGTTAGTCTATGAAAACAATTTAAACAATGTATATTTTGTCTTCCAATATTAGTTTCGATTTCCATGTGGAACAAAAACAAACCTATGTCATTTCTGGCATGGGAATATAATGAATATGCACTGAAATTCCATTAATTAAGTTAAACAGCTTTGTCATCCATTAGAAATCTTAAAGTCAAAGTATCTAGAAACTGTGAAGTTAAAAAAATTGATAATTATCAAATATTCAGCCATATACTGTTTTTAATACAGTGAAGCCTGCATTGGTGACCACTATTAGTAATCTCAGTCGAACATTTATCCTAAAATCCTGGCATTTCAGAATTTATCTAAATTATTTTAATTTATGAAATAATACTTTTCTCAGTTCTGAAATTATGCCAAAATTATTATAGAGAACAAAGTCATTAATTTAATGGAGCAAAACTCAAATAGTATTTCAATTTCTAATAATTGGCTGATATAATATAGGTATAATTAAAATTAGTAGTTTTAATTTCAATCAGTTATTCTCTTGCAAAATGAAACTAAAGAAACATATTTTAATATTCTGTATCAGAGATGTCGAGTCAGTATATGAAATCTTCAACTCCAACTCCTCTTTTTATCTACTGTCCGGCTTTAATTTTTTTTCTTTTTCTACAGTCCAACTCTAATTCTTTCATAAATAGCAAATGTGTTAATTAGTAGTTTTTACGGGATCTTCAGTTTTTACAATTCATTAGCTAAAAGTCCCTATTACACTCAGAAAATGCTATACAGTAAAAATTATAAAATTTCTCATGAAATTTTCCACATTGGCAATGTAAAAACTGTTGAAATCGGCAAATATTGTGTGATTATAGCCAGAATTGTTTTATGCTAAATAGAGTGATTGTATAATTGGAGTTTCAAACAATATTATGAATTCAGAAACATGGATTTCAATCCACATTTAAGTTCAGACAAGCATAACTATTGTTTCACCAAAATATGTTTTTTGCGTTAATCCATATTTTATTAAAATATTAATCTTTCATATCAATAGTTTTTAATTAGTAAACACTTGATGTTTCTTAATTTATTATTAAAAAATCTATTTAAATGAAATTATGAAATCCAAAAATATTGTATTCCAAAAATTATTAAAAAAAATATTTTTTAGAGTCGAAGTCCGGTTTTTTTTTTCGGACTTCTCCAAAACTGCTACCAACTGAAAACTCCACAGCCATGTTCTGTATATTACCTGTCTAACTGTTTTGTCTGACTTATTGAAGAAATTGAATAAAATCAACAGATGTATAATGCTGAATTTAGATTTCTATTTAATAATGATGTACTTTAGAGAATGATTGGAAAAACTGATGAAATAACACTAATATTATAAAAACAATTTTTATATATAAAAAAAAAAAAATACATTGAATCATTTTCACAGGTTAAAAGCAATATTCTTCAATTAAAAGTTTTCTTTAAAACTTCAGTAGATGAACTACATTAATTAACTTATGACATTTTTATATATAAACTTTATATGCAATGGTTTAATATTAGAGTTACATTTTCCAGTATATGTCCAAGTACATATGCATATTTAATGTAAAACACAAAACAAATATTTTCATGTATTTTTATTGTTTATGAAGTGAATCTAAAGTAAAGATATATTACTTTAGATTCACTTCTGTTTAATGTTTCTTATGAGTATGGTCAGTGTTCATTACAAACTCAAACAATTACAAAAAAATAAAAATATATATATATATTCATTTTATTCCACTTTCTTATAAAAATGTTCATTTTTTTCTAAAGTTCTTTATCCCAAAAGTATTTTATAAGAATATTTTCTACATGATATTATTGTTTAAATATTCTGTTAATATTTAGACAAATAAATCAAAATTCAAGAGTATAAAATATCCTTGAAGTAAAATGAAATTCCTATTCCTGCAGGATTCCTGGATTGAAAAATTACCTATCCCGAAATCCCAGGAAAATGAAAAATGTCCAATACTGCAATACCTAGTGGTCACCTGTAATTAGAGATCGCTTTTGCTGAATATCCAATTAATTCAAAATGGAATATTAAATCTTTGACATAATCATCAAAAAATATTTTTTTCGAGCGATTACTTTCATGATGCAACTGCATATACAAAATTATTTTCAAAATACATGCTTTTCAATCCTTGAAAACTGTACAGGAAGACCAGAAAAAAAAACAATTTACAAATATTAAAGTTATGCTAATTAAACATATGTTTTAAAAATCCAACCATATCCATAAATCTCAATGTGTATGCATGTCTGTGTTTATATGGAGATTCATGAAAAAATCTATTAAGACTTTGAAATATGCTCAAACTGCTGGAAGAAGGTAAATAAAAAAAGTTTTAGATTTTCTTATAAAACAGCATATAATGCAAAATAGGGTTGTCAACTGGTTTCAAGGCAAAAACACACATCTATATCTATAAATCTATTATATATAATATCTATTAATTGGATAGTCAGCAGATTTAGTAACTGAATATAGGTGGTCACCAATGCAAGTTTCACTCTATTAAAAACAATGTCATACACTATGTCATCCTGGTAAGTAATTTTATAAATCTGATCTTGATCATTTTACTATTAATGCATGAAAGCCCATGTTTGTATATTCATATGTCCTCCCTATTCCGAAGCCAATAATTGGCCTAGCCTAGCACCTCATAGATTTTCTAAAATGTAGTATTTGATCTGAAGTGTTGCAGGAAACTTGAGAAAAATGCAATAGATTTTTAAATATGCTGTAATAGATTTTTAAATATGATTTATAAACCTCTAAAAATGGAGAGAAAAATCGACCCATCTTAAAAAACATTTCTTCCATAATTTTTTATCTCAATTTTTTTTTTTTTTTCTTTTTTTTTTTTTACAAGGGAGCTAAAGGCACTTAGATGAGAGCTGGGGAGCTAGAATATCAAAAAAGTCAATAGCTATTTTTCCACAAATTTTTAAATTGGACACAAATTCCAAAAATCTTGGAAAAAAAGCAACAGTTCAATATTCATTTTAAAATTCTAACTGATACCTCAATTTTAGTGCTGTGATCTCCATTTTCCTTTAAACTGAAACTAAAATTTTCAGTTTTGTTGCTGAAGTGTCAAAACTTAAAAAAAAAAAATAAAAGTTTTTTGTTAGAGTTTTTAATTTCAAAATGATGAAAAAAATGTCAAATTACAGCTACATATATTTTGAAAGGCTCCATGTATCAGAAATTTGAAAAAGGGCATAGTTTTTTAACACAAATTTCTAAAGTTTTTTTTATTCCTTCACTTACACTTTATATTTTTAACAATATATCTTCAAAATCTAACATTTCATAGTTGCAAACAATGTTGCCATTTCAAGAGAAATAAAAATATTTATATGATTTAAAGAATTAAAAAGAATTTTATTATTTAGCATTCTAATACCGAAACTATTGTTTATACTTTCGCTATCATTGGTATGTGATATCATGAGCATTGCTGGATTGAGACTTTAGTAAATAATTTGCACATTATATTTGGTGATTAGTTCAGAAGAGTATTGAAAATATAAAACAAATTTTGTTTGTGGAAGATAGTGCAAATGGTATAATTGTTGAAATTGCAACTTAATTTGTATCCAATGGAACCACTTGACTGGCTCACACTAAACTTAGATCAACATTTTTAGCTTTGTGAAATTTGACCCATGCAAGATGGGGAGGTGTTGGGGAGGGGAGCCTTTTTAAAATCATTGTTGTTATCTTAGTGACTCTTGTTCCAATTTTGATGCAATTTTCACATTGTATTTTCTACTCTGTAATGGACTCACTTGACCTGCTTATGATAAACTTCAACCTACTTTTTTTTATTTGTGAACTTACTAAAAACTGGTTACTATATTTAGTAACCACTAGAGGGAAATGCCCACTATTAGCGAGTGTAGTCGCACTGTCCTGGTGAATGGGGGGGGGGGGGGAGAGGGGGGACTTGTTTTGCCTCTGAAACCGATTGACACCTTTATTTTGTATTATATGTTTTTGTTTTTTTTAAAGCATTCTAACAATTTCATCCAACTTAAAATGTTAAACCAATATAAAAATAGTCTTGACTTAGTTTCAACAGCACCCTAGGACTGATTTCATGCTTATGTTATAATAAGAATGACCATTCCATGCAGGGCTCATGCCAAGTAGTATAGCATTGCAATTTGCAAATCAATATTGCCTCTTTGTGAATAAATTTTAAAAAATGCATGGCAAAAGTGCTATTCAAGAAAAATCCTGCCAATCCCCAAATTTTTAAAACGTCAATTGAAAATCTCGTCACTTGCATATTTTGGATCTTTAAAAGAAAGATAGATTATTTTCAAATCTTGGCTACCATAAAGAACCCTACTTGCAACGTCTGCACATTACTCACAGGAAATACTGCTCTGTGTCCCTGCATCAACTAACTGCTTATATAGAACAATGCTTTTCATATGCAAGCAGAATAAAAAATGATTGGCACAATTGTTTAGAAGAAATTTTGGATCATTTGGTCCATATAAAAATGTCAGCTATTGCCCCAGAGAAGTACAATCCTTCTAATGCCATAAAAATATTCTTTGAAAGTCCACAAAGAACCACATAGAAAATGATTAAACTTGAGGTTATAAATGGTTCAATTATAAAATTTGCTATTTTTCATGTCCATTGCTAGAATTCTATTAACAATAGCACCTTTTTCCCTCAGTTTCTAGCCACAATGTTATGCCCTCACTTATAAGGTCAGAAGTGTACTTATTGTGTGGCAAAATAAAGTTTATTATTATTATTAAAATACAGTTTAAATTTAACTGTTTACTATCTAGAGCAGGGGTCTGCAACCTTTTACTAGTAATGAGCACTCTCATAAAAGAAAGGGAAATAAATACCCTCCCAAAGTATTAGGCGAAAGAATTAAATTATAAGCATTTTTACACTTATGAAAGAACTGGTGCTCATAAAAGCACTAAGTGCCAAACCTCTGATCTTAAGAAATATTAGTACTTTTGTCACAGTTTACATTAAATAAATTATAGAACATGTTTAACTAAGAGAATTTTAAGATAATTAGCTAGTTTATGGTGAATATTTTTATTTAGTGTACTTAATTCTTCATTAATCTAAAAAGTGATATTCAAACTTGTGCAACTGCTAATCAACTTTGAATTTGATTAGCAAATTTGCTAATAATTTTTTAATCTTTACGGAGAGCCCTGTGTCCATGGATGCTGTAATTTGCAGTGGCTTTGGAAACAATCCAAACATTACCCTTTAGGAAGATTCTGTGAGTATTCTACTTCATATTTTGTTACCTTACCTAAAAAATAAAATCACTTTTTGATAATAAATATCCATACTCTTTTGTATAACAATTATTTTAGCAACATACAAAGTGATACCCCACTAACCAACAGGCCGGGATTTTTTTTCTTAAAATTTCAGGATCAATGTCAATCACTATTACAAAATTCAAAATTTTATTAAGCTCGCTTTACTGTTTTATAAAATTTAATAGATATGTAAACAATCAATCGACTAATAAATCTAGCAAAACTTGCAGCACATGAAGAAATAATGTCCAAAATACTGATCTTTCTTCATATTCGGGATCATCTTTTCCTGATAAATTAGGTGGAGAAGTCGGCCTATTCTGAGTTTTCTGTGGCTCATTAACACCAGATTGATGATCTGTCTCTGTATGTGAATCATAAACATCTATTCTTAGTTCATATAAACTAATGTCATGGGAAGGGTGTCCATATACAGCAATAGACAACGGACGATCATATCCTGATGGTACATTAATGTGTTCTAAACCACATGTTGTGGATTGCAATTCATGGTTTTCTATATCATATGTTGGCTTTAGATTCTTTGAAGACACATAAAGATCAGCATCACCTTCTAAAGAGCTTAGATGAAGAATAACTGTTCCTGGTTGTGGAAGCCAATAGTATGAGTAATTTCCACCACCTACAGCACCAAGTAATGTTTCTTGAAAGTGATCATTACAGTAGCAAAGAGGTGATGACATGATAATTAAGAAGGAAATTAATTTGTCCCTGAACCTCATGGCTGCCAATGAAAAGTTCTGAAAAATGAAAGTAAACTCATGTTAGAAAACAAAACAATTATACAATAATTTATTTGCAATTATTAAAGTAACTGTATGAACATGCAGGCAAGCCTGTGAAATTTACTAAGGATGCTAAAGAAAAAAGGGGGGGGGGGTTAAAATTTCCTAAACTGAGAGAATTATTTAACTGTTAAAATTTTTAAATGCATCTGTAAATTTGAAGCAAAATAAAATATAATGCAAGTACAGTAGAGTTCCAGTAATCAAGAGTTTCTGCACTATCCAAGCTAGCTTTTTTTATTCACTGACTTATCATTTTGATAAAGTTGAGACATCAACTCTCATGAAGCTCAAAAATTTTTTTTCAATGAAGGAAGATGATGATGAAAATAATCTTCCACTTATAGTGCTAGTAAAAAATTTTCCAGTTTCAAAATATATTAAGGCAGAAGACATTCAAAATTGGATGAATGAGGATCAGCAACAGCAGATGACCGATAATATAATTATAAATTTAGTAAGTAAAGAAAAAGAAGGTTGGTGATCAGTGTCCAGCAGAAGGCTAAAAAATTTCACATACAGAAGGACTAAATGCAATTAAGACCACACTATGATTGCAGCAAATCCAACAGCAGAAGCCATAGGATATTTATTGTATATACTTTTCTTAAAGTACACATTTTTTAATGGCAGGAATGAGGAAGATCTTAGAAGGGAGGGAAACACTGTCACAAATGTCAACTCGAAATTGTACAGTGCAATAACTTTTTTCATGTTAACTGAGTTTGGCCACATCCAAGCTGTTCTTGGTTCACATTAGCTTGAATAATCGGTATTTTACTGTACTTAAATATTAAAATTAGATAGGCAAAAGTATTTGGTTTTTTCCCCCCATTTTTTTTTTTTTTTTTACTTTTCCTACAATACATGGTAATGCATGTGGAAACTTTTGAAATTGTGTCGAAAAATCACAACTTGAGTTTCAATGGATCTACATGCTTCAAGCATTCTAGAACCTGAGAAAACTATTTCTAGTATGATATCTGTGTGTTTGCTTCTGTCTGTGGAATGTATTATCCATTCTAGCTGAAAACCTGATTGACTAAATTTCATAAAATTTGGTAAATAAGTCACATGTGCTGATTAGATTTTGGTATGATTCGAAATAAAAGAACATGCCTTTTTTTTTGTCAAATGGCATGCAAAAATTATCAAAACCTAAAATAAAAGACTATGTCTGCTCATATGTATGAACTTAATGCTAATTTTAAAAATAATGTTTGATAGCAAAAAGGATGAGACCAACCCCATAACATTAGGACTAACTGTTCTTCAGATATTTTAGTTGTTTCACATTTTTGCCACGTTGCCTTTGAAAATACATCCAGTCGTCAACAAAAATTGAATTAAAACTGCAAATTGAGGGTAATTTCAAATAATTATCTGTGTTATTTATTTTGTGCAATTAGACTCAATGAATTATGAAAGAAAGAAAGAGAGAATGAATTTGGTTCTGTAGGGAAAGGTCATGTGCTGCCCACATCAGATTTTTTGTACAAAAATTGGAATTTGAAAGAAAACCTAGATACGTAAACCTAATTACCACATTACTTTAATTTAAATATAAAAAAAAACAGCATGTTATAACAAAATTGAAGGTGCCTCAAAAATCTGTAGTTTTATTCCAGTTCCCTAACTCAGTTCACAAAAACCACAATATTTACTAAGTATAAACAAATCTTGACTGGGTTAACAGAACTACTGATTCTTACCAGAATTTATCCCAAATGTTATAAGTATGCATCAATCTCGAGCTCAACCATTTGGTTTGTTTCTACAAGATCTAACTTTTGAAATCATACTCCAATCGACATCACGACTACTGCAGGATTTATGATATTTTACAGTTTTACCTTAGTAATTTAAATTCTCGATTATCTTGAGGATAATTGAAAATGAAATAAATAAGGCTAAGAATTTTACTATTGTTTTCAATTATCCCAATATTCCTATACTTTCAAAACTACTCTAAAAACTATTCAATATATTTTTATAAATATTACTAGTATATCCATGGTGAATTACATTTCACCAAAACTCTTGATATTTTGTTTTAGTTTCATATATGCATTTAGGATGGAAAGATGCAACCAAACTATTATCTTGTGGCTGAATATCAAGTTGTCAATATTGTGTCCCTTGAACTTTAAAACAGTTCTACAAATTTATATAAAAAAAAAAAGAAAAATGTTTTCCATTGAAAATGTAGTTTTGATTTAAAAATAATTTAAATTTCTTATTTCTCTCCTTATTCCCCGGTAATGAGTAAAGTTTTCATTTTCTAATTAAATCAGTAAAAAGCATAAATAAATAAAAATAAATTGAAGAAACTTATGAAATTATGATTTTAACTTTCAATAAAACTCATAAATAAAATAAATTTATGAACATTTTAATGATATTATTTTGCAAAATTGCTGATATATATGGTGGCTGATATACGTTTGTCTCTGAAAATCAATGATATTACAATGTTGTTTGAAAAATAATCCTTTTCATTCACCAGATGGTAACAGCAGTGATTTTAAATCAGCTCAAGAACACTATTATAGAGGTTTTTTTCACATTTGTTTGAAAATTTTAGAACTGTTCTGTTAAAAGGTAAGTAAAAAACATAATTTTGTTACTCCTTTTTGATGAGTATATTTATTACCTGTCATTCCTAATACGCATTTAGTTGTTATTAATATTATATCAAAAGTAGTATTATAATCATAATATGACTAAAAAACAATTTGCACAAACTTTATTTTAATCACTTTGAAACTAGCTTATTGATTTGAAAGAGCTATATTTTTCTACATTTTAAAAAGATAACTCTTTTTAAGCAATTTAAACCAAAAAAAGCCAGCTGGCTTTTTTAGCCTGGCTAAAATACTTCATCCAAGGCTGGTGTGGTTACTCGGTGATTGCATTGGGACAGTAATGTACTGGTCTTCAGAGAAGTTGTAGCCCTAAAATGATGTCAATAGTATGCCACCATTGAAAATCTTCCAACCATATTCTTTGTGTCATAACAAAACTAATCTAATCCAAGATCAACCCCAAGACTCTTCACAAAATTTTCTTTGGTGAGACGTTTTCATCCTACACAAAATTTTCATAATGTTTGATGAGCAAATCGCTAATGGACACATAATTTGCTATTTGTATATTCCTATCAGTGACAACGGTAAGTTTTACCCAATAAAAATCCATAGATGCATTCGCTATTTGCGAATTTGCATCGAATGCTTAACTTTTGGAAGGCAGTGTACAAATAATGCCCTTTCAGACACTAATTTAAAAAATACAGAAAAATTAAGTACAATACAAGACACATGCTGATCTTGCTCTGGTACGAGTAGGTCACACTTTTTTTAGTTCTGATGAAAAAGGCTGATTTTTAACTTAAAAACCAGTTGACCAGTAGCAGTTTATGTAAAGTGTTACAAAGTTGCAGTACCACATCATAATTTATTTTAAAATATTCATGGCATTTGTACAATTTTCCTACACTTTGTAAATAAATTATTGTGGCTGTAATACATGTAAAAATGTTGATATCCTTAATGCATGCTCTTGAAGTGTATGGGAAAGACAGCTTTCAGAGTGCAATACATAGCTTTTTTTTCCCTCCACTAGGATGAGTGCACATGTTCAAATTGATGCATAGGTGGTAAGGTGAGTAATGTTTTTTATTCTATGCCATGCTACAAAGATTACAAATCCAGGACACTTTCAAAATCACAAGAACCCATCACAAAGGGGCATTCTTAAAAATAGGGAAGATACTTCTATTGCAGATAACAGTATCCATGAACCATTCTTATACATATTATGGGATTATCAGCATGGAATGATCATTAACTGCAATGGTAGTAAGAAAACTTTCTATTTGCAGCAAGGGAACAATCCCTTTCTGGCGGGTTCTTGTGGTTTTGAACTTAGCCTTTGAAGCTTCATGTAGCATGAGCTAAATTGTATATGAATTTTATGCCATCTGCAAGGACTGAATTTGTCAGTTCCCTTAAGGCCGTATCACATTCAACAACTTTTCAGGCAATTTTTTGGACAACCAACTTTTTGAACAATTTTTACCCCGAGTTGGGAGAAAACGTGTGTGTGATAAGCGCAAAAAGTTGGGACAACCCTGAACAACTTTTTCTGGACCGAGCAGAAAAAGTTGTTCATTTGGGACAATTTTTCAACAACCAACCAATCAGCGATGGGCAGCGGAGATATCACATGTAGCGAACAGGTTGGCGCAGTTGGTTTACGACCTGAAATCTACGAGCAACGTGGCTGTTGTGACACGTCACAACACTTTTTATTTATTATTCCAAATTAACATTTTTTTTATAATTCATTAAATATTATATTTTTACTTTAAATTTATTATTCCAAATTATCTTATTCAAAATTGCTTTTATTTTATATATTCATTAATAGACCAATTGACTCTTTTATTAAATTAAATCATTACGTGCTGCTATCAGTTCATGTTTTTATTCGTACAGTGTACACCCTTTTTAAAAATGACTAGATACGCGCACACTGTTTCAATTGGTAAGATCTCGTTTCAGACGAGATACGGAAACTTGTTTCTTCTGGCTCTCACCTTTTTAAACTCCTTGGTTGAGCGAGAATTATGTTTTTACGAATGGCATCGTCCGGTTTTAGGCGGGAGATTTTCTTTTATGTGAAAAAGTGCTGACTCGGGCTTCTCTCAAAAAATTCTGGTACGTGAAGGTGTTGTTGAAACCCAGACCGTCCGACCTACCAGAAAGGTGTAAGGTAACTGTTTGGACGGTCGGGAAGTGCCACCCAATTTAGACCGGAACCCAGTGGGGGAGGCATCCACAGGGACCGTACCCTCCTTCCCCTACCACCAACCTCTCGGAAGGACTTTCGGACCCACATGTTTAACGTGATCGTACTCCGCATGAACACGGCGGCAGTTTTTGGAAGTGGCTGGAATCGAACCCGGGCCTACCGAGAGCAACTCCAGCGCGCTAACCAATGGGCTACCGCGCCCTTGGTACGTGAAGGTGTGAAATTTTTGGCAGGAGTGCCATGGCACTCCTGGCTCTAATATAAGTTCTATAAATGTATATTAAAATCTAAAATCATCAAGACACTCAGTTAAGTATATGTATGTATTGTGTATGAAAAGAATGCAATATTCAAGCAGCAAGTCATTTGTGTCATTCTTGAATCAACTGTAATATTTGCAAATAATAAATTTCAGTATGTCGAAGTTTGTACAAAATACATTATATTCTCTCAATGCTGTACTCAATAACTCTGATATTTTTGATTCTGAAAAGAATAGATTGCTAAGTGAAAAAAAATTTAGAAACTTCAGCTTTTTCTTTTCGTAAAATTGAGAAGGTGGAATCAAGGCATGAAGAGGAAAATTCATATTTTAGCGATTTTCTATGACTGAGAAAATGCTGTGGTTATTATCTTTTTTTGATGTGTCTATTACAGAAGTAGAAGAGATGGTTAAAATATGTATGGTCTGTGAAGTGATAGGCTACAAGGCAGATTTTATTTATGTTCATTTCTTGAAATTTGCTCAGAAAGGAAATTTTCAACAGCTGGTGATCTTGCTCATCAACATTTTTTTTTTAAAGGTTGATAATCTTCATACATATCCAATTTCAAGAGAAAATGCTGTGGTTAAAGTAATTTTGACTTTAGATGCTTAAACAACATAAAATAACTAAGGAACTTGAAAAACTACATTAAAATTTAATGAATGATTTAGTTGTGACTAATAATTACAAGATAAAGGAATGTTTACATAATTTTTAAACTATAATTATTTCCTTTTTATATATATATATAGGTTCTGAATACAGGTATTTCTCTTCAAAAAAAAAAATGTTAAAACTAATTCATATTATATTATTTTATGTATAATTATTTAGGCGCTCACATACAAATGGTTTTTTTTTTTTAATATATAAACACAACGCATTGTTCTACTTTTCAAAATTCTATTCCCCACTATACGGTCCCATTCCATTAAATATTTAATTAATTAATTTCCCTTTTATTGTATGTGAGTGTCTGACCCAATCAGGTGTTGAGATATGATCATTCAATTGATTTTATTTTATTAAGTCCTTTGAATGGTTGTATCACAACAGTGGCCAAACAAGAACGTGGAAATTTCTGCATCTTTCAATGTTTTCAGATGAATTTATACTATTTCGGATGGAATTATTTATATTTCTTTTCTGGAAGAAGCGTATTCAACAAGTTTGCCAACATGGTATGAAGAATTAAGCCGATTTTGATTTGCATATCAATGTAATATTTTATTTATTAAAAGTTTTAAAGATGAACGATTGGAATACACTTTTAAACAGGTATGTTTTGTGTATTTTTCATTTATATTCTGTTGCATGATCATAAATTGACTTATAACATGTTGATGCTATTTATATTCAAAATATTGAATGCTTCTGGGATATGTTAAACATACAGAGTTGCAGCCTTTTGATGAGAAATAAACGTGTACTGCAATATTTCAGCCGATCTGTTTATTATATCAGATATGCTATTTTATTGTGGAACCCGTTATAAAAATTGCCCTATATAGTAAAAGTTTGATTTGAAATTATCATGTATTGTTCCTAAATTTTTCTTGTGTTTGAATAACATTTTTGTTTGTATGTAATCTCCGAAATTGCAATGTTAAAACGTTTGCAATTTACTTGAAGTTATGCATGCAATACTGTTTATTCATAAAGCTAATAACTAAAATATGAGCATTGTCTATACATATATGAGCACTGTCATTATGTAAGAAACATAATTTATGTATGGGTACAAAGGAGTTTAATAATCAAGAACAGTTGTTCATTAGCTTTAAACCTATGTATTCAACATTCAAAGCTTTGAGGATAGCATTAACATTTAAACTTTACTTCCTGTGCTAATTTTTTAGATACAAAAACTTTGAACTTTGAAAATTAACGTAATTCGAATTTCATCAGAAATATAAATTTACGCTTTTTAAATTTTCATATCATAAATTTGTACATGACAAAACATAACATTGTACTGATTAAAATAATTTCAAGGTCTAAATATCGGTTGTTAAATTGTAAACAATGTTTAAAAAAAATGCCCAAGACTCTAAAAAAATGTAAATAATTTTAAGTAAAGCATCAAAAATATTTTAAACACAATAAATGTATTTTATAGTGGTTAATTGCAGAATGTGAACTATGAAGAATGATAATAATTGAGAGCAAACTAATCCATAGTGTAATGGTTGATATAAATTTAGCAGCTCATTCAACTTCAAAGTATTTCATAAATATTGGATAATTGCTTATTTGTTTCCAATAGATATAGTGTTTGCAGTATAGAATAAGTCGAGTACCTATCAATAAAAACTAATTTGTAGCCATTCAATGAGTAAGTCAAATTACAACTAGTATATATATTATATGTTTATATAAATACCTTTATATATATATATATGGTTAAATACCTGCTGTAAAATAATCCGAAACTCATAATTGGGTGAAAAATCAGGCTAAATAAAAATTTTATAGATTTCAATGCAAAATCGATTTATAATATCCATGTAATGTAAAGCAGACGAACTGCCAAGCTGTAAACACTCTGCTGTAACCCTAACCGCAATGTTGCAAAATACACAACTGTATATTTCTTGCCAAAAAAGTGATAAAAATACAATGCTTTCCCTCGCAGTTTTTCATTTAGTCCAACTTCAATTGTCTGACAACCCTATCACCAACTTTTTTGCCAGAAAATTGGTGGAAAAGTTGTCTGAATTAGTTGGTTATTCCAAAAGTTCTTGAATGTGATATGGCCTTTACAAGTTTGCATAATTGCAGCAAATAGCAAGTTTTCTTGCTACCATTGCAGTTAACGGTAATTCGATGCTGATAAGCATATAATAAGTGCAAAACCGGTCCATGGATACTATTATCTGCAATGGGAGTATCTTACAGAACATTTTATTCGTATCACATGCTATTATATTTCCATTGATTTTTTTCTGTTTTTGAGTCCGAAACCATTCTTTTGTGTTACTTTTTTCTAATAAATAGTTTTAAAAAGGAGAATGTCATCTGCGTACAAATAAAAAAAATATTTATCGCTTTGTACATTTTTTTATATTGTTATGTAAAAAATCTAATATAGTTTAAAATACAATTCATAAGCAGCACTACCAAATTCCCAACTGAAGTTGACTCCATTATTTTATGTTTTTTGCTGTTTCCACAAAGTGTTACAACCATGTTACAAATCATAGATTTAAATGGCAAAAATTAAATAAAGTAATAAAATTAGCTACTTACATCACATATCAACTAGAATTGTCATTCAAAATCAATGTAAGACGACTCAGCATGTCCAACTGAAAAATTAATATATTAGAAAAATTATGGTTCAGCTAAGAGCAATAAGAGACAATATTTTATTGCACACAAAAGCATGAAATCATCCCTTACCAAATAAAAGTAATAATTTATACAACTATAAAATACACATTTCTACATATTATGTTAGACAATTGAATTTCATAATGCAGGCCGCATACATAGCTTACACACTCTTAAAGCTAGGGCCTATCCTAGAAGTTAAAATGAAAGAGCCCTGCTATCAGACTTCGTGGTTAACACATGGCTAAATGTAGTGCTTTGCAAAGTATGTTCCGTGGAACCCCAATGATTCTACAACATGATAGTTGAAGTCCCAGGCCACTTGGCTGATCCAAGAGTTTGAGTACAGCAGCAGTTTGAGTGGCCAACATGATAGTTGTTGTTGAGACCCAGATCGTCCGGTGTAAAATTTCTTAAAAATTAATGAAAATGTGTAAAAATTTGAATAAATAATTTAGACCATAATTGGCTTTTTCTAACATAGGGGTTCTGTCATTAAATTAAAGTTTAGAACAGCTCCTCAACTAAAAGAGTTTGAAAACATTGGCCTAGTGAATACTTCAGACTCATGTGGGAAGATTAAAATGCTGCAGTGTGTCTGTTTGATACTCAATTCATGAGGTGTTAACACGCTTTGCATTCTAAATTTTTGTTATTGCCACTCAAGTTATCAATTGTAACAGCATTAGCATAGTCCGGCCACTCAAATAGCTGCTATAAACCCTAGGGTTGGTCGAGTGGTCTGGGTCTTCATCACTAGCATAGTGTAGGAGGGGTAGAGGAGTCAGTGTTGAAGACCCAGGCAGTCCGACTCATCTGAAGACGTGAGCAACCATTTGGACAGCCGGGAAAGAGGAGTCAATGTGTACTTTTGCCTGTACAGCAAGCCCAGATTCGATCCCTACTGCTCAAATTTATTTCTGTGTGTATACAGAGCATAGGCATGTAAAATCTATAGGTCCGAGAGGTGATGAGTTAGGGGAAAGATGATACAGTCCTGTGGTTGCATTCCCATTAGGTTCCGATCTAAATTGGATGGCACTGTCCAAACAATCCAAACAGTTACTCCACACTTTTTAGTAGACCGGCCACTCATCTAGCTACTCATACCCTAGGGTGAGTCAGGTAGCCTGGGTCTTCCACACCTTCTAGTATAGGGCGCGGCAGCCCAGTGGTTAGCACGTGGGAATTGTACTCGGTAGGACCACATTCGATTCTCGCTACTGCCAAAACTGCAGCCGTGTTCACATGGAGTACGATCATGTTAAACATGTAGGTCCGTAAGTCCTTCTGAGAGGTTGGTGGTAGGGGGAGTAGGGTACGGTCCCTGTGGATGCCTCTCCCACTGGGTTCTAGACTAAATAGGATGGTACTTCAGGCCATCCAAACAGTTACCTTACACCTTTCTAGTAGGTCAGACGGTCTGGGTCTCAACAACAGCTTTTAGTAGGTCGGACAGTCTGAGTAGAGAAAAAAAAAAGAAAGGTACAACGTCTCAATGCCAAGTATCTTCAACAGAGAAATAACGTGGCCAGTAGTATTATAAGTTATTACCTGATAAGTACATGATTTCAATATCTTTTTAATTTTTCTGTATATATTATTTTAAAAATACTTGGCACACATTTTTTTGCATGAAAAAAGTTTTTTGTTTGATACAGATCACTTAATTTCTTAAACATCCATTTTGAACAAAACTTAATCTCCCAATTTGATTTTTCCATGCGCAACCATGCCAATTCCACAATGCAATTTTATAAGAACTATAGAAATACATCATCATCATGGTTCTGCATAGCAATGGATACACCCTCCGCTGTAATGTCATCAAGATGGTATTTCCAACTAGTGGTTGAATAATTGCAACTTTTATAGACCCACTCAAAAATTCAGAATTAGATTAATTATACTTTTAATTTGAATGAGAAAATGTTATATATATTTATGTCAAAAATTATAATCATGTAAATCTTCAATTCACCGGTGCACAAAAATAAAATGTCCTAAAATAGGCATATTTCTCTGTATTTTCAAACAATATTTTAAACATCAAGGAATGTCCAGCAGATTCAGTTCAAAGCTGGTTGGGAGATCTTTTCAATTGCATTAAGAAAACTCTGCGATAATATTTTTGAATGAAAATTATTGAAAATTCAAATTAATAATAAATATAATAATAATAATAAATATAATAATAAAATAACTAGAAAAGTAATTCAAATTAATAATAAATATAATAATAATAATAAAATAACTAGAAAAGTAATTCAAATTAATAATAAATATAATAATAATTATAAAATAACTAGAAAAGTAATTTAAATTAAATAAAAATCCCTTGGAGGTATTTTGAGACCTGAACTTAAACTATCACTGTACCAAATATCTTAGCTGTAGGTCACTTAGGTGTTCTGCTAAGTTGCCAACAGATTAAGAAACAAACAAAAACATGTTCTTTTAATATCTCTATATTAAAACAAAGTATAGATGATGCTGCCACCGCTGTTTGACAAATTTCTCGAAATTCTTTGCTTCGTACCACAAAAACTATTGCATATAAAAATATGAAATTTAGTACACATGTAGAAAAAGCTTTGGGCAATATGCTGAAATAAACAGTTTTTGATATATATTGTAGTTTAAGAAATATTTAATGTCAAAGTAAGAGGCAAAATATTTGAGCTGCGAGTTCATGTCTGGGATAGACTAACAATAGCAAGACTATGAATTTTTGCAGGTAAGTTTCTATATGGGTGAATTTTTGCAGGATGAAGCCCCTTTTTTTCAATTTCGATGTAGTTTTTGAGATATTTTACTTTTTATGCACTTCTGAAGTGAACTTTTTTTCATATCGGCATGTCTAGCAATTTCTGTCTCGTACCATAAAAACTATAGCATACAAAAGTATGAAATTTGGAACATTTCTAGAGAAATAATAGGGTAATACGATGAAATAAACAGTTTATTGATTTAAACTTTAGTTTGGCATGAAATAGCTCACAAAGTAAGCTCAGGATCAAGGAATTCAGTTTTTGCATTCCTTAGGCTAAGAAAAATTTCTGCTTTTCCCTCCTGTAAAAAATAGACAGGGTTAGAAGAGAGATTTTTGAAAGTAGAATATTTAGGAAAGATAGCTATGAAGCGAGCTCTGCAAGCACAGCGAGTAAGAGGCGAAGCCTCCCGAAGGGGGTTGCACAAGAGTGAGCAGGGGGCAGAACCCCCTAGTATAAGATAAAAAGCTTAGGTAAAAAGGCAAAAATCAATCACAGACTATTTTAAAAAATTTCTTTGAAATTTTAATATATCTATGGTCACAAAAGCTTCTTAGAAATTAAGTGGAGCCTATTGTAGATATTCAGCAAATCTTACTTAGGTAAAGATGTTTGTCTTTCTGTGTATGTGTGTTGTCTGTAGTGAAAATATAAGCTCCATTAAGCCAGGAAATTTAATATAGAGTTAGCTTAACTCCCAATACAAAAGACCTTGTTGATTTTTTTAATTCAAATTAAAAGTTACAAATTTTTAAAATCAAAAATCCATTGATATTTCAACTTTAAAATCAGTTTTATTCCAAGCAAACAATTAAACAGAAAATGGCAGATACTTTAAGAGATGGAAAAACAGCTGTTTATCTAACACAGTGGATTTTGTTTATCAGTTATTTAACTTTGTAATCTATAATTATACTTATAAAATGGGGCACTTTAGTATACAGGTTGTTAAGGTATCCAGGAAAAATATCTCTGTCAATGTCAGACATTTAGCAAAATTTAATAAACAATGTTTATATAAAGTAAAATGAAGTTGTTAAATGACTGATGTGGCATATCAGGGTATTTAGTAGGGCACAGTAACAGCATGTAAGTAAAGTAGATAGATCTTGGCCTATTTAGATTAAATATTTCAGGATGAATGGTTAATTTGTGTGGATACTTTAAAATTATTTTTGTGTGTTTGACGTATGTGTGTGTGTGGGGGGGGGGAGCCAAATACTGTGTTTCCCATACATCATTTCTTCGAACTTTGAGTAACTTGAGGGGAGGGGGGGGGGTATACAACCTAAAAAAACATTTGGTGGTGCCACTGTTTGTATATCAACTGTATAGGTAAGTTATTTGAAAGTATTAAATCATTTTTATAAATAGAAGGTACAGATAATATTTAAAGCTAATTAAAACTGTATAGGTAAGTAATTTGAGAAAATTGACAAAACATTTAAAAAAAGTTTTGAAGCAGAAATTATACAAACTTGTATAACTTTCCTTTGTAATATTTGTGTCAATGACTTTCAAGACTTGTTTTGTATACCTCATATTTTAGTTTTTCTACCAATTCATAAAATTAGATTAATGAATTCTCTTCTAAATATAAGCTAATTGAATACAGAATATTTAAGCCAATTTACAAGACAATTGTATCCAAAGGCAGATTTACCGATAGGTGGACTAAGCGTTGAGATCGCCCATAGGGACAACAGAATCCTTTAACCTCATAATGGTGAGCCTCCAAACTCATTATCGCCTAAACTCCCAAGATAGTAAATCAACTAACTATTGTAGTGATTCTACGTTTTAGCAGACTATTTCTTTACTGAATAAAAAGGAATACAATATTATTGGAAACTTTCTCAAGTTTTATTTTATGCCACTGCTTTTGATTACTTTGCCAGGTAATTCAATATCAACCATAGTTACAATAAACAAATGCTTTAGAAAATATTAAACAAAACTTAAACCAAGCAAAAATGTATTGAAAATGTACCTAGACAAGCGCAAGCAAATTCAACTTTTCGATGTATAAAGTATAGAAATATTTACTATCAAACAAAAATTTACGCCGTAATGTGAATAGAGAAACTAAATATTTAGACACACAGACGGCTTAATTTTAAAAAAATACATATTTGACGTATTCAAGCAAAGCTCAAATAGATAGGAAGTAGGTAGAAAATATCTAATCGTCTCATCTTGAGCTATTTAGAGTGCTTTAAACAGATAAAAACTAATTTCAAAACAGTCGTCAAAAGTTAAAGCACGGAAGATTACTTATTGCCAACTTTAATATCAGAAATACTAAAATTGGCTACATTGGAAATCCCATAAAAATATTTACTCTATGATCTTATTTTAAATATCATATATTTCCTCCTATTTTTTTTAAAATCTGCAGTTATTAAAATATTATTTTTAGGTAAAGTCATTTGGCCAAACGGGGGAAGGCTACGAAAGACGTCAAGAGCGACCTCAAACATTCAATGTTTGGTGTGTAAAGGTGAAGCAAACTTACAGGCGAATTTGCTCCCGCACAATCTCACTCCAACTCCCGTGACGCATGCGCATTAGCTCGGGGGAAATAGTTGTGTACCAAGCAGGGGGGAAATGGGTTATTTCTTTTCTTCATCGCAAGTCAATGTGTGTGTGTGGTATATTTCCACGTGGTCCGAATTTATTACAATTTTAAGCTGTTAATTTAATATTTTTATCACTTCTTTTACATGGTCGACATGTATTTAATCGTGTATTACAATTCTGGGCTGTGTACATTTGATTTTCCGATTGTAATTGTTTTAAAATGACCAATTTGCTGAGTTTCTTGCAAACACAAAAGGTACGTAAATTATTTCTATCCTAAAAGTATTTAATCTATTGTTTTATTTAGTATGCATATGTAGTCGCAATAAACACCTTTAGAAATAAGGGATCTTGTCATTTAGGATTCTTATCATGATTATATTTATTCATTGTATACTTAGAATTTTGATTCTACTAATCTACTGCCAGTTGATTAGAATAGCTTGACATAAGCCAGTTGATTAGCTTGTTTGAGATAGAATTATTTTTAATTTTCTGTCTGTTCAGGTTGATTTGCTGGATGTGTTGAAGCAGATAGCATTAGAAATAAAATACTATTAGATTATTTATACTGTGTAATGACTATGCTGTGTTTTTAATTTCTACTGATTTTAATGAGTCTCCAAAGACATTAATTAACAAGACTTTTTCTTATTTGGATTATTTGATAAAATAAAGAGTGGAATGACTGTTTATTTTCCGAAACATTGCCGTTGCTTAAAAATTTTGGCCCCTCAATCATTTAAAGCAAAATATTCAATTCATACAATTTAGTATTTTTTAGTTGTGTTAAATTTTAAGTAAAATTAAAAATAGTTTATAAATTTTGAATTCAAAAAGCTGAAATTTTATTTTTATCTAATTTGCTAATTGGATTTTTGATTATAAAGGGGCCGGTGTAAAGAAATCTTATTTTCTTCATTTTTCAATCACAGAATAGTAGTTTGAAACTTTCATATATTTTAAAGCTATATGTTAATGGTGTCACTCAAAATATACAAATTTGAGTTATCCTTTTCAAAACTAATTTGATTATGAATTAAAATTATTTCTTGAAATATGTTTATACCCTTAATTTTTTTTCTTTACATTCTTAACATTTTCTTTATTAAAATTAAGGAATATATATAAAACAATAATCTGTTAAAAATAATGTTTATACCATTTCATAAGTGAAGGCAAAGGATTAATTAGGTTTTCCTTTCCGTTAAGGAAAAATTCACATATTTCACTAATATGTAAATTTTATTCTAATTTTTTTATCAATAAGTAAATAACATCTGTTTTCAATATATTTTACAATCTGTGAAAAAACTAATTTTTTTATCAATATGAAATTAATGTGAATATTTTAAAACAAATTCAGAAAATATAATTTTGAAAACAAATTGAAAAACAAATGCATTCCATACTCTTTTTTTAATTTCTTCATAACATAAAATATTTTTCCATGTTATACGAACAATTTTGACCTCTCGATCATTTAAAGCGAAGTAGTTTATTCATACAGTACGGCAATATTTTAGATTTTTACTAAATTTAAGGAAAAACTATATATGTTTGTTTTGTAAATTTAACAAATCATGTTATACAATATTTATGAGAAAGGAATATGTAACGTAATCAGTTTTGCATAATCTTTGAAAAAATAGTCTATACTGAAATCACATCAGTATTATTACTATTACAATACCGCAAAAAAGAAAAACAAAATATTTTATGTTACAAAGTCTTGTACAAAAAGATTTCGTAGGCATTAAAAAAAAAAAATAGGAGGAAAAGCTGGGGTGCAACGCGTTGCGGCCCCGGAATGTTGTTTTCTCTGCATACCTCCGTCAATTTTTCATAGCGCATGCGCCGGATTTCGTGTTTACGTTAGCCCAATAGAAGCTTCCCTTCTTTATATGTATATTCTTTGATTTGGCATACCTTTGAAGCGGCTGGCTCTACAACTTCGAAATCCCTACTTCAAAGCTATGTACTACAACTTTAATTTAAAGCTTTGAAAGTTGTTCAGCGCAGCGGTTATTTTCAATTTTATGGCTTTTGTATTTTTTCGATTATATTTTTAGCGTTATTAAGTAATGCTCTGTTTTTATTGAAAAATCTTTTGTAGTTTTTATTATGTGTTTTTATATTTATGTTTTATGTTTGAATTTGTTGTAACTAAGAAATAATCTTTGCTTATATATAAATTGATTATTGTTTATAGTATAACTAGCTTTATACAAACATATGATGTATTTCCTAATATTATTGTTCGCTTTTATCAGTCTGAACAAATAATGTGGTGAATAAATTTAATAAAAATAACTTGTCATGAAATAGTTATAGAAATTGGTTTTATACAATTGTTGATTTAAAAGCTATCAACTTCTTAACTTATTTTTTCCCATATTTCATTATCATAAATTTAAAAAACCAATATCAAAAGTAATTCAATAGACTCAGTAGTGGACATCTGTTGTATTAAAAAAATTGCTTTATTATATTACTAAAAGCACTGACTGTCTAGTTTGATATTTTCAGGATTCTCACTTACGTAACCATATAATTTAAGGATGTTTTGAGATATTAAATAACGTTTTAAACTTTACCAATGCATAATCACTGCTCACTGTGTATATTCTAAGTATCAAGCAAGATTTTTTAAACTTGAGAGCACTAAACTTGTATAAATGATGTAACTTTTAAATATAACTACCTGCAACTGTCATAATTGAATATGAGAAAAGAAATATTCTCAGAATCCAAAATTTAAAAATAAATTTAGTTCCCTAAAAATTGAGGACTCTATTTTAGATTTTGTATTTATAAAGGCAGTTAAGATAAACTTTAGGTATAAGAGGCCAGTACTGGACAGCTATTCACATAAATCACTTACTTTACATCTCAAAATAAATCACATAGTATTTTAATGTTCCAATTTAACATTTTATTATAGTCTTACTTGTAAAACGATGCCACCAGATAATCAAGGCTAATAAAATATCATTTATAATTCAATGCCATTTAACTTTAAAATTGTGCATAAATATTTTCTTCTGTCATGTTAAGAAACTTTATATACTAGTTATTTTATTAATTAGACAATATTTGTACTAATGTCTAATATACACTACTATTTATTTCTTTTACATGCTGTTGGGTAGGCAATAAAATTATTTTACAACTTAGTAGAAAACATCTTCTGTAAATAAAATTTGAAATAAGTTGATTACTGGAGCACAATAATCTTCGAATTTTTAGTAGTAAACACCTCAGTATCCCTTGAACATTTTGGTATTTAATAAAAGAGCTTTTAATTAAGCAAATTTAGTTTGCTTGATAGTAATTAGGCTTCAGATATTTCTGAATCTAGAATTATTCAGCAGTTTAGATTTGGAAAGAAATCATCTTAGTACCTGTCCCAGAGAAATTTAGTTTCATTAAAACAGAAATTAGGAAAAGAATATATTCCTACTAAATGTGAGATAGGTATGGTAATCCTAAAAATGGAGGGATGCCTTTTGAGGAGGAATTTTAAGGAAAACTTACTTTAATTGTACAATATCATTTTAAAAGTTACAGCAATATGAAAATTCAGTTAATCTAGTATCAATTTTTACTTTTATTAACAGGGCATAGACTAGGTAGCTACTTGTTGAAGATAAAATTTTGAATTTAAAAGCTTTTTAACTGAAATTTAAAGTTAATGGATATAGTTTAATTAGAAAGTTAAAATATATATATTTCTTAACTAAAAATAATTTTGTTTGAAATACTTATTGGCTGCATATTTAATATTTATTTTATCAGAAATTTGCTATGCGTTTTTAAAAACAATTAACTTTTCAATTATATTAATTTTAAGCATTTATGATCAGAAGTAATTGAGTAAATGCTAGCTAGATTTTATAAAGCTACTTTTCTTCTAAGAGTTTGGTCACAGCGAAATATTTTTTAAATTTATTATTATTATTTTTAAATTTTAATTTAGTGTGGATTTTGGCAATTCAGTTAAAAAAATATATAACAATACTGGTAAAACAGATCTTTTACTGTCAAAAATTGATATATCATAGTCCAGTTGTCTGAATCTCATTAATATTTTGTGGGATATAAGAGGGTTGGAATTAATTTAAATTTGATATTCTCAAACCTGTTAACCTTTTCTAGTTCTCTTCTTTTTCCCTTGAAAAAAAATAATGTACCAGTCCACAGTTGTGTAGATTCTTTCAAGAAGAAAAGAATGAAAGTTTGAATGTTGTGAATCAAATAATTAGAACACAAGATATCATACTGAAAATGTTTCTCATAGTGACTTCCACTATAAATGTTACTGTTAAAAATATGGATAAAGACATGAATTTTATATTTGTGTGGATAATAAAAAACCTGCTATATCATATTTATTTTGAGATAATTGTATTGCTTTTTACATTTTTTTATAGAATAATCTTATACTTTTAGGGTTGTAATGATGGAAGAGCATAATATAGCTTATTTTCGAAATCTGTGGCAATCAAATGTAAAAGATCTTGAAGATCACTGTAATGGTTGGGAAAATATATGTAAAAGCAATGATATTCCAGATGAAGGTAAATTGTTTGAGTATTTTTACACATATATTCAGTGGTAATCAATAACACATGAAATATACCATGAAATCAATACACCATGAAATATATTTTCCCACAATTGCAAAATCAGGTTATCTTTCTGTCACCTTTACAATCTATTTGTCGACTAAAATTTTTAAAATTATTTTGTGTTATGTACAAAAAAAAACTGTTTTTCAAACATATTGTTAATAAAATGAAAGGCTATTTGTCAGCAGTATTGCAAAAGATTGCATTTGTACCAGGGTTCTTGAGCACTCCTGAAACTAGGATTTTAAAAGTGAACTAAAATGTCAGAGAAAATTATTTTTTATTCAAAATTCTGGAAAAATCAGAGAATTTTCAATTTGTTGGTTTTTTCTAACTAAAAGGGGTAAACTGAAAAATAAATAAAAAGTACAAAAGTAGCTTATAAAGAACTTCAAGCCAAATTCAATTTTGATGACTCATTTGTGTACATAGGAGTTGGCAGAATATTTCAAATCACTTGATTTTCTATCCTTATGACTCATGATGGTGATAGTCGAATTTGGGGAGAAAAGACAAAAGCATTTGCTGTGATTGTTTTGGTTTCTCATTTTCCAATGAATCAAGAGTGACGGCAGTGGATTTAAATACATGTTGGTACGCTAAGCACGTATTTGGCATATTTGAAAAGATATATATTAGTAGATGATTTTGTATACCAGGGTTGGGTAAAATAAATTGAATATGAATTTTCAATACAAAATACATAGATTTTAGGGTTTAAAATACAAAATACTTTTCAAATTTGAAAAATTTCAATTACAAAATACATCCATTTTCAAAATACATTTAAAAAAAAATTAGACATTGCTGTGCATTAAACTGGATTGGATTTTCAATGCAAAGCAATATTTATCTATACATTTTATGGGTCATAAACAAACCTTATATTTGTTAAATAGTAACATTGGAACTTTAAAAGGATTAGAATGTATTGAAAAAGTATGACTTAAATGACTATAACCATTGAAATTTTAAATCTCCAAGTTAATAAAATAAAAATAAATGTATCTATGGGAGAACACATTTTATATAGCAAAGAAAGATATAACAAAAAACCAGAAATTAATGAAGAAATCTTCATATGGTGACAAATGGTTTGTACACTTCTTTTTTAACAGAATTATTAAGCATTTTAATTCACTTTTGCATACATATTCCTTAGTCATACAAATTTTCAGGAAAACCAGTTACGATATCTCCAAAACTAGAAATGGAAACTCTTAGTGAACTTCCAATCCCCCTCTAGGATTCGATGCTGAATCCATACTAGTCATCATCGAAGCTCTATAGTCCATCCTTAGAAATAGATGTCTCAAGGAAATTTTTTGAATTGAAAATGAAAAAAAAAATCTGATGTGGGCAACACATGACTTTCCTTATATAATACAATGAATTTACTACCTTTACAGTTAAAAAAATGTTATTCTTATAGTAGATACTTATATTCTTTCCAAGATATTGAATTTTCTTCAATTAGTCCTAATTTTCATTGATTTAGCGTCATTTTTATCAATTTGGCGAGATTTTTGTTAATTTGGCAACAATTAAAAATGTCGCCAAGTTGGCGACATTCCGCCAAAATCTCACCAAGCGTTATGGACGGAGAAATAAGTTATTCTTACAGCAGATAAATGACTATTGGCTTTCAAATACAAAAGTATTACTCAAAGTATCTTTTTTCATGAATGGAACGAGCTAGAGCTAGATCCACGAGAATGATATCACCCAATTTATCGCATGGTATTACATATGAAAAGTGAAAATGTTTCTCAATAGGAAATATTTTTTTTTTATTTTATATAACTTTTTGATATTTTTTTTGAAAAATGTGCAATATCTCGAGAACGGTTCATGTTAGCATTCTAAAATTTATGTCAATCGTTTTCTAATGAAAAATTACATAAGAAATGTCTATTTGCGTAACTTTATTAGCGGTTTTGATTTTTTGATGATTTTTTCAAAATTTCACTCGAAAATTTAGGGGGGTTCTGAACATTCGATTGCATATAAAAACAATAGGCTTCCAGTGTTTAGGGATTGTGATTTTTGTACCAAATTTCGTTCGAATCGGTCCATTCGTTCGTCAGTTATTATCTCTACAGACTCACTGATACACACACACACACACACACACTTACTTTCACACACACACACACACAGACGTCACTTCAAAAATGTTTGATTCGTGATCAGGAATGCTTGAAACATGCTCTCCCATCAAAAACTCAAATTCGAATTTTCGACCCCGTCACAATACTTTCCTTATACATTATGTATATAAGGAAAGTAAAACAGAAGTGGAAATCTTTAGTAAATGCCAAACCATCTCCCGAATTTAATGCTGAATTCATATCAGTTCAATCTATAACCAATCTAAAGAAATAAAATTAAAAAAAAAATTGAATTGGAAGTAGGAAAAGAACTGGGGGTGAATATCCTTAGTAAATCCCTGTTTTGCTCCGGAATTTGATGCTGAATCCATATCAGTCAACTGTATCTATAACCAATTCTGAAAGATAGATGTGGAAAAGAAATTGGGGTACAAATTCTTAGTGAACTGTCCTACATCCTCTAGAATTTGATGCAGAATCCATATCAGCAGTTATCATCTAAGCTCTATCTATGGCCAATTTTGAGATATAGACTTTTTAAGTAAAGTGACAATTTTTAAACCATAAATTATAAAAGAACTGGAAGTGGAAATGTATAGTGAACCTCCAACCCCTCTGAAATATAATGTTAACTTCAGTCATCATCTAATCTGTATCTGTAGCATATCCTAAGAAGTAGATGTTTCAAGGAAACATTTTTTTCCAAAAAAATATAGTATGATAAATTTTTGCCACCAATAAAACTTATTACATAATACAGCGGTACCTCTCTTAAACAAATGCCAGGAGACTGGCATACGTACTTGTTAAATCGAGGTACTCCTGCATAAAACTAAAATCTTACCTTTAGATGTGTTTTAACATTTGTTGTGGTTTCGAAAGTTCTATTTATAACCGCACATTTTGGTTTGCATAACTGGCGTTCCGCCTTATTACTCCATTATCATCAATAGATATCACTTTAAAAGATTTTCCTTCTAATACTTCCCAAATTGCATTTGCATCATGAGCAGCTGTATCTTCCATCTTTCCTCATGTCTTTTCAATAACTAACTGCATTGCATCTCTTTAATTTATTTAAAATATATATACAATGCATAGCAGAGCTTGGATTGCCTATGCTTCCGTTTCCACAAAGAATGGAACTTCAAGCTCTCTTCTTGTCCCTTTTCTTTATGCATAGACAAGAAGAAGACATCTACCAAACAACATCATTATATAATTCCTATATGAATGTAATGTCTATAACAGAAACTATATTTTTTCAGAATCCAACACAGATAGTAAACATCCCATTAATTAACATCTTTATCGGTGCCAGATTGTAAAAGGCTGTTCAGATTGACTCCTAAAAACAAATTCAATGGCAAATTACATATTAGCCACTTTCTGTTTTGCGAATCATTCATCTGCAGTTTAACCCCTTACCTGTGGAATATATTTCAGGAAAATGTATCAAAAATGGAAAAAATTTTTATGCTTCAGTTTTGTGCATTATAACATTTACAAAGGTTAGAAAAGTTTTATTTTGTAAAAATATAAATTTTTATATGAAATAACTACTATATTTAATATTTTGACATACATGTGGAAAATTAATGGATTATATTCATATTTTACTCAAAATTGTTTAATAAATAATTGCAAAATAAATCAAATAATCTTTTGAATTTCACAAATCATTTCACAGAATCATTTTTCATAATTTCACAAATGCTTTATAGTATGATATATACGAAAACATAGCACGGCACACAAGCCTACATCACACTCTTTACAATAAACTCGGTTTATATCCCGCCTACTTCCAAAAAAAATGTGGACAAGTATCGCCATCTATTGGAAAAACAGTGAATTATATTGTAAAGCATTTGATAAAGCAAAACGAACTCAATTCGGGATCAACGGAATAGAAACACTGATTTTTCTCTTGCCCGAAGTCAGTTCGAGCATTCCAAATTTGGCGCAGATGGGTTACCCGAACTGAATTCGGGTGACACAGGCAAGGGGTTAAACACAATAGTATGAAATCTGAAGAAATGTATTTTGAGTATTTCGAAAATGCAAAATACTCTGAAAATGTATTTTCAATACATTACCAAAATACTTTAGATTTTTTTAGTTTAAAATACAAAATACAAATGTATTTTGAAAATGCATTTCAAATACATGTATTTTTGATATTGCACAACTCTGTTGTAGACATTAAAAGTAACAACTTTCAGCCTGAAATTGGCCTTATATTTGCTCTTTCTTCTGGAAAGCCATATTTGCTATGAATAACAAATATCTAAAGATTGTATTGCAAAGCATAGAGCAATAAGGTCATTAACATACTGACCTCTGAAAGGGGTCAACATCAGCTGCATTCGTAATGACTCATCGTATTTTAGAAAAATCATTGAAGAATGATATTTTTCTTTAAAACAAATGTTATCTACTGCACCATTTATCATATATTTAACTATTCCTAATAAAGTTTTTCCTTTTGTCGCATGTATCAGCTTGTATAAATATAACGATGCATAAATGTTAGAACATAAATAAAACTTGACATTTTATTTTTTGTTTTTCATTTCGGAGCAGAGGGATGTCATAGTAAAAAGAAATATGAAGATATTTCATCTGTGAATTAAGAGAGGGTTGTGGACAGCTCACCTTATACACCTAAAAATATATATTCTTGTACAAACAATTGATTATGCAATTAAAGGTCTTGAACAAATGAACTTCATAAGTAAGCAAGAAATAGTGCTCATCCGCAGGCTAAAAGGAAAACTGTTTTCCCATAAACCAAAATTAATGAAACAACTAACATTAGTTCAAATGTTTAAACAAATCTTGAGAAACTGCATTTGTACGTGAAAGAAATTAAGAGGGAGTAGTGGACAGCTCACCTTATACTCAAGGAAAAAAATATATATTCTTGTACAATTAAACAATCGATTATGCAATTAAAGGTCTTGAACAAATGAACTTCATAACCAAGCAAGACATAGTGTTCATCTGCAGGATAAAAGAAAAACTGTTTTCCCATAAACCAAAATTAATGAAACAACTAACATTAGTTCAAATGTATCGTGAAAAACTGCAAACAACTAACATTAGTTAACTATAACAACTAATATTAGTTCAAACGAATCGTGAAAAACTGCATTTGTACGTGATTCTCTGTATATTTCGTTTAATTGTGAAAATATTTTTCACTTATACAATCTTTCTGCATTGACTAAAATTATTATGATTGTTATATCTTTACGAAAAAGCTATTTTCAAAGCTGACTGAAATGCGTATAACAGTTTTGAAAGAGCAGTCTCCAGTAGTGATCCCTGGTCCATGCAACATTCTCTTGAAAGGATTGCCAGGACATTTTAGAAATATCATTTGTTCTGAGGAAAAGAACTCCATGATTTGGAAGTCCACAAATATCATGTTGATTATCTTCCAACAACCAAGGGACAGCATATTTGTCCTCAGTGGGTTGAGATTCAGCAAAGTTCTGTGACATATCTGTTATCTTCTGCTTTCAACGATGACACCAGCCGTCCAAAGTGCAATCAAATTTCAATATAATGAATAGCATTATGTAGTTTAATATGAATGATGAAAAATATAATCAAATAACTTTTAATATTTGTTTTAAGATTTTCACAAAAATATAAATATTATTATTATTATTAGCATTATTTTTATTTATTTATTTATTATTTGCAGTGCATGGTGAAATTCGAACAACAATTGGACTCGCCAGACTTCTAATGTGTCAAAAATTGAATCAATTCAAAGGCCTTATTGATGACTCTGAGTTTAAGAGGGGAGAAAAAGAAATAACATGTTTAGATTTGCAAGGTTTTTGGGACATGGTTTATAATGAAGTAATATATTTTTTAATTTTCTTTTAATTTTTTCTAGTTATACATGCTTTTATAATATATTAAAATGTATGCAGCATTACCCCAGATTTAAAAGCTAAACTTCTGATTAAAATTACACCAGAACATACAGTGAATTTTCGAAAATCAAACATCATTACCATATACATGCTTAGAACAAAAAATAATTTATGTGCAGGCCCTAAATGTTCCTGTATTCCCTAAATAAGTATGCAGGATGCAATCTAGATACACAGCTTGTGCTTGCTTAAACTGAAAAGTGTTGTCTATAAAACTAAGCTCTGGCATAATTAGAATGAGATATTATTAAATTAGTAAAATACTTAGAATTAGTCTGGAGGAGATTGAAAAATTGTAAGTAATATTACATTGCTTTCAAAATACCTTATATTGAGATAAAATAACACTGTGATTAATTCAGAATGCAAAGAATACATTCGAACATAATTTCACAAATATAATCTGTGTTCATATACTCAACATTTTCAAAAATATATATTAAATAATCCTTTAATTTCACAAATGTTCACACTAATAAAACTATGTTTCTATAATCAAAATTTATATACCAGAATCTAAACAACACATACAAAATGCACCACAAAATTTCAAAAATGCTTGCTTGAAACAAAAGACCTTATTGACTCTATAAATGCATCATTGCTTCCCATAGCAATGAATATGCCCTAAAATATGACGTCATAAAGTATAGTAATACATGAGGGAGAAGTTCTACTCTCTCCGTAAATTGAAAATGAGTTTTTTTATTCATAGAAAATTCAAAATTAGAATTTTTTTATTTATTCATTTATTTTTACAAGAATGTAAAAATATCAATTTATATTCATGCCAAAGGTTAGAATTATGTTTTCTTAAAATATGTATATTTTAATATATTTTAAATAAATAAATATGAAGGAATTGTTCCACAGATTCAGTTCAAAGATCGTTGGAAAGAACATACTTGAATCTTTCTATACCAAGATAGAAACCAAGATTTTTCGTACCAAAATAGAAACTATATGATAATATTTTTGATTGCTAAGAGACCAATTTGTGTAAAAATCATTCAAAATTGTGCTTTATCATAAAATAACTATAAATTTATTTGAATTTTTAAAAAATCTCACTAAGTCGTGAAGTCTTACGAGTTTAGCTATCCATGTACCGAATTTTACCACTCTCTGAAGCTTCGATTTTCTTCTATAGACAACACACAGATATCTTTTATTATGAAGGATAATATAAAATAATGTTATAGCACTCCCTGTAAAATAAAAATGCCTGGAACATGTAAAAGATGGCTGTCAAAATTATGTTTAAGGAAAAGTTTAAAATCTAAAAAAGTTAAGGAATTAAATTATTATTGCTACCATTTCCTCATTTTATGCAGCTTCTTAGATATCTCAGCAACTGTCCCTCAAATATGAATGAAGTGCTCTACCTCAAAGTTGAAATCCTTATATTCATATCTTCATGTTAAGTACTTCACTGCTATCCATCTCCCCCCGCATCCCTGTTCTCCTCATTTTCTTTAAAACGGCATGTTTAACCCCTTAACTGGCATTCCCGAGTGGTACTCGGGAAGTAGGCATCACCGAATTTTGGCAATCCCGAGTTCAGCTCGATCAAGGCATTTTATTTGCTGTAAAAATGGCAAGTTACTGATTTTCATTTCTAATGGATGCCAATAGATAACAGCAAAAAAACTATTAAAGGAAAAAGGTGGGCTTAATATCATTCATGCTGGGATTACATTTATAGTCTTGCTATTCTGAAATATAATTTTAATTTTAGATGACCATCAGATTTTCATCTTAACATCATCAGCACATCATTTTTTGTTATAAGGATTGTTAAAGCGTTCTTTGGTTTTTGATAATTCACTGAGAATTCCAGTGGGATTGTAATCAAACGTTTGCATCTTTAATACCTGGCAATGCTGGGTACATTTTCTAGAGCATTACGGCATTACCCGGGATTTCAGATACAAATCTATGATAAAAGCTACATAAGAACTTCCGAAAACCAAAAAAAATTTTAACAATATGCTCGTTTATAACAAAAGTAGAATAAAAACTCTTGCATGGGTGCACACATGACTATACCATGACTACACACCTTAAATCCTGTGCAATGCCATGTCAGGTACATTATTTAGCACCAATACAAAAATTCAAAAATTGTCTTATGATATTTATTTATTATTATGCATAGTATTTGATCATGCTTTTAAATTATATGTTGGGACTTTTGCTTCTTTCCCCAAAATTGGAAGACTGCCATTGTCATTCCTCTTGCTAAATCTAATCAAAATTTATCCCTAGCAGAAAGCTATAGACCAATTGGCCTTTTATCAAGCCTTTCCAAATTTTATGAATTAGTGTTGTTATGATTTTTTATGAATTAGCGTTTGAATAGTTTCTGCAGATCGAAAGATATTTTAATACCTGAACAGCATGGATTTCTATCTGATCATTTCACACATTCCTAATTTATGCATGTATTGGAAATTATTCATGAAAACTCTCCCAACAGGCAGTATACCAGTATTGTATTTTTTGACATCTCGAAGGCATTTGATAAAAGTTTCATTCCTGAGCTAATTTCCAAGTTGACTTGGCATTTCGGCACAACTTTTGGCTATCATCAATTCGTATCTTAATTGTTTCTTCCATGTACGAATTATTCAATCAGACCAATCAGGGCCGAGGTTTCACAAGGTGGAAATCTCTGTCCACTTCTGTTTAATATTTTTATAAATGACATTCCCAAGCTTCCACAAGTTAAATTGGCCATCTTTGCAGAAAACCAGAGTTCTCATCAGCTGCTTCAATCTTCTCTGTGTAACATTGGTGCCCAGTTCTGCCTAACTTAAGTTGTTTGCTTCATTGTAAATCTGTTGTGTGCTCTGTCATTGCTGAATTTCTCCAGTTTGCCCTCTGCCATTAATACATCATGAAAAAGAATATTGCCGTAGTGGCCCCAGATAGATAATATGGGCAAAATAGTTTGTGGCCAGTTTTTTAAATGTCAACCCATGCCGAATTACAGATAGATATTGTGCTATGTTGCAATATTTCCAAATTTGCACATGTGCAGAGAATAATGTTTCACCCCCATCAGTGTCATTCAATAGCGACGTTAAATAAACATCTTCCTATTTTTGATTATTTGGTGGTACCCTCTTTAGGCAGCTCCTTGAAATATAGCTAATTTTTATTAAGAAGTGTCAATATTAGCTTGATATCAATAGTGTGAAACATAGTGGTATTTATGTGAATGTGGCAATGCTGTGTATTTTGTTTTATTAAATATTTTTATGACTTTATTTTTACATGATTCTTGTATTTTAAATTCAGGCGTGTTGAAATTTTAATTTTAATATTACTAGGTTTTAGCTTGTATGTATGAATTTAAAATGGCTAAATTTTAAGTGTGATTTGGAAATTGTGCACTACTATTATCCCTTTTAATTTAAAAATTGTATTTCTCTTTTTATGGTGGTAAGGAAATATCTAAAAATATTTAGGAATATTCAGAGTGTAACTCAAAAAATCAGTTTTCTCCTCTCATGCTCCTTGTAATAAAAGTTGCTAGGTACTTGCCCATTTGCAGTCATTTTCTTCTTTTCCGTTTAATACCTTAAACTTGGCTTAAAGGTAGGTGTTATGTTCTAATTAAGGTTCAGTGTAATAAATGTTCAAAAATCTCTTACTGAAAAATCTTGAACTTATTGAGTACAATATTTATTAAATGACTTAGTAATGATTACAGACCAACTGAATAAATAAATATAATTATTCTTAAATAATAAATCTTTAATAACAATTTAATTGAAACAAATATATAATTGAATAATAATTTTAAATAATAATTTAATAAGTAAATAAATAACAATATAATAAAAATATTATATATTCTAAAAACATTACAACAATATCCTCTTACGATAAGTGCAAATGGACATCCCACTCTGTATGCATAGTATCAATAGGTCGAAATTGCAATCTGAAAAGAGTCTGTATGGAAGGAAATGGTAAAAAAGATTTTAAGAGTTTGCTTTCTTAAAAAATCATAATGAATGAATGGTTTAAGGCAGTGGTTCCCAAACTTTCCGGTCCACGGACCCCCTCAGAGAAAAGAAAAATTCGCGGACCACTTAAAACCATATTGCAAGGGGAGAGGCGGGAGACGTTCGCTACGTCCCCCTTTATTCAAAGCTGACGTCATCCGGTCTCAAGTAGTAATCTCTAGTAGTCCGGTCTCTAGTAGTATTGCTCGAAGTTACAAGTGCTTTGATGTCCAAGCTACATCAGAGTATCGTCACCGTTAATCATGACATTTTGCCAAAACGAAACCTACTCCCAAACAATTTAATTCTATTTGAAGATATAACCTATCAGTTTGAAATTAATTTCATGAATGTATTTAATTCAAAGTTATTTAGCAAAAAAGTTCATTATTATTTTATTTTAAAAAATAAAATTAAAAAAAGAGTGAAGAAAAATAATGAATTTTTTTTTTTTTTTTAAGCTAACTATTGGTTAGTTAAATATTGTGTATTGTTCGCGGACCCCAGTTTGGGAACCACTGGTTTAAGGAAATTAGTTTTTGCTTTGTAGCAGTGTATGATATTTATAGCAACTGGTGTTAAATTATAAACAGTGGGTTGGCCGTCAATTTTTTTTATATCACAATATAAAAAGTAGGGAATTTCAAAACCCATGAAAAGCGTATATATTTTAAACACCCATAAAAATTTGTCTATTAATCATATGGATTCTGTTCAGAGTTTGTTTGAAAGACAATTTTTTGATCTTTCCAATGCTGTCAAAATGGTAACTCTGTGATAATACTCTTCAGTCCCCAAGGAATCGATTTGTGTGAATATTACCTAAAATTATTGTAAATTGGACTAAAACATAAGATAGCTAAAAACTAATTCAAACTTTAAAAACATAATGCTGAGGTGCACCTTTCCGGGTTCTGAAGTACCTGTGTACCAAATTTCTTGGCCGTACAACACTTAAATTTCCTGCTACAAACAGACACAAGCACACACACAGACATTTTCCTCTATTATTTAAGATTTTGTATATATATATATATATGTGTGTATATGTTTTTATATATATATATATATATATATATATATATATATATATATATCCACTTTTTAAGGTCTAGCCCTTGTTCACGTGTATAGAAATAATGCTTGATTTTTTATGTTTTTCTATTATCGTTTCCATACCATTAAACTTTGTTCCATTTGATTCCTTTTTTCCATTTGATTGAAGATTTGCTGTTTTATACTTTTATTTTGTGTGTGTTTTAGAAAGTTAGGTTTTTCGAGTTGTAGCTTCTCACTTTTCTTTCATTGGACTTTCAAACTATTATTATTATTATTATTATTATTAATATTTTATATATATATATATATATATATATATATATATATATATGGATATAATAGTGTATGAATGATATATATATATGAATTATGATATATATATATATATATATATATCAATATAATATGGAATAGTGTATTATGAGTTACTACATACTTTCTAACATTGGATTTACTAATTTATATTTATATATATATATATCCATGCAGGGTGTCCCAAAATGGAAATGTGTTTTAGTTCTTTACCTGTTGGAGATAAGTGGGCAATGTAAATTAAATTGCAAAAATGTTAAAAGTAAGGTAGGACTACATTAATGAAATAGTCCTCCCATTAATTTTCGAAATATTACACTTTTTTAATTTTATACGAGCATTTTAGACAAATTTGGTCAATCAGAAAATTTTTATTTTTAATGCAACAAGATCATTAAAAAAACCCTGCATATCTGTATCTTTAAAATCAACTGAATTATGATAAAGGAAAAAATCTGATTTATGCCACTTTTTCGTACCATGTGAAAGGCTGTTTCATCAGTGAAAATAGGGATCATAAAGAAATTGATGATAGAAATTGTTTCGATAAAAAAAAGTACTTAAAAGCACTTAATTATTGAAAAAGTACTTAGTTATTGAAAAGTATTTATGAATCCGTGATTGCATCATGAGCCTACGCGGAATTCACAAAAATGTCTCCTATGTATTATCCAGTTTTATCTTTTTTGTAATATATCAGAAATTTACATTTCTAATTTGATATATGGTCCCCATTCACAATGTTCAATTTTCAATTAAATATAACTTGCTCAATTTTAAAGATACAGATATGCGGGGTTTTTTAATGATCTTGTTGCATTGAAAATAAAAATTTTCTGATTGACCAAATTTGTCTAAGGGGGCCATATAAAAATTTTTTTTTAAATGAATGGGAGGCCTGTTTCATAAACATAGTCTTATTTCCTACCTTACTTTCAACGTTTTTGCAATTTACATTGCCCACTTATCTCTCAGCAGGTAAAAAATTACAGCATGTTTCAATCTTTTTGGGACACCCTGTATATATATTATACAGTTAAACCTCCCATGAAGGATATTCCTCGATTGCAGACAGTTTAAAATCCCCCCAAAATATATATTAAACTTATTGCCGTTATAACCTCTAATTTGTAGACACTCTGAGAAGATACATACACGGACATTCATTCTAAAGTTCTTTACATTGAAATAGTAATATTTTATTGCCAAAACTAGTTTATTAAAACAGTGGTGTGAAAATAGAAAAAACAAATTTCTGAAAATTGGTGGACTTTCTGTTAATATGGTGGTTTTTGAACGGTTTTTCGTTAGCTAGAAATAAAAAATATTCCTCTGTCCATTCCAATTATACAGAAAAAAGTTAGAGAAGCTGCCTGAGAACATAGAATAACTGATTTTAGATTATCAAATGGATGACTTGACATTTTGCATCTGACACAATTTTACCCTCTAAAATATCTGTGGAGATACATTTTCACCTCGAAAACAAACATTAGATAATGTGCTGAAAGAGTAAGTTGTAAATTTTTTCCAATATTGTTTCCTTAATTCGATAAAATGTGTTCTTTTAAAATATTGTACGTATTTTGTTATTTGAATCAAATACCATAACATTATTAGTTCATGAAAAAATGTAATTTTGCATATAATATGGCTCATCATTTTTTCATGTGTATGTCTAAAGTAAAATCTGCATCATGCTATTTAATTTGTTGTCAGAAAAATGACCCTCCCCCCCCTCTTTTGTGGACACCTCTTACATACCTGCCAACTTTTACGCATTATGCGTAAAATTTACGCATTTTAACTGCTCTTTACGCTTTTACGCATGTATTGCTATATTTTACGCATTTCTGCATTTATTTGAATTTTTTAACATTACTAGGAAATCAATCTTCGGCGAAATTCTCCGGCTTTTTTTTTGTTTGAAATTTATTAATTAACCAGACGTGGTATAATTCCTCGGAAACACCAGTTAAGCTTTTTCAGCACGGATTTCTACCATTCCCGGGATCGTAACAAATCCATAATAAAATGCGGGGTAATACCAATCAAATTAAGTAATGTAAATGAAGATCTCGATCGCTTATTTTATGAAAGTAATAAATATACTTCGTCAAAGGTTGTCTAATTCAGCATAAATCACTAAAATGTTATTTTGTTCATTAATTTCGCATAAACACTGCGATTGCGCAATTCAGTTTGTTCTTATGAATCACCGAGAGAACAAAAGTATCTTTTTCCATCCATCTCAATCTTCTAAATATTGCATTTTTGATTGACTGAACTAGCTTATTTTCATATTCTAATTAATTATTATGGTTAATTTCTTAATTATTTGCACATAAACTGTGCTATTACGCAATTCAGTTACTTCGCCTGAATTGCCGAGAGTACGTTATTATCTTTTTCCATACATCTCCATCATTTAAATGTTGCATATTAGATCGATTGAATTAGCTTATTTTCATATTCTGATTAATTATTACGGTTAATTTCTTAAATATTTTCGCATAAACAGTGCGATTGCGCAATTCAGTTACTTCGCGTGAATTGCCGAGAGTACGTTAGTATCTTTTTCCATCCATCTCCATCATTTAAATATTGCATATTAGATCGATTGAACTAGCTTATTTTCATATTCTGATTAATTATTACGGTTAATTTCTTAATTATTTTCGCATAATACAAATTTTTCTATTTTGAAAAATGGGTATGAACTTTGTGAAGGAATATTTTCCTATAAGTGGTATTAAAGCAATAATTTAGACAAATAAAAAGGAAACCATTTTGGCAGGAACATAATTTAGTGCTATTATTTTTTTTTTAATTATTATTATTATTATTAAAGATCAATATTTGTTACTCTTGGTGAAAACCTGTGTTTTACCAAACATAAAGATTTGTTTTCATTATAAAATAATTTTCACTGGATAAAAACTTTATATAGTTTTTATTTTATAATTTATTGTCCTGAAATTTTATAAAATTGGTGTCCTGAATTTTCATATTCTACCAGTACTATGCCTGATATTTAATGCAGTATTTTTTTAATGCAGGTATTTGTACATAGTTAAATTCATTAGAAATGTTGTTTGTGCGTGTAGTTTAAAAAAAATCATTATAAATGTCATTCACGCAAAATTTTACACATTCTAATTTTCCCAGGTTGGCAGGTATGCTCTTATGGACTAAATATTATGTCCGGTGGATGCCCTTTAATGAAAGGTTTTACTGTGTGTGTGTGTATGTATATATATATATATATATAGTTAGTGACAATGTGTTAAGAACCATTATGTCATTTGGCACTAAATTTAGGATACCTTCTTGTAATAATTCTTTTAAAGTTTTAAAATCTAGATCTTGATAATATAATCTAGATCTTGATAAATATATATATAAATTAGCTTGTAAATACTCTCTGCCATTAGAGGCATTTAATATGTGGAAATTTACTATATTAGAATTTATTAAAAATGCTATTAGAGATATTAAATTGTCCAGATCGTTATATAATATTGATAATATTAAACATTCCATTAATTATTTACAAAGTTCCTTTGTTATCAGCTATGTTGATAAAGCCTCTAATAATTATGCTATTATCTGTAAAAAAATTTATATTCAATTTCTGTTAGATTATTTAAAAAATAAGTCTTTTTAAACATGATGTACATTCCATCAATAGTATTAAATTGAAAATTATAAATATGTACAGTGATTTAAATATTAAATATAAATATCTTAAATTTCCTTATATAGTGCTTATTCCAAAATTTCATAAAAATCCTATTAAATTTAGAACAGTAACTAGTGGCCATAATACTTACTCTACTACTGCGAGTAAATTATTACTAAATTCTTTAAATCTAATAAATAATAGTTTATGCCAGACTAGCAATAATTACCTTATTCTAAATAATAGTAAAGAATTAATGAATAAAAATTAGCATCTCTTAGAAAAATAATAGGATTTCAAACTTTTGATTTTAAAGATCTTTTTAATAATATTAAGATATCTGATCCATATGATGTAATTTTAGCTCTATATAATGCTTATATTACTACTCTTTCAAATCAAATTAATTTTATAAATTTTCTTAAACTTCACTTTGTTATTTTCAATAATTATATTTTTCAAGGACATAAATTATACTCACAAGTCTCAGGAGTTCCTCAGGGTGGCTGCAGTAGCAGTATGTTAGCTAATTTATACCTTTATCATTATGAAAAGTCTTTTACTTCAATAGATTATACTTTTTACAGATATGTTGATGATCTGATTTGCTTAGTACATACAGAAAATTATCTCATAGATATAGATTTCTATCCAGACAATTTGGAATTAATTCCTAATCAAGCTACTATTAGTAATAATGTTAATTTTTTGGATATAAATCTTTTTATAGATCCTTCTAATAGAATTGTTACAAATTTATATGATAAAAAAGACTATTATAATTTTAATATTAATAAAATCTTACCATTTAATTCCTGTAACTCGATTCAATTGTTTAGAAATATTATTCTTAATCAGCTTTTTAGAATTTATAGATTATCTGATAAAAAATTTCATGCTATGCATATTAATAATATCAAAATTACCAGCAATTTATATAAATATCCCTCTTATTTAGTAAATGGTATTGTTAAAAAATTTAGAATAGCTGGATTTTTATAATTCTTTTCATAGTATCTTATAATTCTATTCACAGTATCTTATATTAGCCAGACATGTCCATTCTCTTGTATTTTTAATACTTTTATTTTTACATCCTCTTCCATGTCAGCATTACTATTATTAGCCCCTCCTTTTAGTAGCTCTTTTTGTATATTATTACCTTTTCTTACCATTTCACTTTACTGTTTTTCAATTCTTATAAATGGCAACAGTAGATCATTTTTTATTTTTTATTTGCGAATGGCAACACTGGTCTCTTCAGAGTTCCTGGTTTCGACTAGTTTGTACATATGCTGTGCATTTTCCAGGTATTCATTTTTGTTTTTTTTATTCCTTCTTTATTCTTTATGTATGTCGTCCAAGTAGAAATAGTTTATAGATATAATCTATCTATTTCTTCAGAAACATACATATTTTATGTCTGCTTCGTCAAAATACTTGGACTTGAGAACGAATTTTACGAAGTGAACATTTTCATTTTTTTAGGCTTAGCCCTTTTTCCACGTGTATAGCGATATAGCTTGATTTTTTAAGTTTTTCTATATTCATTTCCATACCTTTGAATTTTGTTGATTTTCTGTAACTTGATAACTCGTGTTCTGTATTTTTCCATTTGATTGATGATTTGCTGTTTTATATTGTATTCTGAGGGTGTTTTAGAAAATTAGGTTTATCGTGTTGCAGCTTCTTACTTTTCGTTCATTGGATTTTCAATCTACTATATATATATATATATATTAATTTAAATATATCAATATTTAGAAAAATTTTAACATGTGTGAAGCTAATAATAAGAAAAATAGACTTCTTTTAGACATTTAAGTTACATACAAAGAATAAAATGGTGTCTTTTAAAAAGCAATGTTTTTCTTTATTTATTTTCTTCAAAATAATTCATAAAGTTAAAAAAAATGAATAAATATGCATGTTTTATGAGTAATTTTTAATAACAAAATAGATAAAACTGCTTAAGGATAACTTCTTTTTCAATATATATTCATTTTGTGAGGCTTTCTTTTTTTATTGACATTATTTAAAAGTGCCAAACTACTAAATAATAATAATAATAATAAAAAAATAGAAACTGCAAATTCATTGTAATTTGAAAAGTGTTTCATATTATTTTGTGTAATAGAACTTAATATAATGAATGTAAATTGCAAATTAAGAAAAAATATATATATATTTGTGATGAAATTCATGTGCTCCTCGCATCAAAATTTTAATATAATTTATTGCTATACTTTTATAATTGTATATTAAAAAATGGATTTGTAAATGCAGGTAGAAAAAATTCAGAAGAGTTTCAACAAGCTCCAGATTTGTAAAAATAATGATTGGACGTTTACAGAAGAGAATTCAGTGCAGCTACAGAAGAAAAAGGTTAACACTAATTTTTATTTCTATTTTTACTCTAGATTATAATATGATGTGATGAAAACCAGAATAGAACAACACTTTCTGCACTTTATTCGAGGAAAATCCTATTGAAGTTTGCTCTTTTTTTTTAACAATTCAATACCTTTTAACTAATTTTTTGCTTTGTTATTTTTTTCTTTAAATAGAAATAATAAAGAAAAAATATAAATTTAATAGAAATAATTTTAATAACTTTCAAATCAAGATTTTTAATAGGATACCATTAAATTGTTATGTATAAAAATTAATATGGCTTGGTCCACTCTGGTTGTGTCTTTTTATTCAATCTACTGGGGTAAAGTAATTTGGTTAGTAAAGTACATAAACTGACAGATAACTTTTACACTTATAATTATTTTTATTAAACTGTGTAAACAAAATTGCACAGCTAATCATGTGCAGTTCTTTAATTAAATTTATTAACTGATTCCTGGGGTAAAGAGGTGGCAGCCTTAGTAGTCTAGCAGTATTTTTATTCTCTATAGAATGGATGATTCACTGGTAGTCGAGAGTAGAAACTAAAAGGCATTTTTTCTTTTTCGAACTAATTATTAGTATGTTTCTTCAAGCAGATTTTTCAATTGCTGTTAATAAATAGTAAGGGATTCATATTATTTTTTTTTTATAGATTTCCAAAAAATATTTTTGGTTCTACTTAACTCTGAAATTCTGGATACCAGGTTACACAGTGTAAATTAAAATAATATTATTATTATTATTATTTTTTTTTTTTATTTATTTTTTTTTTTTTTTAACATTGTGTAAGTTTATGTACGAATAATGCCCATGACATTTACTTGGAATGTAGGCATACCAGCGGGTACTTTCAATCACTTATTTAGGGTGTATTATTATAAGCTTAGACATATTTAGAGCATGCATGGATTATGGATATATATATATATATATGTATACATATATATCCATGTATATATATATATGTATATATTATATACAGGGTCTGTATAAAAAGAATCGGGAAAATTTTTTTCCTGACGCGAGTGTACATCGTAGCGCGCTCGCAGTGCGCATGCTCGGTAGTGGGGAATGTGACCTTCAAGATGCACCAAGCGACAGTCGCCTTCGAGCGTTCGTTCAGGCTACTTCATGTTTTTAGTGGCTCCTGTCGAGTGGCTCTGTGCAAGCGCAAAATGCAGCGAACAATTGAACAGCGGTACACGATCAAATTTTGTGTTGGATTGGGGAAATCTGGTACGGATACGTTGGCCATGATTCGCCAAGTGTTCAAGGATGAAAGCATGTCACAAACAGCAGTTTTTAAGTGGCACAAGCTCTTCAAAGATGGCTGAGAGAGTGTGCAGGACGAGCCTCGTGCTGGACGGCCATCGATGTCAAGAACCGACGACAACATGTGCGTGAAGTGCTGAATTCAGACCGTTGTTTAAGTGTGCGAATAGTCACAGATGAATTTGGCATTGATAAGATGACAGTGCACAGCATTATCACTGAAAATTTGGCGATGCGAAAGATCTGAGCTAAACTCGTCCCGAAGGTCTTGACGGACGAGCAAAAGCAGAGGCGAGTGTCTGCTTGTGAAGACCTTCTGCCACGCGTTGAAGAAGACCCCGGCTTTTTGGACATCGTCATCACGGGAGACGAGACTTGGATATTTGAATACAAAGCGGCAAAGTTTGGAATGGCACACTGCGGGATCACCTTGTCCAAAAAAGGCTCGAATAAGCAAATCCAGAGTGAAAGCCATGCTGATCGTTTTCTTCGATGCAAAAGGGGTCATCCACTACGACTTTGTTCCTGAGGGGCAGACATTGAATGGTGCATTTTACCTAGAACTGCTAAGAAGACTAATGAGAAGGGTCAAGTGGGTGAGGCCAGCCATCGCCGGAAATTGCATCACGACAATGCAACCAGCCACACCCGCTCCAAGGTGACTGACTTCCTGATGATAAACGGCATCGCAACGGTTCCCCAACCCCCTTACAGTCCCGACCTGTCACCAGCAGACTTTTACCTTTTCCCAAAAGTGAAATCCTCCCTAAACGGACACCACCATGGGACCCTAAGTGCCGTCAAAGAAGCTTGCACGTGTGCCCTTAAGGACCTTCCGGAATCCGTCTACCAGGGAGTCTTCGAGTCGTGGAAAAGCCGTTGGCAAAAGTGTGTCGACGCTCAAGAGATGTACTTTGAAGACTTTTGAGGTATTGTAGCAATATCTGTAATAAATCTATTTTTCCGAAATTTTTCCTGATACTTTTTATACAAACCTTGTATATACATATATATACATGTATATATATATATATATATATATGTGTGTGTGCATATATATGTATGTATATATATGTATGTATGTATGTATGTATGTGTATATATATATATATATATATATATATATATATATATATATATATATATATATATATATATATATATATATATATATACACAAAAAAAATTGTAACTTTAGCCAGTTTGAAACTACGATTTGAGACCCTTTATAATGGTGTATAGTGGCATTCTAGTTTATCCATTTCTTCTATGAATCACTTGTTTAGTAAGAATTTTCATCTTTGCTTCATGTTCATATTCTGAATTGCTTATACTGGTAATTGTCCTGTCTCCTGCTTTGACTTACTGGACGGGTCTGGGAGTGTTGTTGTGAACGTTCGTACTACCTCCCTCGTTGTATTTCGACATGCTCATTCCAGTGCTTCTAGATAATTCATTCTGCTGAGGTTGATCGCGTATACACGTGGTGAAAGAAGAAGGGTTTATGCCACATGGTAATACAAATTTCCTTAATGTTTCTTATCTTCATTTTTCATTTTTTGATGTCTGTAGTCTGAGTTTGAGTGTTTATAGTAATGTACTATTGCTCAATCTGAAACAGGCATTTGTTTGGATTAGTTGAAATTAAATACTCAGACCTGAAGATGAATTTAATTCTAATTAATCATCGAATTTTGGCCGGTGCTGTTCTTTTCTCTTATCGGTAATATGGCCGTGGTTTTGTATCTATGATGTTAATATTACTTAAATTTTTTTATTACATTTTTCTAGTATATATATATATATATATATACATATATATATATATATATATATATATATATATATATATATATATATATATATAGCAATATATATATAGCAATTAAATATGGTATATAATCTTTTTCTAAGTACTGCATTTGATAACGTTCATTTTAAACATTTATTCTATGATTTGCTCATTATTAGAAGTAAAAATCTTAATAATTATTTATATGTCACAGACTTAAACTTTAATGACGAATCAAAACAAAATACTAAAATGAATATTGTACCTTGAATTTTACTAATTCTGTATTAAATAATCTGAAGATAAATAATTTCTTAAAATCGGTTTCCAATTACTTTCCAGTCAAACATGTAAATCCTAAAATTGCATATAAATATGATAAACCGCTAGGACGTTATATTTTCAACTATAATCAAATTGCCAAATCAGTAGATATTAATCAAAACTATGAATTGGATAAAGAGTCATATTGCCACTGTCATTTAGAAAAATACAAAGACTTCGTAGATAAACACCATGGGCATGTTATAACGGGAAATCTAAATATTATTAATTATGATGCACTAAGATCACTGATGTTACTGGGTACTAAGTACCGTATACCTACTAAATTTAAACATAAATTAATATGTAAAGGTTTATTTCTTGACTTAAATAAATTTATTTATAAAATCAGTTATAAATATCAAATCCCTGTAGAAGCCTTTAAACCTTGGAGAGTCTTAATAGAGCAATACTTAAATCATTATATATATAATCAGAAAATTAATAATTCATATAAACTTAATTCAATTAAAAATGATATTAAAGAAATACAAAATGATTTTGTCATTACATATGTCGATAAGGCAAGTGGAAACTACTCAATTATTTGTAAATATTATTATAAAAATACCCTTCAGTCACACTTACTTAATAATCATATCTATAATTTACATAAAACTAACCTTAAAATCTTATACAATAGAATATCAGCCAAATATAAGCAAATCCATCTAAAAAATAGTTGTAATAACATTCCATATATTGTTTTAGTACCCAAGTTTCATAAATCCCCTGTTGCTTTTCGAACCATTACCAGTGGGCATAATTCTTACATTACTAATGCTGGAAAATTATTATTAAAGATATTACATGAAGTATCCTCGTCAGATGAAATCTCAAAAAATTGTCATATTGTAAAAAACAGTTTTGAAGTAGTTAAGAAATTGAAAACTCTTACTAATATTCGTAGTATTTATACCTTTGATTTCAAAGATTTGTTTAATAATATTAATATAGATGATCTGTATAGAATTATTTTAGGAATTTTTAAAAATTATAATATCAACCTAAAATATTCAAATTTTCTTTTTAAAAAATTACTTAACTTCACTCTTTATGAGAATTATATTCAACATGGTGGTACTATTTTTAAACAACAGGTTGGTATCCCACAAGGGGGGTGTGCCTCATCATTGTTAGCTAATCTGTATTTATTCTTCTATGAAAAAAAAATTAATCCAAGCTTGCATAATATGCACATGTTTAGATATATAGATGACATTTTATGTGTATCCCCAAATAATAATATCCCTATAGTATTAAACTTTTATCCAAGAAATTTACAATTAAATGCTAGTAATAATGACACAAATGTTGCAAACTTTTTAGATTTAAATTTAAATTTACAAAATTGTAATATGGTTATAAACTTGTATGATAAAAGACAGGATTTTAAATTTAATACATCAAAAATTCAACATTTTGACTCTTGTCTGCATATATCTGTATTTAGAAATATTATAATAAACCAGGCTCTTAGAATCAATAAAATTTGTGATGAATATTATAAATTAGCGCACTTTATGGAATTATTGAGTACAGCGACTAATAATGCATATCCTCCCATTTTTGTTATTAAAATTATCAACTCAGTGTATCAAATTTCACTCGATAACATCCTAGAAAACATTCCCAATTATAGTGACTAACATACAGGAGAGAAAAAAAAAAAATATATATATATATATATATGTATATATATATATATATATATGTTTGTATGTTATATATAATTATTTATTAATTATATAAATAAATAAAAATGAAAAATAATAAACTAAGTCAAAAACATTAGAAAAATCAGAAAATAAGATGCATTAATGTTTTGAATTTTATTTTCGCAAAAAAATGTAACTTTTGTCAGTATTGAAACTACGTTTTGTGCGCCCTTATAATGGTGTATAGTGGCATTCTCGATTATCCAGTTTTCCTATTAATTCTTGTTTAGTAGGAATTTTCATCTATGATTCATATTCATATTCAGTTCTGCATGTTTGGGAAGTTGTATTCTGAATTGCTTGTCCAGTCTCCAGCTTAGACTCACTGGACGGGTTTGGGAGTATTTCTGTGAACGTTCGTACTACCTCCCTGGTAGAATTTCGACTTGTTCATTCCGGTGCTTCTAGATTAAGTTGTTGAGGTTGATCGTGTATACACGTGGTAGAAGAAGAATGATTCATGCCGCATGGTAATACAATTTTCTTAATGTATCCTTTTTTCATTTTTTCATTTTTTGATGCCTGTAGTCTGAGTTTAAGCATTTATAGTAATGTACTATTGCTTAATCTGAAACAGGCATTTGTTTGGGTTAATTAGAGTTAAATACTCAGACCTGAAGAGGAATTTAATTCTGATTAATCATCGAATTTGGGAAGGTTCTGTTCTTTTCTCTTATCGGCATTATGGCCGTGAATTTGCTTCTATGGTGATGTTAATATTACTTGAATTGTATTTTTATTTTTTTTATTTTTACATAATTCTTATTATTACATTTCAAAAATATATATATATATATATATATATACATACATATATATATATATATACATATATATATATATATATATATATACATACATATATATATATATATACATATATATATATATATATTTATATACATACATATATATATATACATATATATATATATATATATACATACATATATATATATATATATATATATATATATATATATATATATATATATATATATATATGTTATCGAGAGCTAGTGTAAGAAGGGCATTGCTTAAAAGTGCAGCGGTCATGGGGTAGCCATGTGTGCAGCCATGCAGTGGGTTTTTATTTTTTGTTCTAAGTTGACATTTCTCAAAGTGGTTTTTGGTTTTCGAGAATTTGCAGTAAATTGTGGTGTAATTTTAATCAGAGACTTACATCTTAAATCCTGACAGTGCCAGGTATTTTTTCTCAGATTTAAAATGTAATTGCATTCTTAAACTTAATGAAAAGAGCCATGAAGCTAATGACTGAAATAAATATATTTTCCAACTTTTGTTGAAATAAATAATAGCTCTAATTCTTTTTCATACCTTTTTTTATTGAATTTTTTGTATTCTTTTTATCAATAGGTTCCTGCTCATGCTGTCCCCCGCAAGAAAGCAGATTCCTCAAAATCTCACATTCTGGCTGCTAGGCAAAGACTTGCTGAAGTAAAAAAGAAAATGCTTGCTCAGCGTGAGCAGCAGAAAGAGCAGAATTTTGTTGAAGTCCAACCACTGAATGAGGTTAATCCTGAAGTCGAAAATAGAGATGGAATTCCAATTCTTACCAAATCCAAAAGTAAAACTCCACGGAAGCAATCAAAAGAGGGAGTGCAATATAGCACAAGTAGTTACAAAAAGAAGCAATCTATTGCTTCTGAGGTTGCAGAGTCCATTAAAGACACTTTGATTTTGAATGATGCACTTACAAAGCCTGTTCTACGAAAAAGTGAAAGAGTTTCTATTCAAAATAAAGAAAATTCCATACCTGATGATTCTTGCATTTCTAGTGTGCAAACAAGTAAGTGTGATGTGTATTTGGAGTTTCCATTAACAATATTTAAGCATGCTGAAAAATAGCTATTGATATTTTTAACATAATTTTTTACTTATTAAAAAGGTGTATATGGGAGAATAGGGCACCTCGAGACATTTTAAGCTTTTGATTTTTATAAATATTTTTTTGTAGTTATAATAAAGGTGGTATCATGCCTATTCTAAATTCAGTTATAAAATCAATGACAGAACATTATAGATAAAATGTCATTTAATAAAATCACCCTACAAGACGTACATAGCTTTAAAAATCCAGAGTGCTTTTGGGCATTACTATACCCTTCATCAGTGGCTATACGAAACAGTAAACGCGGAATGCTTATATGTAGACCAGATCAGCAGACAAATTTACATAAACACAAAATAATAGTAGTACAAGCAGGCTATTAAAATTAATCAATTACAAATACAAATTTAGGGGGTTATACAGAAGAGAATTAATTTAAACAAGTGGTAAATTTTTTTTCTTTTCCTTTTCTTTGTAAAATTTTTACCACTTGTTTAAATTAAATCTCTTTGGTATAACCCCTAAATTTGTATTTGTAATTTATTAATTTTAATAGCCTGCTTGTACTACCATTATTTTGTGTTTATTTATGCAAATCTGTCTGCTGATTCTATCTACATATTAGCATTCCGTGTTTACTGTTTCGTATAGCTACTGATGAAGGGTATAGTAATGCCCGAAAATGCTCTGGATTTTTAAAGCTATGTACGTCTTGTAGGATGATTTTATTAAATGACCTTTTATCTATGATGTTGTGTTGTTGATTTTATAACTGAATTTTTTTTTTTTGTAGTTCTATCTTAACTAAATACTTACCTCATAAATATTGAACACTTCTGCATAAGTTAAAGATATAAACCATTTCAAATGTCATATATAATTTATAGTTTTTTCTTTTCTGTCAGAACCCTTCGTATCCGATAGTGTCTCACCAGGTGGGACACCTTGGGACAGAAAAGCTTTACTATTTGTCAACTATTCTGAGATAAATTTCTGGTTATTAAAAATTAAATAACTAACAAAAGCTCAAATTAAATAACTAACACAACAGACGCTAGATTTAAGCAGAAACAATTTTATACAACTCACATTTATAGAACTTACAGTGAAAAATCTGAAAAAAATATAGCATTTTAACAGATAAAAAATTTAGAGACTTCTTGAGTAACAAATTTTTAAATTGAACATCTACAGTAAATTAAAATCATTACATACAGAAGTCACTGCAAAGGAATAATTCCATCAGGCATCCCAAGGTGCCCCTCTCTCTCTCTCTCTCTCTCCTATGCTTAATTCTAGAAAATAAATTACAATTATCAAATACAGTCAGCTTTCTTCAGTGTCACTACTTCGTTGTTTTTTAACAATCCTGGCCAATTTATATATGAACCCTACTAAGTACTGGAAAGTACTAAAACACTTCTATATGATTGTCAGGTTGTGAATTTTCAACTCTGGATAATTGATCACATTTTGATTTTAAGATGCCCCTAAATCTCATTTGATTTTAAGGTGTGCATTAAACAGGGTGAGGAGTCAGTCACCTTTTTCAGTTTTTATCACCTTTTTCAACCGTTTTCTGAATATATTGGGCGAAAATGTACGTTTACATTTTTTGTACATAATTTTCATTTGTTTGGCATCGCGTATGATCACACTTTTGTAGTTGGGATTTGACAATAGTTTCAGAAGAAGAGGTTTGAAAATGAATGATTATTATTGTATGTCTTGTACTATGACAGAGAGAAGATTTTCCATTTCTAAGCATATATTAGGAGAAGATAAGTCAGCAATGGCAGAAAGATTTTTAAACAGTATATTGATAGTGAGGGATGCCTTGAAATAAAAACCCCATTTTCTTTTTGTACCCATTGATCCAAAACTTATTAAATATGGACAACAAGCACATTCAAAGTACACTACCTTTATGGAAGATTGTAAGAGAAAAAAGAAAATCGAATTAGAAGAAAAATAAAACGAAGAAAGGATTATGAAGAAGTTATGAAAAAGATGGAAAAGGTAAAAGTCAATCGACTACGCCACTGAATGACAAGAAAACAGAACACCTACAAACTAAGAAGGCTACAGAAAAACTCTTCTCTGAAGCTTCAGCTAAACTGAAAAAAGCACTTGAAAAAAATTATTTAAAGGCAGCAAAATTGGCTCGAGGGTGTAAAAAGTATGCAAGCGGAAGAAAAGCTTCATGAAAAAAAGGTTGAAAGCATTCAAAGGAATCTTGAGAAGATTTTTTTGATCACCTTTTTGAAAAAAATTGTCACCTTTTCAAAGGCCACTTCTGCTCCTCACCCTGATTAAATACACTTTATGTACTTCATTAAATAAACATGAAAAAAAAAATCATAATTTTTAATTATAAAATTGTTGCTATTTTAGCAGAATAATAGTTTAATATTAAAAGTATACAAATGTGTACTTTTAATATTAAACTATTGAATAATTATCAGATCAGACTATCAAATTCCAGATTCATAAATTTTTCATAATTTGAACTATGTTGGGTTATTTTGGGAGTTTTGTTTTTAATCTAAACGTGTTCAGGGGTCTTATTTACATAGTCATTCTCTTTTAGTTATTCATTTTCCAATTGTTTAGGTTTTTGATATTCTTCTATTCCAAATAGGTTCTATTCCATAGTTATTGTGCTTAAAATGGCAAAAGTTCGTTCTTTTTAGGTTTTAGCAATTTAAATTTGTTTAAATTGGTTAATCTGTAATTCCATTAATTGCCCTTTTTATTCCCTTTAATTTGATTCCAAATTTATTGTTTTCGGTTAAAAATTCATTAATTTATCGTGATTTTTCAGTTTTATTCTATTTTCAGCTCTTTTTTTTTTAAATATTTCAGAATCGTCCATTTTTAAATTATTGCTGAATTCGTATATTCCAAATCGTTTCACTTCATTTCTTTTTAATTTTCGTCTGCTTTAAAATTCCAGTTCTCTTCTTTAAAATTTCGAGTTTTTAATTAGTTGACCGTAATATTAAAATCGTCTGTCATTATTTATTTTATCGTTCATCGATAATTTTGTTTACAATCTGTGGCAGCGATGTTTCGCAGTATATAAGTAAAATCGCGCTCTTTTTCACTCCTCTCTTCCCTTTTAAATTAGAACTCAAGATGTGATCTATGAAATTGATGTTTTGCACTTTGGCGCTCTTATGCATTCCATCGCATTGGAACGAAATACCTTTTTCACTCCTCTCTTCCCTTTTGACTTTGGCGCTCTTATGCATTCCATCGCATTGGAACGAAATATCTTTTTCACTCCTCTCTTCCCTTTTGACTTTGGCGCTCTTATGCATTCCATCGCATTGGAACGAAATATCCTATTGCCTCAGCTCTGTTGATAAACGTGTGAATATCTGCACTACCTTACTTTCAACCATATTCTGAATGATGTTATTTATTCACGTCATGAGAAGTCTTCATCATTTAAATTGATTAATAGCGTGACTGGACAATGTTTTGTCTTCGAATATTTCTAACGAGCCGTCTGTGAAGGAAGGAGTTGTTTAGTCTATGAATCATTCGCCTACCCTGTAGATTTGAAAAGCCCGATGATGCCAATTAAGTGATCGTTCCTCTTGATCAATGTGCTTTCTTTAAATGACGTATTGAGGCGGCATTTCCATATGTGATTAATGGACTATATGCTCGGCTCTTAGTACAGATGAGTGAAGAATTATCCACTATTTCCGATGAAGAAATCGTTAATTGATGTTTGTGCTGATCAAATTTTATGACATTGAGGAGCGTGCTAACGTGTGAGCTGTCTGGCGGCTTGATAAACTGGAGTGGATGGTTTTCCTCATTCTAAGCGATTGGACTTTTGCTTTTCCATCTTTGGGTTTCATCTACTAGGATCTGATGCATCCAGTGTGTTCCTTGACGGCTCCCTATGCTGGGTGATGTCTTTACTTTAATTCTATTCTTTTACAGTATTTAAAATTAAATTAAAATGGCATGACTAAGACCCTTCAACTTTTATATTTTAAGTTCTGAATCTTGGATTATTGTTAGGTAAATTTTCTTTGAGTTTTAACCTTTTAGTTGAAATTTTATTATGTTCTAAATTTTCCCTTTTTGCTAACTTATATTCCTTTTAATCCAAATTCTAGTTTGGCAAATAATTCTATAATTTTAACATTGTTAACTTTAAATTTATTATTTTAACATTTTTACTACCACTTTACGACCGGCCATTCAATTTATTTATTTAAGATGTTTAATTTGATTTGCTTAGTTAATGAGATGTAAATTTTAATGGTTCTTTTAAAATGAAGTTTAAATTTTAATAAACGTTAGATTTTGAAAACTGAAACCTGTGTTCTTTCTCTTTACTTTAAAGTGTTCTCATTTTATGTAGTTACATATTTGTAAACTTAGGGTAACTTGTCAAATGGTCCTCTTTCAGTTTATTTCTAGAATGTTTAGTTTTTTTTTTAGAATTTAAGAATTTCAGGAACTTTTTCAGATTTCAGGAACTTTAGAACTCAGATGATTTTCAGGAATGTTTTGAGATATTTAGAATGTATTTAGAATATCATAAAGCTCTGCTCTTTTTCAGCCTGACAACTATGTATAAAATAACTGAACTTTTCCTTCAGAATATTTCAACATACAGTAGAACCTCGATTATCTGACGTAATTGGGACTGAACCTACATCGGATAATCGAAATTTCCGGATAATAGAGAATTTTTCAATAATCGTCTAGTTTAATATGTAACATCGTCATCGAACTACTATTATGACTTACTGCTAAATAAATATCTAAATTCAAATTACAGTACAGTATAGTAGTACATGAAAATTTATTTTGTTACAAAAAACTTAATGATTTAAATGGAAGTTTCATCTGGCGTAAATTGGTCATCCTTTGTCGTGCATCTCTGTCACGAAGTTTTTTTAAAAGCATTAGTTAGAGGAATCACATTGTTCTTGTTCCAATCAAGCAAGGCCTTTCGAAAAACACTCAAAAGCATCATTGTTACTAATCTTTACTTGGGAATCATTCTTGCCTTCATCATCATCTTCTTCATCTTCTTTTGGAGAATGTTGGACTTCTGCGATAATTTCCTCATCATTAAGCAACTGGAAGCCTGCATCTTCCATGTCACAAATCAACTAAGCTGTGATTTCTTTGATCCCACAGTTTTCAAAACCTGGTATCGTGCTAAAAATGTTTGAAAATTCAGTAACACCATCTTTTGCAATGTCTGTAACATTTTCATCTGCGCCAGTTGAAAAATTCGACAAAAGTTTTCTCCAACTTCGTCTTAGTGTCAATTGCGGCATACATTCCCATGCTTCACTGATCATATAAATGCAGTCTTTAATGTTGACAGATTTCCAAAACTCTAGTATTGAAACTGTAGATGCAGATTCTCCTTCAAAAACTAATTTTCTTATTAATTTCTGTTTGTGTTCTGGAGTGTTTTTGTTTAGAACAGGGACAAAGGAAGGACAGGGGAAAAAAAAAAGTCAGGAAACCGACGTCAGTTAACGGAGCGTTCCGGTTAAACAAGGGTCGTATAATCGAGGTTCTACTGTATGTAGCTTTCTGGGCTAATGCTTTTTACCAGTCATTGATTCCTCCCTGAATTCATATACACAGCAATTGCTTGCTTCTTTCCTAATTGCGGTCCTCATAGTATTAAATGGCAGAATGCGGCCCACAAGTATGTAAAGGTTGCCAATGCCTGTTTTCAAGAGCAGTAAATTTATCATTGTTTTTTACATTTGTAAAATATGCTAATTCATGATTATATTTCTATGCTGTACTCATGGATAATCTTACACAGATCTATAATCACATTACTTTTTTTAATCTGATAAATAAGGTCACTCATTCTTTTTATTCATTTAACCCTTTCTCTTTATTTTATTTATATATCTATTTTATTATTGTTATTATTATTATTATAGATTTTTTTCACATGTAATTTACTTTCACTCCTTTTTACTTCCAGAATCAAAAGAAATTGAGATGCTATCTTCTGAAAAGAAAAGAAGAAGTAAATCAAAGGAATTGGGAAAACTTCAGTGCTTGACACGTTCTGCTAAAAAAGCTTTACTGGCTCAGCAAAAGTCAACACAAAATTAATAATGTATATATTTTAAAACATTTATCTTTTATGTTTTGATTTTTTATGCCAAATCATATCAAGTACAAATATAATGTATCATCTTTGTATCATTCATCTTTTTGATCCCGTAATTTCTTATGAATTTATATATATATTATTCTATTGTATTTTCTGAATAAAACAAATATCTACTTATCGGCTTACATGTTACAAAAATAAACTAGTTCACATTTTAGAATATTCATATACCAATATGAGGTTAAATAAATCAATTTATACCAAATTCTGTCGAGTTTTAAAAATATTTTTTCCTGTTTTTCTTGTGGAAATAGTCACAGCTCAGATAACTCAAACTCAGTTGGTAGAGCGCTTATGTTACAATGAGGATGATGTCAGTTCAATTCTTATCATTAACCAAATTTCATAGTGGTACCCAGTTATATGCAAGGGAGTTCACAACCTCCCCTTTTTGTGGAAAAAATTATATTACTTCTTTGCAAGCTTCATATTGAAAAATAAAATACAGCATCATAACCCTCCCCCTTTCTAAGCCCAGGAATCATTTGGATCTAAGTAAACAGTGTTCTTAGGAAAGTCTGTACACCCTTTATAACTTTGAAACCGAGTATTGTAGTGCCACTATCAATGATAATGCACATCTAAATTCTAGACATAATCTCATTTTGAACAACAAGCTGCATCACAGGGGTTACAGAATTACAAGTCCTGATGATGCATTGCTTTACCAAGCTTGGCCAAGCAAAAGCAGATAAAGATGAAACATTAATGCCAATTATGTGGAAAAGTGCTAGGCTTAAAAAGGAGATCATTTTGGTATAAATTCTTAATCAGGGCAGAGTATTTATCCAAAATGACCAAGGAAAAATGCTTGTTTCTAAAAATGGAGATAGATAATATCTATAAACTCAGTTTACCGGCCAACAAACTAAAAAAGATTGAAAAAAAAAATTTGACCTGAGAAAAATAGACCATGTGTCGACACTAAAAGCAAAGATCCAAAAAGTACCAGTCATCTGTTGCCAATAGGTAGAAAAAATTGGAAATTCCCCTATAAATACTGCTAGAAAAAAAGTAAATGCACAGAGTCAAAAGGCAAATAAGTGAATACAATGTAATGCAAGTACAAGAGAATGAGAATGATAAGCTAATAATAGAAGCAAAGGAGAATATATTTAAGAATATTCAGCCAATTTAAACATTTTTACTATAGCATTAACTAAATATACTGGATAATTATATAACTTACTAGTATTTTTAAGGTTATTAATATGCAATTTATATTTTTTTATCAGATATATAAGAAACTTCTGTAAAATTAAGTGTACCGTTTTAAATGGAACCCATGTTTTTCTATACCCAGTGTGAATCTATCACTTTCTAAAGTAAGTAATAATAAAAAAAGGAAAATAGTGTTCAATTTATTATATGTATTAGAAATATATTAAATATATAAAAATATTAAAATTTGTTCAAAAAATACCCATTTATAATTGAATAGGTGAGTATCATGAGATAAAAGATACGATTTGGTAAAACTTGAGTTAAACATATATGTAGTTCTATTAAAACCATCTTCCTTCAGCAGAATCGCTTCTGAAAACATTCCATATTTTTATAAATTTCACAAAACTTAACATTGAAAGAACAGTCTTCTAATCATTTTACCTGCTTTTTTTTTTCCAGAATGAGTAAAATGTCACTTGTACCTTTCTTGTTCCTTTTTCTTAAAATATGCCTTACCACCCTTTTCTTCCTCAAAATTAGAAAACTAAATGATCAAAAACTTCTTCCTTGTTTTTCAAAAAACAGTGTAGAAAGACTATTATTACCTTTCATTTTCAAATTAATTAAAAAGGGAAAAAAAGGTGGAAAATTTTTTTGATTCACATCTCTACAAGTATGTAATATTTTATGCTCCCATTGTTAAATTAGTTTCCCAAGTTTTTATTCACATCTTCCAAAGAAATCTTATCACACTGATTTTTTTTTATTATATTATGTTAAAGGGCTCAAAAAAAAATCTAATTTTTCCTTTTTAAATGCTTTTTGTATGCAATATGAATTATAAAATTAATATTAAATATGAAAAACAACCTTGGTATATTTGATGGAAATCAATTCAGATGGACTTTTTATATGACTATTCAAGCTTTCATCTCTTTTCTCCAGTAGTTTTTTCACCATATTTTAATTTTCATCATTACGGTGATTTTAAAGACATCCATTAGTTGCAAAAAGAAACGAAAACCTTGAAATGTTACATTTTAAAGAAAATTTGGTAATATAACATATGTTTTTTTTTTATGTTGCTTTTTTCAACAATTATGAAAATTTGCATAAAAAATATAGTATAGTATACTCTAAAAATCAATGGATTTCTATGACCTTTTTTTTTTTTTCAATATTATCTTGTATTACAGAAATTACAGAGAAGCAAAAGCTGAAATGTTATAGTTATATAAAAAGTCCCTTTGAAACTATTTGCATCTAAATATATCAAAGTTCCTATTCATATTTTTTTTGTGTACTTCACTAGGGGGTTTTGTCCTCTGCTTACTACTCTTCGCCAACCATTGTAACTCGCTCCGCGAGTTGGGAGGCTTCACCTCCTACTTGCTTCACAAGCTATTTCAAGCCAAACTGAAGTTTACATCGAAAATGATTTATTTCACAGTGTTCCTCTATTATTTCTCTACAAATGAACCAAATTTCTTATTTTTGTATGCTATAGCTTTTGCAGTACAAAACTGAGAAACTCAAAGATCGCACAGATATTCGCCTCCTACTTGCTAGTGCTTCGCTTCACTAGCATTTTCAAGCCAAACTTAAGTTTAAATCGAAAAATGTTTATTTCAGCATGTTCTACTATCATTTTTTTGTTTACAAATGTACTAAATTTCATATTTGTGTATGCTATAGTTTTTGCGGTACGAGATAGAGAAACTCAATAGATGTGCCAATACGGAAGAACAATTTTTACTTCAGAAGTACATGAAAGAAAATAACTCATAAACTACATCGAAGTTAAACAAAAAAGGGCTCCATACTGCAAAAATTCAACTATGTAGAATGTATGCCTGCAAAAAATTTTTGTTTTACTATTGTTAGTCTGTCCAGGATGCGAACTCACAGTTCAATTATTTTGACTTTGACATTAAATATTTCTTAAGTTATAAGTGTAAATCAAAAAACAGTTTATTTCAGTGTTCCCCAAAAATTTCTCTACAAGTGTACCAAATTTTATATTTTCATATGCTATAGTTTTTGCCATACAAATCGCAGAAACTTGAGGAAGAAGAAATGTGTCAGAGTCGGCTTCAGCTATTTTTTCATTAATATAGCTAAAATTCATATTGCTTACAAGAATGAATATTGAAAATTTAAAATCCTCGATTCTCAAATCATTAAAAGAATTTTCCCATTCAACCAAAACTGTATTTTTATAATTGAGTGACTTTTATATTTGTTTTATTACATGCGACTTTTATGAAAGCACAAAATACTCTACAGGGTTCATGTTTAATTCCTGAAACTAAATTCCCTGACTTCCCAGATGAATTTTCATAAATTTCCAGTTTTACCACAAACAATATATTAAAGAATGATGTAACCTTTTATGGCAAAAAATAATTTGTCGTTTTTTACAATAAATAATTAAAAGACCTAATGCGGCAAACATTTGGATCACTACTTTTTATACTTATGAAATAAAAAATATTTATTACTTAATATTACTTTTCTTATATACATAGTATAATGTGTAAGGAAAGTATTTTGACGGGGGTCGAAAATTTGAGTTTTCGGCGGGAGAGCATATTTCAAGCATCCCTGATCACGAATCGAATATTTTTGAGGTGCTGTTTGTGTGTGTGTGCCAGTGAGTCTGTGGAAACAATATCTCATGAACGAATGGAGTGATTCGAATGTAATTTGATACAAAAATTACATTCCGTGAATACTGGAAGGCTATTGTTTTTAAACACAATCAACCCCCCCCCCCCCTAAATTTTCGAGTGAAATTTTGAAAAATCATCATAAAATCAAAACCTTTAATAAAGTTAGTCAGTCATTTCTTATGTAACTTTTTCTTAAAATGATTGTTGACAAGCTTTAAATTAAAAACACTAGCATGAGCCGTTCTCAAGATATTACACATTTTTCAAATAAATTTATCAAAAAATCCCAAAAATTATTAACTGTTTAGAAACATGTTTCCTTTTCATATGCAATATCATAAGATAAATTTGGTGGTGACATTCTCGTAGATGTAGCTCATTCCATTCATGAGAAAATATACTCTGGGTAATACTTTTGTATTTGAACGCCAATAGTTTTTTTATCTGCTATAAGAATAACTTATTTCTCAGTCCATAATGCTTGGCAAGATTTTAGCGACGAATTTGGCATATCATCACTAACCTGGCAACATTTTTAAATGTTGCTAAATTAACGAAAATCTTGCCAAGTAGATAAAAATGACACTAAATCAATGAAAATGGCAACTCACTGACAAAAATGCAATATCTTGGAAAGAATATAAGCCTCTACTATAAGAATGACCTGTTTTTTTTTTACTGTAAAAGTAGCAAGTTCATTGCATTATATAAGGAAAGTAGTGTGCTGCCCACATCAGATTTTTTTACTCATTGCTTCAATAAAAAGATAAAACATTACATCTTCAGTAAAAAAAAATCATCTCTTCATTACAACTTTTTTTCTAATTCAGTATTTCAAATATCGGCGCAAGGGAAAAAAAAAAAAAAAAAAAACATAATTTCTAGGTCAACTTTGAAATTTTCTGGGTTTTTGATAAAAAATATGCCTTTTCCACTGATTTTTTTTAATTCCCTGATGCGTACAACCCTGCTTTAAAGAAACAAAAAGTGAAGTTTGATAAACATAAGATGTAAATTTAAACTTTCGACCCTCCCCAAACATAAAACCCAAATAAATAATATTGAATGTCAAAAAGACATTTGAGGAGAACCATGTTGACCAAATGTAGCTTCTGTTAAATATTGTAGCATTCCTAGTAGTAATCCAATATTGGACCAATATGAAAAGGTGGACATTTTGATGGAATTGGCCCAATATTTCCAATATAACACCAAAATTAGCATAATATTGTAATGAAAATATAGCCGATATTGGGATTACATTGAAAATATTTCCAATGTAATGCCAAGATATAAAATATTGGACAAATGTTAAATGCTGCTAGGGATGTGTCAATGTGACTGAAATTGTGTATGCAAAACTGACATTTATAATCTTTTATTTGAAACAAGAATTAAAATAATATATTTAGTAGAAACCCATTACCGAATGTTGAAACATACATTTGGGTTTACTTCTGTTATAAGAATTTAAAATTACTACTGTTATAAGAATTTAACAAGAAAGATCAATCATGCTTAAAGCATTGATTATGAAACACTTTCCAACTTCAATGCAATTTTATTTAAAAAAGTCGAAAATGCAATACATTCCTCGGTAATATTTTAAAACTTATCACGATACTACATTGATTTATTATATTTGAAAACTTAGACCTTCATTGAAAAAAATGAACTTCATTCAAAAGACTGCATTGAAATATAAATTGCGTGGTTTAAATATCTCTAAAATGCAATACATTCCACGGTAATATTTTTAAATCTATCATAATACTACGATAATTTATTATATTTGAAAACTTCATCGAAAACAACTGAAATTAATTCAAATGACGTCATAGAAAAAATAACACGCATGGATCTCTCTATAAAAGCAGGATTTCATTCATAACTTTCTCCATTTCATTCATCACAATACTATAATAATTTATTTTATTTAAAAATTAAGACCATGGAGCTACAATTCATAAACTTTATGCTTAAAACTTCATCGAAAAATATCGTCCTTCTGTTTATAAAATCAATTAATATTTCATTCATATCAGCCATGCAGACTCCATGGACTGAATTATTTTGTGTTAAAGAAATACAGTAATTCTAATACAACTCATTCTACATATTTTGCTGTTTACATTTTACATAGGTGAAAAATAGGCTTAATTGTAGAAGTAATCAAATTTGAATGAGAATTTAAACTCAAATATATTGTCATTATGTTGTTTTAGTATGTAGATGCACAGAATTTAAGCAGAAATAAAGTAGTTTTAGGATGGATACAACACTCAATATGAATTAAAAAGAACTTTAAAAAATCACGAATTTGAAACAAGATGGATGCCATATCTCATTTTGAAGTGGGTCATGTGATCGTTTCATATCATGGTCACGTGATCGTTTCATATAAGATGTGTAATTATTATTTTAATTTTTATTTAAAAAACTACTGAATATATTTAGCTGAATTTTTTTTTATATATTTTATGGAACAATTTGACTATTACCTAAAATTTTCGAAGCAATTTGTGAATTTTAAATCCGCTTAAAAAATGTTAGAAAAATTAGGTCCCATAGGGCTCAATGTATTTCATTTTTTCAACCCGGGTTCAATCCAAAACTAATTGTGTGATATTATTCATTTATATTCCCATAGGTCCTACAGACCGTCTGAACAACATACTAAAATTTCATTTTGATTAAGTCATTTTTACGGCAGTTATCGTGCTAACGGACAGACAGACAGACAGACAGACAGAATGAACAAAGTCATAAACACTTTTCAACTTTGTTGTAAAGTGTTAAAAAAAGTAAATTGCTAATATATCCATTTCATTCAGTTGTCTTACTATTTTGACATATTTCAATGTGCCGATTCCATCATTCGTGCGATTCGATTTTTAGAATCCCATAAATTAACAGTTTAAAGAGGGTTTGATGCTCTTAAATAAAAGACTATAAAACAAAAACACCTTTCAGTAAAGAATCAATTATTAGAAAAGTTCTGATCAAACAATAATCATGTCAAAGTTGCTGTTTTAAATATAGAGATGATTTCCATATTTAAAACCACAATATCTATGGATATAATGAAAGGAACTTCATAAAAAAATTATATCTAGACTATTGTAAGGATGAACTGTTTTGGCATCAAAACGGTGTTGCTATTGAAATTTTTTAAGTTTACGTGGAAATAGATATAAAGACAGCCTTCTGTGCAAATATGAATCTGTAATAGATATTTTCTATTGAATGCTGTCTTTGAATTTGTTCTGCTATGAATAACGAGGGGTGGTTAGTTTTTTTTCACCTACGTAAGTATTGGCATGTGAAAAATGTGCACAAGTTTTGGTTTTATTTTGCCACACTAACTGAATTATTACCATCCCTGGCTTAGATAATGACTGATATGGATTCAGCATAGAATTCTAAAAGGGTAAAGGGACTCGTTAAGAAGTTTCACTTCTGGTTTGAAATGTTACTTCATATTAAAAAATAATTTTTGGAATCTGCTATAGATATCAGATGCAAAATCATTTTGTTCTAAATGGGTATTGGATATAATTTGGAAACTCCATATTAGAATATCTCTAGAATGTTTTTTTCCCCCCTAGATTGGCATTCTAATAAAGTTAAATTAACAATCATAATATTGCAATCATCATCGTGCAATTTAAAAATGCATGCCAATATTTGTTATTTTTTAAATAATTTTCTTATTTTTTCTGTCAATATAAAACTTTTCTTGGGGGGGGGGGGGGGAATACAAGAGAATATTAAATTTTTTTTGGTGTACTCAACTTTGGGGACTGCTGGCTTAGGTGACGGATTATGGATTCAGCATTAAGTTCTGGAGGATAATGCATCCCCCCCCCCTTCCCATTCTATTGGTCACAATGAATTTCCACTTAAAAAAATTTTCTTGAAACATAGAGCTTAGATAACTCATGAATTCAGAGGAGATAAAGGGGCTTTACTGAAAATTTCCAATTCAGTTTTCACTTTTGGTTCAAACATTTTTCTTGAAGCATCTGTTATATCTCAAAATTGGTTACAGATGAAGCTTAGCTGATGACCGATTTGGTTTCAGAATTGAATTCTATAGGGGTCACTAAGAATTTCCATTTCAGGCAATGTCACTTCTGCTTTTTCCAAGAATTCATGACTGCATGAAATAAGTATGTGAAAGAGAATAAAAATGCTTAATAGTTCTGTTTAAAATGAAGTACACACACCATTTGTCCCCATAAAAAGGCACCTTCATAATTTTGTTGCATTTTGTATGAGTAAGAAAAGTGCTTTTCGTTACCCACATGGATGTGATCCTAGATGTTGCAGATTTTGAACAAGAACTTTTTTCTCCATTGTAAGTTGTTTTTGTGAAGTCTGTAATAACAAAATGCAACATAAGCAAGAAAAAGTAAATTAATTTTATTACCCTTTTAAATTTTATGTGTTCACTAGTAAAAATTGTAAAAAGGAACAAATACACATTGTTAGATTATTAAATGTCAGGTAATTTGTTTTTCCATAATTTTAAGATAATATATACACAAATAGCTCAGGTAAGAGTTCAAATTCAGCAAGTTGAACAAAAGTATAATATTTTATTTACTAACTGTATCTGATGTAAGATATTATAAAAAAAATATTGTGCACTTTATTACAGTATTGTTATATTAGAATGGAATTTTTAAAAAATAAAAATACAAATTACAAAATAACATTTTCTTACATTCAGATTCATAAACGCACATTAGTACATTCAATGAAGCATCTGGAATGTTACAAACAATTTTAAAACACATTTTTGAAAATTAATACAAAATTACAAATATAAAAAATATAAACATAAGGAACATTTATATTCTAAAGCAATAATTTTCTTGTAAAAGAAAAGTTTTGATATTTTTAAAAAGAAAATAGTAAAGATAAAAAGCATAATCTAATACAATAAGCTATGACTAACATTTAATTTTTGAGGGAAAATAATTTTTAAAATGTTTATCTTTTGCATGAAAAATGAGTTTCTATTTTCTCCACAAAATACACAACAATATAGAAGGTTCCAAATGTCAGCACTAATCTTCCGCCTAATCTCTTATTTAGGACTGTTATCTAACACCACTTTTAAAAAGCATTCAGAACAAAATATAGTTGGCTCTTTTTAGTACAAAGTAAAAATAAAAAGTGTCAAATAAAAATACATAAAATTAAATATGCTTGTTGGGACAGACATAATTTACAGCTGTCCTAAGTAGTTTATTGTTCACAAAACATATTTTCCCAGAGACAGTCCTAAGAGAAAGATAATAATAGCTAAAGCAACAAAAGAATTTGAAAAAACTAGTTGCGGTGGAGGCATATGATGTTGGTCTCTCTCCGTTGGTTTCACCGACGTTCCTCTGGATCTGGTATCTGAAGACACCCGAGATCTGAGGCCTTCCTCCTGAATAGAAAAAAGAAAAATCAATTACTTGGTTTGAAATATTCTCACAAAATTTTGACTTTAGCAACAATTCCTCTCTTTTTTTTTTTTTTTCTACAGTTCGACATAAATTGTACACGTATTGCATATTTTTTATGAGATCTGTTTTTACAATTCTTTTGTCAAAAAGAAAACCTTCATATACTTATGAAATGATGCACCTATAATAATCAATACTATAAAATATAAAAATTCTGACCAAATTTTCTACATTTGTAATGTCGAAATTGGTAAATTTATGCAATGTAGGCAAAATTTTACATGTCTCATAGTTATATGATTTTAGAAAAATCTGTTTTATCCATATTTTATTACAATGCTTTTAAATTTTAGACAAATATAACTTTTGTTTCATTAAAATATGTTTCTCTGTTAATCTATTTTATTTCAATATTAACTTTTTTATATCAATAATTTTTTAATTGACAAATGTTTGATGTTTAATTTATTGCCTAAAAGCTATTTAAAAAAATATTAAATATTCTAAAATAAAATTATTTTTAAATTTTATTTTGGAGTTTGAAGCAGTATATTTTTACCAACTCTGACTCCACTTTAAACTATTACCAACTGACTGCACAGCCCTGCACAAAACTGTTTGAAAAGATGACTTCCCCAATATATTTGACATATCTGACATATTTGGCAGTGCATCCAATTTTGTCCGAAATTATAAATACAATTATGCTTCAAAAATGTATTGTTTTGAAAAAAATATATACAGTTCAAAATTGTGAATATTGAATTACTAATTATTAGTCTGACACTTTTTTACTTTCCCTGCAATACATGGTAATGTATAGGAAATATTTTGGGATCATGCAGAAAATCGCAACTCAAGTTTTCGACAGATCTACACATTTCGGGATATCTAGAATATGAAAAAACTATGTTTAGCGTGACCAGAGATGCTGATTTTCCTGAAAATTTTCCTATTCTTCAATTGGTAAATATGTAATGAAACATAATGCTTACAGTATTAAATAGCATTACGAAAAATCTGATGTGGGCAGCACATGACTTTCCTTATATAATGCAATGAATTTACTACTTTTACAATTAAAAAAAAGTTATTCTTATAGTAGATACTTATTCTTTCCAAGATATTGCATTTTCTTCAATTAGTCGTCATTTTCATGATTTAGAGTCCTTTTTATCCATTTGGCAAGATTTTCGTTAATTTGGCAACATTTTTAAATGTTGCCAAGTTGGCAGCATTCCGCTAAATTCATTGCCAAAATCTCACCAAGCATTATGGATGGAGAAATGTTATTCTTACAGCAAATAAATGACTATTGGCGTTCAAATACAAAAATATTACTCCAAGTATCTTTTCTCGTGAATAGAACGAGTTAGATCCACGAGAATGATGTCAACAATTTTATCGCATGATATTACATATGAAAAGTGAACATGTTTCTTACCAGTTAAATTTTTTTTTTCATTTATGGGATTTTTTTTATAAATTTATTTGAAAAATGTGCAATATCTCGAGAACGGTTCATGCTGGCATTCTAAAGTTTATGTCAATCGTTTTCTAAGGAAAAATTACATAAGAAATGTCTATTTGCATAACTTTATTAAAAGTTTTGATTTTTTGATGATTTTTTCAAAATTTCACTCAAAAATTTAGGGAAGGGGGGGGGGGGGGGTCTGAACATTCGATTGTGTTTTAAAACAATAGGCTTCCAATATTCATGGATTGTGATTTTTATCAAATTTCATTCGAATCGCTCCATACATTTGTGAGATATCGTCTCCAGACTCACTGATACACACATACAGACATCACCTCAAAAATATGCGATTAGTGATCAGGGATGCTTAAAATGTGCTCTCCCGTCGAAAACTCGAATTCGAATTTTCGGCCCTATCACAATACTTTCCTCATACATTATGTATATATTATAAGGAAAGTAAAAAGAAATGAACATGCATTTATTTTATATGCTTATACCACTGACTTCCAAAAATAATTATAGTATAAGAAACTTCAGATTATTGGCAAGTTCTAAAAAAAAAATGTGTTCAATCCGATTGATTTTTTTTTTTTGCAATGTTATGTTATGTCCCTTTTGTTTCGTGGAATTGCCCAAAAATATTATTGGTCACTCCAACCATTTAGTCATTTTCACAGTCTATAAAACTATTACATTCCAGTTCAGATTCAGACTGTTGTGAATCTGAGTCAGAACCAGAACTACCAATAGAGGACTTTTCTACAAAGGAACTTGCTAATACACATTCTCCACTTGGTCTTCGATGACCTTGTGTCTGGTTCTCTGGATTTGGAAGCAAAAAAAGGTTTTGAGAAACGGAAACCAGCTTAACAGTGTGTTCACCAGTTAATCTATTTCTCTTTTGCATTTTGATTGTGCTGAAAACCTTTCAATTTCGTTCACAAGAAGCAACTGTTGGTGGAATGCTAAGAATCCTTATGGCAACCTTGAACAACTCCTGATTAGTACAATAGCCTTTCCACCATGAAGGTGGTGAGATATTTTCTGCAGAATGCCAAATGATGTCTCGGTTCCACAGCTTTTGACTGGAACGGTATTCAGCAATGTCTGCCATTACAGCCATTTCATCAATATTCGGAATACTTTTTGCAACTTCCAAGATCGTATCCAGCGAAGTTAATAAATCATCCTCTGATAAATGATGTCCACAATATCGAGGATCCAGGAGATTGGCTTCTGAATGAACTGGATAGGAGCAGAACTTAAACCTTTCATCTAATATTGTTTTTACAAATTTTTCTTCTTTTTTGGATAAAATTGATGAAGGTAATATCTTTATTTTGGGTCTCTCTTCACACTGAGCACATCAAAATTTAAACACTTCCTGTCTTCATTTTTTCACTGTCGTAGAGACTTTATGCAGGTTTTGCAAACCATATGGGGAGCCCAAGCCTCATCTTGGTTTCCATGTTTTATGCCAAAACAAGCAAGATATGCTTGTTGCACAAAATCGGTGATGTTTCGCTTTGTTTTTGCGAAGTGTAGTCACCATAAATGTAGCAGAATGCATTAGAATTAAGTAAAGTAGCCTCATATGCAAACAAATTCTTTGCCAAAAAATAATAAGTATAATATTATATACAATGGATAAACTTGCAAAACTAAGTTAAATATAAGATTATTTTAATCATTACAATAGATAAAAATAATGTTAGAGTAAAAAGACAGACAAAATTCTGCTACATATGTTAGCAGCCACAGGTCATATTGTAATAAATTCATAATTTCATAGTTTAGGGGGAAGTAATACATAAAAGAAATACATAAAATCATTAATTTTAGGAATTCAAATAATCACAAATAGTGCATTTAAATAAAATTGAAAACACCGACCATTTTCTGTAAACATAGTTACAACACTTTCACAAAAATTGCAAATTTTAATGCCATCACTAAAAATATCGCAAATTTTAGTGCTCTTTAAAGAAAAGAAGTAAAAATTTTGACACTTTCTTTTAACTCAAAAACCTTAAGCAAGCTTATTTTGCTATCTATATTTATTGACAGTATTTTAGTACAAGTTAAAAATGTTTAATAACCCTTAAGTGCAATTCTTTAGCAAATTAGAACTTTGAATTATAATTTTTGCTCATCATGTTTTCTGGTAGTAAAAATTATAAATTATGAAATAATGATGCACAGCTACATACATAATATTACTACTACATACATAATGATATATAGCTACATGTATCATTTTTTCATTAATAGAAATATAAGATGGTGGTGAAATTTATTAAAGGCCCTTAAAACCTTATTTTTGGCTTCTGAAAAGCTGTATGAAACCTGAGAGAACACAAATGCACTATACTATAATATTAGGCATGAAAACATTTTGGCTGTGGTGGATGTTTTACTCTTCATTTTAGGTACGTTAACAGGGGCTGAAAGATGTTTCAGACATTTATACATTAAGTAAAAATTGACTGGAGAAACCAATTAAATAAAGTGTTACAGACCTCCTGAGAAATTTGGGCAAATCTGCCAGCCAAGCCCATCCTGTGCCTGCTGTATCATCCCTCTGGTTTGAATGGGGCACAAGATAATAATAATAAAAAAAAATAAAATAAAAGGATGCTATTAAGCCTCATAACAAAGGGATTGTTTAAATCGTAAATTTTAGCAATTAAAAAATATATATATATATATTTCAATTTACATTTTAAAAATGATAAAAACAATGACCCTGAATTCTGGAAAACTCGACAGCAAAAAATAAATTGGAAAAACATTTGGAAGTCTTGTAGTTTTTGTTATGTATAATATATATATTAACTGACTTGATAATTATTTTGGATAATTTGCTGTACACTTCTTCATAAGGTAAGTGTAAACAGCAAAATATGTAGAATGAGTTATATAAGAATTACTGCATTTCTTTAAAGCAAAATTATTTAGCTCATGGAGTCTGCATAGCTGATATGAATGAAATATTCATTGATTTTACAAAAAGGACGATTTTTTTCGATGAAGTTTTAAGCATAGAGTTTAATTACTTGTAGCTCCATTTTTAAATAAAATAACGATTTTTTTTCGATGAAGTTTTAAGCATAAAGTTTAATTACTTGTAGCTCCATGGTCTTAAGTTTTTAAATAAAATAAATTATTATAGTATTGTGATGAATGAAATGAATGGGAAAATGTTATGAATAAAATTCTGCTTTTATAGAGAGAGCCAGGCGTGTTATATTTCGATGGCGTCCTTTGAATAAATCTCAGTGGTTTTCAATGAAGTTTTCAAATATAATAAATTATTGTAGTATTATGATAATGTTAAAAATATTACCGAGAAGCTAGGCGATTTATACAGTACAGGATCTATTATCCGGAATGCTTGGGACTTCAGGCATTCTGGATAAGGGGTTTTTCCGTAATTCGGAACACTTTTCCTAAAACTTACTAGAATGGTCTCAAACGTCGTTATAGAAAATTATAATTCATTTTAAAAGCAAATGTATTAAATAAAGCTTTTTTACAATCTATATGAAAAATATACTTGGTTAACTAACATGCAAATTACATGTATTAGTGTTTAAGAAAACTTTTGAAAGAAATAAAAAATGTCTGAAAAAAGTTGATTATTCAGATTTTAAACCCCTGTATCCTAGGAAAACAATTAAGCAATATGTTGTAAATTGGAAACACTTGTTTAACACCTGTATCATCCCTTCAGCATTATCATAGCAGACCACCTTGGAAAAAGTCAAAACAAGCTGTTTTAACATGGTTACAGTTTATTTCATAATCAGTGCATACAGTTAACAAAACGGTTAACTCGAAATGCCAAAAGTTAATTTTTATCTTAAGAATTTCAAAAATATGTGAAAATGAAATCCATAAATTGAAAATTATAAACTTACTAGTACACGAGAAAAAAAATTAAAAATCTCTGCAAATTTCTTTAGATTCCATAGCTTTTTCCAAAAGCCCCAGTCACTTTGCAGTGAAAAATGTTATGACATCACTTTACCACTACGAAGTCATCGAGGCATCAAACGAACGTACACTCATTCTAAAGAGGAAAATATGTTTTTTTTCTAAGAACATATTTTCCTCTTCAAGTTTTTTATATCATTTTACAAACAAACTGTTTTGTTATTTGTCGAAAGTATGTTTATCTGACATGGAACAAATATATCCACCATGGAGGTAGAGTTCACTTTTACCTCCATGATACTTGTAGTTTTCCTCTTCTTCCAGAAATATTTTTAGCAACATTTCCGGTGTGGTAAGTTGTGAATTCAGCCAGACCTTTGTTTGTCAGGATCGCAAACAGTTGAAGTGAGAAAAATGTAAATTTCAATTCATTATTTTATAATATTAATATTGCTAATTCAGGCAAAAAAATAATTTGGCGGGATTTTAAACAAAAAACTGCTATTTGGTGCAATTTTTGGCAAATAATTAAGTGTTGGCGCAGAATTTGGCATTATTTTGCCACATTCCGGTTTTGGGATAGTCCGGATATAAGAGGTCGTATACTGTATTTAATTCACGTCATTTGAATGAAGTTGATTTTTTTCGATTAACTTTTAAGTTTTCAAATATAATAAATTAATGTAGTATTGTGATAATTTTTAAAATATTACCGAGGAATGTATCGCATTTTAGAGATGTTTAAATGAAATTGCATTGAAGTTGGAAAGTGTTTCATAATCAATGCTTTATGCATGATTGATCTTTCTTGTTTTAATTTTTATTTAAAAAACTACTGAATATATTTTGCTAAAATTTTTTTAATATATTTTATGAGATAATTTGAATATTCCCTAAAACTTTCGAAGCAATCTGTGAATTTTAAATTCGCTTAAAAAAATGTTTGGAAAATTAGGTCCCATAGGGTTCAATGTATTTCATTTTTTCAACCCAGGTTCAATCCAAAACACATTGGGTGATATTATTCATTTATATTCCCGTAGGTCCCAAGACCTATGGGAATATAAATGACGGGCTAACGAACAGACAGAATGAACAAAGTCAAACACTTTTCAACTATGTTGTAAAGTGTTAAAAATGAAACAGAAGTGAATCTTTTCCAATAGTGGCATGACAATTGAGGCGGGTAAAGCAAGGATGGCATACTACACTTTCTGTATGCTCACAAAATGTTTAAACTCATTCTTGCTCTTTTATTCATCATTTAATGTGTTATGAATAAAATATGTATGTTATGAATAACATTTTGTCTTATGCTGCAAAGACAACTTTAATTGGTAACATGAGATTTTCAGTTTATGCACTTCTTTACCTGTTAGCCACTTGCTTGCTACTTAAAAGGGACCCATTTAAGCAAGCAAACAAGTGTATCTCATGTTACCTCAAAACTAGCTAAAAAGGGTCTTTCCAATAAAAAATAGAATATATCCATTATTCCATGCAATTATTATATAAAAAAAATAAAATAACACATTCATATAGATATAACTACTTTTTAAGTGTGTAACTGGAAATTTAACTGTTTAAAAGTGTCATTCAAGTGGCAGTAAACCTAACTTTTTGTGTGTTTTTACCCATGTTATTTTAGTATGATCTTCAAAATTAATGAATAAATCAAGAAAGTTTCAGTGCCTTCTGATACTTACTGAAAGTCATCAAGTTGGTGATATTTTGCCAAATGTGGAACCAAGGTTCTGCAACCCTACCTTTACCTAAGAGCAATCGCTGCCTGTGTAAATGTGTTTTCTCCTTATTGAGACTGTAACAATAATCTTATTTCCATCATAATTAACTCATATTAAGTAAATTTTACAAAATATTTCTTTAAAATTAACCAAAACACTACAATAACGCTTAGTCAGTTTATTGTATTGTTGTATCTCAGCGAGAACTTCTTATTTATCCTTTCAAGATTTAATTTTACTTTTAATATCAATATAAGTTAATAAAGTTCCTTTTAAATTATTTCATATTATCTGTTTCTTTTTTATTATTACACTTCAATATTAAACTTATTTTAATAATGTTTCTTTTACTAATTGCTTTTCCTAGGTTTGGCCTATGCACATTACTTTGTTGTTTATCTTTTATAAATCTCATCAACAATCAACATATTCTTTAAAACTTTACTTACTTTTGAACCTAAATTAAATCGAGCACAGCCAACGACTTAAGAATCACAACAAATTTTATATTAAATGAAACTTTCTTTATTAACAACACTTCCAAACATTTAACAAAAAAAAAAAAATCTTCCAAATTGTTATAATAAAAAAATCATATAGTGGCTAGATTAGTACATTGTGAAGATTAGAAAAGAACAATTAAAATCCAAATTAAATAACCCAGTTATCAATTTATATCCCAGGCTCAGATTCCACTTTGGTCTGAAGACCAGAGTTTGGTTTGTCTGGATGAGCTGTCCACAAAAATGTTAAATGAATAACTCAAAATAATAAAAACAAACACACATTGTAAATGATAAAATTTTCAACATATATGATCAGAAATACGAAAAGGAAACAAAAATTAAAAGGGTAGAAAATCCCACGTTACATTAAGCCCAAGGCTTCACACATCTCATTGTAAAAATAATTATCATTACTGAGAAGTTTTACGATTTGGGTTTTAGATGGCAGCACCATACCTGATAACAACGTGCAAAACAGTCATACATTTTCAGCCCTGATATATCTAATTTTAAGTTGCACAACACATATTTAAAACCAAAGAAGACTGGCTGCATGGAAAAAGCACTTATAAAGGAGGCAAGGAAACACCTAGGTTCCAATCACTCCAGGAACCTGAAAGCCATGCATAAACATGATGATGAATTGTAGTCGGGCACATTAACGGCTGTCGAATTTCACTTTAGAGCAAACTGCATTTGCAGAAAATCGAACACCATCTTTAGTACCGGCAAGGCGGAATTTCACTTTAGAGAAAACAGCACTTGCAGAAAATCGAACACCATCTTTAGTACCAGCAATTTAAACAGAATCGCCAGTTTGACGAAGATCACGGTTAAGTGGAAAAAGGCCTGCCGTGAACAAGGATACATTCTGATGAAAAATGTAGATATTCAAAGTCAAAAGTAGCTGGATCTGCATCGAATAGGGCTTTGATAGTCACGATGTCCTCATTAGAAGCACATTTCAAGATATTAGTCAAAATTCATTCCTATCGGAAGATTTCTGTCGCATCAGAATTTATTAAAGCCATCACTTCGTAAATTCAAAGAAACTAAGCTTACGTAAGACTTGTCCATGGCCTCCAAAACACTTTTCCGGCAACCCCGGGCTTGCCCTCAAAATTCCTTCAACCTCCCTGATCTGCTGCTCAGGTTCGAACTAAAAACTTGCTAACCAAATTTTCGCTTCCCAGGAGCGGCCAATCTTGGCGAGTGAAAACATGTGCCGCACACAGAGCGTCTATGCATACCCCGGGGAATTAAAAAAAAAATGATACTTCACAATGAACCGCATGGCACGAAAATGCCACCAAGCTAGCTACCAGGTTTTCCCGCCAAAGTTCATTGCTCCGTTCCTACGGAATGCCTCGGTACCCACAAACATGTGGAATAAACATTGTTTCTACCGATAAGCCATGAAACGGCCAAATCCAAGCTTAAAAAGAGTGTATTTTTTGCTTTCAGAGGAGTATAATTGCTGCTCAAAAGTGAAGGCATAAGGCCGAAAAGGAAAATTACAGGGTCACAAGCGAATTAGCAAAGGACTCTATAGATACATTTAGCGTTTGTAGATACATCGCGTGCGTAATTTAGAATATAAAAATGTATGAAAGGGATGATAAATAAACATTAATACAAGATAAATCGCTAAAATACTAAATAAACATAAATTAATTTAGAATTTTGAAGGGAAGGGGGGAAAATTATGAATTTTGAACATTAAAAATCTTAGAAAATAAAAACCTCTGAATCTAAGCACAACAAATATCCCTTCAAAATTATGAATTTTGAACATTAAAAATCTTAGAAAATAAAAACCTCTGAATCTAAGCACAACAGTATAATAATTAAAGGATGGAGATGGATGGAAAAAGATGCTTATGGACTCTCAGTAGAACATAAAATGAATTGCACAATTGCCCTGTTTATGTGAAAAATAATCTGGTTTAGTAAAATGTTTATTGATTTATACTAGGGCACAAAAAAATTTAAAAATAACGCGATAATATTTAAAATAAATCCCTTTAAAAATATTGGGGTATTCAATGCATAGAGTATAAACAGAAGCACAATATTTCAATCTCATTATAATGTTTGACCTCCATAATTCTCATCAATTCCTCTCTCAGATCCCAAGCCAAAGAACTCTCACTCCCCTTCAGTGTTTTGATAAATAACAACATAAACACTTCCTGAATGCCAGGCGAGTGTTTATGCTGAGGAAACCAAATGAGGAGAGGAACTTAAGAGAATCCTAGTTCGAATAATTATATTTAGAAATATTGGTTTTAAAGCAAAAATTCTTACAAAGTTCATATTTTCAGAACTTTTTACCCTAAACCAAATGAAGGATAATTTAACAAAATTTAAACACTGAAGAAGAGAAACTTAAGAGAGCACTAATTAACAATTTTCCTAGTCATCAACTAAAGATAATCAATAAATATCAATTGTGTGGAATCGAAAATAGGGATACAAAAAATACCATGAATTAAAGCATTTCACGTGGAGAAGCACTAGGCTTAAGAATTATTCATTTTAAAAAAATTATTTTTCCGAGTCCAAATATTTAATCGAAATGAACACAAAAAATGCTTATTTCGGAAACAAGAGATAGATTTTATCTATAAACTCGTGTTATTTGGAATACAAGCATAAAGAATGAAAAATTACAATGGAAACTAAAATACCCGAAAATGCTCAAATGTACTACCAAGTCGAGCATTAAATGACAAGATCAATGTTGCCATTCGCTAAAGATAAAAGTAGAGATCTACCGTATATATATATAAAGTATAAAAAACATTTAAAATTTGAAAAAAGAAGGAAGGCTTAGCGAGAAACTTACTTAATGGAGGTAAGGGGTTGTGACTTTACACCCCTTTTTTCAAATTTTAAATGCTTTTTATACTTTTTATATTTATATCGTGTATAGTATTTGTAGCTGCTTTGCACATAAATGCTGTAACACTTCAATATCTTTAATAACTTCCAATTTCCATCTTATATATATATATATATATATATATATATATATATATATCAAATAAACACTATGACTTTACAATTTGAAAAAAATAATGATACTACAGTCCTGAGGTGAACAAAACTAATAGAGTGCAATTTTATTCAGTCATCAAGCAGTAAATAATAATCATAAATCAATGGTGAGATTACAAAAATAGAAAAACTGAAAATAACGAAGCAATAAAGCCTAATATGTGGAAAAGCACTAGGCTTAAAAAGAGACCATTATGATAGACTTTTCGCCAGGGCCCAGCATATAACCATAATAACCAAGAAAAAAGCTTGTTTCTGTAATTGGAGATAGATAATGAACTCCAATTGCTGACCAACAAGCTTAAAGATTGAAATATAAAAAAGAAAGGAATAAAATAAATTTTACCTGAGATAAAACTCTGTGGCGACATTCAAAGCGATAAATAAGATGTTATGAGTCATCTGTGGCCATAAAAGGCAGATCAACTGAAGATAAAAGTGGAGATCAACTGTTGCCAATTGTGAGATATAAATAACAGCTGTCAATAGGTATAAAATGTTATAAATTCACCTATAAATACTATGTGAAAAAAAGTGAATGCATGGAGTCAAATGTCTATGTAGAAGTGAATACATTGGAATACATTGTAATGCAAATACAAGAGAATGATAAGAATAAGCTAATAAATGATACTAAGGAAGATATATTTAAGAATATTCAGCTAATTAAAACTTATTAACTATACTATTAACTAAATATACTGAATAATTATATAATTTACTAATATTTTTAAGGTTATTAATGTGCAAAGCATGAAAGTTTTTATTAGATAATCTAAAAATTCTGAAAAGTTGATTAAGTATAATATTTCTAAACAATTGAAAAGAATTACAGGAATTAAATGGTAATATTTTATTAATATTAAAATGAAAATTGTCTTTATCATATAAATTAGTAGATATCCTATTAGATGGTTCAATAATTAGATTTAAATTAAAAAAATTAACACTATTACAAATAAATGGTTCATTAGGGAATAATGTTTTAGCTTTTTTAACACTTTACAACATAGTTAAAAAGTGTTTATGACTTTGTTCATTCTGTCTGTCTGTCAGTTAGCACAATAACTGCAGTAAAAATGACTTTATCAAAATGAAATTTTAGTATGTTGTTCAGACGGTCTGTGGAACCTATGGAAATATAAATAAATATCACCCAATTGGTTTTGGATTGAACCTGGGTTGAAAAAGTGAAATACATTGAACCCTATGGGACCTAATTTTTCAAACATTTTTTAACGGATTTAAAATTCACAAATTGCTTCGAAAATTTTAGGAAATATTCACATTATCCCATAAAATATAAAAAAAAATTCAGCAAAATATATTCAGTAGTTTTTTAAAATAAAAATTAAAATAATAATTACACCTTTTATATGAAGAGATCAAGGGAACCATTTCAAAATAAAATATGGCATCCATCTTGTGTCAAAATCGTGATTTTTAACTTAAGTTTTTAAATAAAATAAATTATTATAGTATTGTGATGAATGAAATGAATAGAAAAAAGTTTATGAATGAAATGCTGCTTTTATAGAGAGAGCCAGGTGTGTTGGAGAGCCGATGACGTCATTTGACGAAATTTCATTTGTTTTCGATGAAGTTTTCAAATATAATGAATTATTGTAGTATTGTGATAATTTTAAAAATATTACCGAGGAATGTATCGCAGTTTAGAGATGTTTAAATAAAATTGCATTGAAGTTGGAAAGTGTTTCATAATCAATGCTTTATGCATGATTGATCTTGTTATTTATTAGTAATGTATTTATACATGTTTTATTTTTTATCTATTAGTAATGTTTTTATACATGTGTTACATATTATCTCTAATATATCTGGTTTTTCATAAACCATTTTTATTTTTTACGAATTAGAATGTAATTTTACTTATATGCCCAGTTTTCTTTTTCCGTAGTAATAAATTGTTTGGAAAGTGTTTACATTTGGTTTTGTACATGGCTATATTATATTTTAAGTTATGGTTATATGTGTTACAATTTATCTCTAATCTATCATTGGAATTTCATAAAATATTTTTATTATATATATATATATATATATATATATATATATATATTTATATTTATTTACCTGCTACTGTGGGACATTCTTTATTGCTTTAACTAGGAGGTAAATTCTACAGATCATCAAATTATGACTTTTTGTGATAGTGAACCTTATTTAAAAAAAAAAAAAAAAAAAAAAAAAAAAAAAAATTACTGTTGTGATGGTCTTATGCAAGGCATCTATGCAAGGGAGAAAACGTAAAGGTAACTTATGGTTTTTGGATATGTTTTTCTTATACCTGGAAGAGTATAATTTCTTCAGATCAAATTACCATGACATATCCAGATTTGGAAAACCACATTTGCTTACCCCCCCCCCCCTTTCTGAGATTTCCATAAACCATTTAAACTCTTAATAATGATATTGAGCAAATAATACAAACCTTAAGAGCTGAGTTTTCTTGACGCAGTTCACCCAATTCACTTTGAAGACGCTTCTGACTATTCATCAGCTTTTTGATAACAGCTTCTGGATCAATCTCAGGGGTCAACTGAATAAATATAAAATATTAATGATTAAAAGTATTTTTTATTTAAAGCAGAAGCTAAATTTATATATATATATACACTGCTGGACAACTGCTAAGGACTGATCACAAATTGCAGTGTAGCACAACATTAAGTGGGAGTGGAGGCCCAACAAGATAAAATATTGTTGCTACGCTGTTAGGACATTAGAATAAAGATCATTTATTGTTCTGGAAAATACAGAAGGTTTTGAAACATCTGAAAGGAAAAAGTGTTCATTTGATGCTGCGTATGGAGAAATGAAAAAATGCATATGAACTACAGCAGGCACCTTTGAGAAAGGTATCAGTACGGGATATGTCCACCTTGGAGTGCGATGCAACATTCCACACGTCATGTCATGCTTTGCACAACATTATCCAGCAGCTGTTAAAGCAAGTTATTCCACTTTTCTGTCAGTGCACAGATGAGGGTGTCCTTGTTTGTTGGAGGATATTTTCGACCAGCAAGTCTCATCCCCAAAATTTTCAATGGGGTTTAGATCTGGAGAACGTGCTGGCCATACGAGGTATTGAATACCCTCTCTGATTAGACAATCCTGAACATTGAGTGTTGTCGTCCATGAAAACAAATTTATCACCGACAGCACCATGGAAAAGGCAAACATGAGGCAGTGGAACTTCATCAATGTATTGTTTGCCGGTCATAGTCCCAGTTGCAACCACATGTAGGGGTATGCGGCCATTGATCATGATGTCGGCCCATACCATGATACTGCATGTTGAATATCTGTCCCTTCCTGGATATTTTCTGGACGATAAGCAGTACCACTCTCACGCCAGATCAGTTGGCATCTATAATCCGATGACAGACTGAACCTACTCTCATCTGAGAATAGTATGCAAGCCCAGTCCTGTTCGGTCCAATTGTGATGTTCACCACACCATTGCAAACGAGCGGTATGGTGCAGTCTGGACAATGGGATACACACAACAGGTTTGCGGGCGTATAGTCCTTCTCCCAAACGTCTGGTTACAGTTTTTCATGAGATCCGCTGTGCTGTGGTAGCAAGAAACTGATTTGCCACCTGCTGAGCTGTGGTGCACCGATCCCTTTTTGCCGATAGGACAATTTAACTGTCTCCTGCAGGAGTCATACTTCTAACATGACCCTGGAATACCCACAACAAACCAAAAATTTTATTTGTGCTGCAGGTGATGAGCTTAAATATGCATAAAGGGTAATTTCACCCACTTCTATCAAAAAAGATTTTAGAGGTTTCAAACTATAAAAAAGTGACTTAAAATAGAGACAAATAAGGAAAAGAGACTGCTTATTCATTACATTAACTTGTTCAGATCACAGTGTATGCATTTTTATTACTTTCTCATATATGTATATATATATATATATATATATATATATATATATATATATATATATATATATATATATATAAAATGTTTTCCTGAATATTTTCATTTCAAGATATTGATGAATAAACATGTTTCAAGATCCCAGGAACCCATTTCAACTCATTCTTCTTTTTATGTAGGTCATCAGCCAAACTATCCTGCTTTCTGAATTGAACTGTCATTGCTGCAAGATGCACTATCCCATCAAAATATTTTAAAGCAATGGAAGCCAACTGCAATCCAAGTACATAGCCACATGCTGCCAGGGCAAAGCAAAGTGGGGCATTCAGCAGGAGGTGGTAGCCCCCAGTATATATATAAACATACTATGCTTGAAAGAGATTAATAAATACCTTATAGGAAATTTTTTTATTAGTGTATGAAGAGCTTCAATTACAAAATTTAGTGATGTGGAGAAAGTTCATGATAAGAAATTTTTTATCAGAATAATTGAAACGCCAAAAACTGGTTGGTGATACACTAAATTTACAGAGATTAAATGAAAGATTCAAAAAGTATAAAGATTAATAGAGAGGCACAATGGAGTTCTAAATTTCCATATTAGTGCTAAAGCTGTTTGAATTACTTATTGTTAAAGCAACCAACTAGCAATAAAATGTTTCATGCCTTCAGATATTTTGGTATGTTTCATCATTTTAAATGCTATTTCATTACACAGCTGCTCATCTTCTGATTTTTATGGCAGATAACAATTAGTAAGTACTGTTTGCTCTCACAGCAAAAAGTGCAAATATTTTTATTTTGTAGATTTATACGAAATTCCCTTATAGAATTTTAGGAATAGAAATATATCCTTTTAATGTAAAGAAAAACCTATAGCATGCAAATCACTCAAAAGTTTGCTGAAAGATGTAAAAGAGATTTCAATTTGTATATCCATAGGGGAGGAAATTTGTTACCAAACATTGAAAATTGTATTTTAAATTTAATCCCGAAATTTATTTGAACCATGCTTTACCAAAATGCAATGAAAATATTAGTGGCTGAAAAATCTGATTTAAAACTACTCTTGCAAATATCAAACTCTAGTTAAAGCAGACATCCCACATTCATGGAATGCAAAATAATTTTGCTAAGTTTTGCCATTTACACTATCTTTGTTAAATTTTTGTATATTGTATAAATAAAAGCATTATTTGCCAATTGTAACATCATATAATTGTCTATAAATTAAAATTGTTTCAATGAAGAAAAATATTTAAAGTTCTCAATCAGGTTTTAAAAAACCTCTCAAATTTTCTTCCAGGGTAAGAAAATCTAACTTTTTTTAATAGAAAGCCTGAATTGACTTTTTATCCATTATTACTTTATTTATTTACTGTCAAAGTGCTCTTATGCTGGATAAATTCATTCAACAGGTCATATCAAGCCAGCTATAATTTAGAGAATTTTGTTCTAATACATATTCATTTAATACCTTTTGGAAGATATATGCACAGATAATTAAAATCAATCAATTGCTGTACAACATTTATGCTGATGAACAAATTATATGCTGGTCATCTAAAATTAAATTTTCAGAATGGCAATGCCATAAATTATATTAATCCTAATATTTTACTTTCACAACCTTATAGACAACAGTAACTCTTGTGCTACACACTATAATATTCACTTAATAAAAATGCCTTTGTGCTTAAAAATTTGTTTATAAAATTAAACTAATTAAATTTTAGTGTCATACACACACACACACATCTTGGGGATCGGGTAGGGGAGCTCTTAGTCAAATAGGCTGCATCTTCATGTAAAGATTTATGTAGCTCTAATTTGTGAAGCAAGCTTAAGTGCTCTGAGACAGGGGATGGATTTGATTGGTCGTGCTCTGGAAGTCAACCAAGATGGAATAGATGTCACCTGGACATCGAAATAGTAGCAGGAAAACAGAGGGGAAGTTTTAATTATTCATGGAGATGAATAACAAGAGATTTTTTTAATATATTATAATTTGGAGACAGAATGTTAGATGGAAAAATTGTTTTGAGAAGTTAGATGTGTAGGTAGAATGAGTTAGGAAATTCATTTTGATTTTCTTTATTCTGTTAGATAATTTCATTTAATATATACAGCACTTTTCCTCAGAAATATGCAAGTTTTTATTGATATGATTGACATGGGGGAGAAATTTGGTAGTAATATATAAATCAGATACAGAGATATAAATTTTTTCAAGTACAGTATGAGATCTATTATCCGGAATGCTTGGGACTCTGGACTTTCTGAATAAGGGTTTTTTTCCATAATTTGGAACACTTTTCTAAAATCTATTGTAATGTTTTACAATTTTATTGTAGAAAATTATAATTCAATTTTTAAATATAAATGCATTACATAAAGCTTTATTTTGTAATGAAAAGTATATTTAAATAAAAATATAGTTTAAATAATATATACGCAATTAAATTAGGAAAAGATCTAGTTGTTAAAAAAAAATTATGAAAAAGGATCAAAACATTAAAGAAGTTTATTATTGAGGCTTGATAGAACACAAGTTTACATTAAAGATAATAACATTTATTTATTTTTAATAAAATTATAACCGCATATTTATAAATGGGAATACATTGAATTAAATTTTAATATATCCGGTCAAAATCGCTGTATTTCAAGTGCCTAAATCGTTTTAGTACATTTTTCTAGAAAATAACCCTGCATTTTATTAACTACATGTCTGAGAAGTAATTTTCCCACATAAAACATACAATTATTAATAAAATCTTGTCTATGCAAACAGACTGCAAAAATTGAAAATATCTTGACAGTAAAACAAATATAACGAAGACGGTATACAAATGACGATTTTGCGATATTGCCAGAATCTTTTTCAAATTGCCAACAAATAAATAAAACACATTAAACCATAACATATGAATTTAAAATTTTGGGCCAAATGTAAGCCATGGTTGCCGAGTGAGCCATTTTTTTTTTTTTTTATTAAGGTGAAAAAAAAGATTTGCATATTTATCCAAAAATCAGCAGAAAATGTAGAAATTGGGGTCTCATAAGAAAAAGGCACTACCTGAGGAAGTCAAAAGGAGATCGGTTTTAAATTACGTATCTCGGCATTTTGGGCAACAATAACCCAAATTAATTTCGAAAATCATGATTTTAAAATACTTTTTTAAATGTTTGATAAAAAGAAAATATCAGATCAAAATTGCATTGCACAAACGTGGAAGCGGTATACTTCCAAAATCTGTATAAATTATACACTGTAACGTGAAGTTTGTTGCAATTAATTTTCAGAAAGTAATAATTTTTTGCAATTTTCTTTTGGCGAAAAAAACATCAGAGACATCTCTCGGATCAAATCAGAAAAGAGCAAGTCCTCTGTAATTAAAGAGGTGCTATACGGAGGTAACAATTTTGATGGCCCATTTAGTGATTTATGCCAAATTAATGTATTATATGCTCTATAAAAAGTTTCTTATGTCCAAGAAAAATGAGATATTAATGAATTACACGAGTGTGTTCGGGGGGAAGAGAAGAACATTAAGGAATACTAAAACAATTCTATCTCATTCTATCATTCAAAATATTCTAAGTTCTCAGAACCTAAAAATCATTCTTCTGAAAACACTCAAAAATAAACTGAATTCTTAAATAAACAGAAAGTGGACCTATTGACCAGTTTCCCTACGTGTACAAATATGTACTCCTGTAAAATATTAAAAATTGACACTTTACCTAAAAATAAAAACATTAAAAGTAAAAGAAAGAACACAGATTTTAGGTTTTCAAAATCTAACGTTTATTAAAATTTAAACTTCACTTTTAAAATAATTTTTAAAACCTTTTACATCTCATTAACTAAAATCAAACATCTTAAATAATAAAAATAAATGGAATGGCCGGTCGTATAGTGGTAGTAAAAACGTTAGAATATTAAATTTTAAAGTTAACAATATTAAACTTATACAACTATTTATCAAAACTAAAATTTGGAATAAAAAGAACATCAGTTAGCCAAAAGGGAAATTTAGAACAAAAGTTAAACTTAACCTCAGGTTCAGGTGACCTAAAATATATAAGTCTAAAGGGGTCTTATTCTACTAACACAATTAAACTTTAAAATAAATAGTCTAAACCGACAGAAGCAAATAAAAATCAGCATTTAAAAGATATCACCCGGATGTAGAGCCGTCATGGAACATGCTGGATGCATCAGATCCCAACAGATGAGACGAAGATGGAAAGGCAAAAGTCCAATCGCTTAATCACGAGGAAAACTATCCATTCCTGTTCAAAAGAAGGGCCGTTCACACGACAGCAGGCTCCTCAACGTCGAAAATTCGATCAGCACCAAACCTCAATCAACGATTTCTTCATCGGAAACAATGGACACTTCTTTACACATCGGTACTAAACGCCGAGCATATAGTCCAGTAATTTCATATGGAAATGCCGACTCAATACGTCATTTAAAGAATGCACACTGACAACGATAAACAACCGCCTAATTGGCGTCAGAGCACTTCTCAAATCCACATGGCAGGCGAGAGCTTGTAGACACAATAATTTCGGATGCTCCCAACTGTTTAGAATAAACCTCGCCTCCACGGCGGGAAAAACAGATTGAAGACGCTACAACTTCATAACAGATCAGACGTTTAATTAGCCGGGATAAACATTTTATTTCATATGCAGCGTTAAGAGTACGTCACTTAAGTCATAGCAGGAAACAAGAATCGTGGGCTGGACATCGTAAATTAAACACGAACAAACTTAAAAGTCGCGAAAAAAGACATTCCACAGAATGTGTGCCTAACGGCACAGGACAGCTTAATAGCTTACATCCCCTTGTTCTAATCCATAAGCAGAAGAAAAGTGAAAAAGAAGAGAGCGTAAAAGAGAGAGAAAAAGTGCGCGATTTGCTTATATACTGCGAAACATCGCTGCCACAGATTGTAAACAAAATTATCGATGAACGATAAAATAATTAATGACAGACGATTTTAATATTACGATCAACCAATTAAAAACTCGAAACTTTAAAGAAGAGAAATGGAATTTCAAAGCAGACGAAAATTAAAAAGAAATGAAGTGAAACGATTTGGAAAATATGAATTCGGCAACAATTTAAATATGGACGATTCTGAAATATTTAAAAAGCTGAAAATAGAACAAAACTGTAAAATTGCGGTGAATTAACCAATTTTTAACCGAGAGCAATAAATTTGGAATCAAATTAAAGGGAATAAAAAGGACAATAAATGGAATTGCAAATTAGCAAATTTAAATAAATTTAAATTGCTAAAACCTAAAAAGAACGAACTTTTGCCGTTTTTAAAACAAAACCTATGGAATAGAACATATTTGGAACAGAAGAATATCAAAAACCTAAACAATTGGAAAATGGATAACTAAAAGAGAATGGCTATGTAAATAAGACCCCTGAACACGTTTAAACAAATAGCAAAACTCCTAAAATTGTTAAATATCCAAAAGTATAACCCAACAACTCCTTCGAACGTCCCAAAAAAATTTTTCATTTGAAAAATGAAAAATTTTAGCTAACACATGACAAAATTCCGCGAAACGAAGGAGAGAAAAAAAATCAAAATCTTAACTACAGCTGTAACATGAGCCATAAAAATCACATGAAAATCAAATTCCTTATAAATAAATCAATAATCAAATAATCACTTCACTAAACACTTTCATAATAACAATTATCATATTTCTCAACATTTCGTCTAAACTCTTAAACATACATATGGATTCAACATTAAATTCTTTAACTTCACTATAACTCTATACCATGAAAATTCCATTAATTCATTTTAAGATGCTCCAACAAATACGTCATCAAAGAGAAGCAGTAGAAAAATAATAAACAGATCTCTATATCATTAGCTGTCATGAATAAACATAAATTTTAACGAAAACTTTGGACCAGCCAAAGAATTCCAATATTCTAAACAATAAATTTTGAAAAGGTACCTTCAACATAACAACCAATAAATACAAATCAACAAATTCATCATCAATCTCCTCCTCTACAAAGAAAACAAATATTCGAAGCATATTACTCTATTTAAATAATATCAATTTTGGCTCATGTTACAAACAAAAAAATTGTGGAATATTTACCCCCAAAATAACAAACTCAATTCCCTAACAATTTGGAACTGAACACAAATTTAACCGACTTGTTTACAAATTATACTATAAACTGATTACTTGGCAAATTAGATCGTTCAAAATACAAATATACATTAAAATGACCTTATGCATCATTTTACACCAATATCAATAAACGCGATTCTACTAATTATTGTGCAACATCTTGCACTCTCAACAACAATAAACTCAAATATCATAACTGTATCTCTCTGGTAATCTCAAACAATTCTCATAAAAATAAAAAAAAATTAAGACAAGGGGCCGAGGGTTGTGAGTCCTCTCAAAGGTTGTGAATCTTTTTTGAACCCAAAAAAATAGCACAAAAATATCCATCAAGTATAAGTAGTACATTTAAATTCACTAACAGCCAAGTGTATCACATTACTTTAACCAAAATATCAAAGAAAAATCAAATTACAAATCCCCATTTAAATTTCAAAACCAAAAGTACTCAAATTGCATTGCACAATTTTAAATATTCCACTTAAAAAAAATTTAATTCTCCTATAATAAAATGAATTTTTCCACTTTAACGACCAAAAAAATTTTAAAGACAGTGTTAAAAACATCAGATTCAAAATTAAGAACAAACAAACTGATTTTATCACCACTCTATTTGAGTGTGAAAACCAAACACATGATCAATGTGAAGAACAAGATAACTCAAGTTGATATTTATGTCACACTCATATTGGAGTGTAAAAAACACCTGCATTACCCAATTTTTCAATAAATCACCAGTATTTCATCATCTACATTCACATATCAGTGAGGATTTAAAACTCAATTCCAAATCAGAACAAAAATATTCTAAGTCGAAAAACTACTGCTTTAATTCTATATAATTTAACTTAATAAAAAAAAATATTCTCATTAAATTTACTCAATTAATTTCATTCTATTTCATCAAAACAAATTCTTATTGTTGCAGGGAGCGTGGGTTACAAGAACAACAAAATAAAAAAATTTGTTAATGAGATGGGATTAGAACAAAAAATGTAAATACTACAAAGGTGCGTTCTCGCACGCCTATAATCTCTTAAATTTATGAATTAAATGCAATTTTACACTACTTCAAATAATAAAATTCAAATCAAATTAACTTAAATTAAGGAATGCTTGAATAAAAATTCTAAATGAAAAAGTCAAACTCAAAAATTCTTAAGTTTCCTCAAAAAAATTCTAAATGAAAATATTTAAATTAATCCTAAAATTTCAATTTTAATCAAAATATTAAAGTAAATTACTCTAATTTAGTTTAAGAACATTCTAAAATATCCAGCCTTAGTTTAAAATCTTATCAAAATCTCAATAGTAATTACTTTTAGAATAAACAAGTATGGAATCAGTTTACGGAAATTTCATTTTTAAGAACAAAAATTATTAAGAACATATATTACAGTTAGCATGAATAAGCCCCTAGACTGGTCAAACGGCGCCAATTGTTCGGTAGTTTTTATACATTATGAAATATTAAAACACATTCCATCATTCAAAAGCATTCAAGTTCTTAAAGCTCTTAAAACTCTTACTCAAGGTTCTTAAAACCTAAATGTCATCTGAAAATAAATCTGGAATACACTCTCTGAAAAAGTTCTAAAGTTCCTAAAACCTGAAAACATTCTAATAATAAACTGAAAGTGGACCTATTGACCAGTTTCCCTACGTGTACAAATATGTACTCCTGTAAAATATTAAAAATTGACACTTTACCTAAAAATAAAAACATTAAAAGTAAAAGAAAGAACACAGATTTTAGGTTTTCAAAATCTAACGTTTATTAAAATTTAAACTTCACTTTTAAAATAATTTTTAAAACCTTTTACATCTCATTAACTAAAATCAAACATCTTAAATAATAAAAATAAATGGAATGGCCGGTCGTATAGTGGTAGTAAAAACGTTAGAATATTAAATTTTAAAGTTAACAATATTAAACTTATACAACTATTTATCAAAACTAAAATTTGGAATAAAAAGAACATCAGTTAGCCAAAAGGGAAATTTAGAACAAAAGTTAAACTTAACCTCAGGTTCAGGTGACCTAAAATATATAAGTCTAAAGGGGTCTTATTCTACTAACACAATTAAACTTTAAAATAAATAGTCTAAACCGACAGAAGCAAATAAAAATCAGCATTTAAAAGATATCACCCGGATGTAGAGCCGTCATGGAACATGCTGGATGCATCAGATCCCAACAGATGAGACGAAGATGGAAAGGCAAAAGTCCAATCGCTTAATCACGAGGAAAACTATCCATTCCTGTTCAAAAGAAGGGCCGTTCACACGACAGCAGGCTCCTCAACGTCGAAAATTCGATCAGCACCAAACCTCAATCAACGATTTCTTCATCGGAAACAATGGACACTTCTTTACACATCGGTACTAAACGCCGAGCATATAGTCCAGTAATTTCATATGGAAATGCCGACTCAATACGTCATTTAAAGAATGCACACTGACAACGATAAACAACCGCCTAATTGGCGTCAGAGCACTTCTCAAATCCACATGGCAGGCGAGAGCTTGTAGACACAATAATTTCGGATGCTCCCAACTGTTTAGAATAAACCTCGCCTCCACGGCGGGAAAAACAGATTGAAGACGCTACAACTTCATAACAGATCAGACGTTTAATTAGCCGGGATAAACATTTTATTTCATATGCAGCGTTAAGAGTACGTCACTTAAGTCATAGCAGGAAACAAGAATCGTGGGCTGGACATCGTAAATTAAACACGAACAAACTTAAAAGTCGCGAAAAAAGACATTCCACAGAATGTGTGCCTAACGGCACAGGACAGCTTAATAGCTTACATCCCCTTGTTCTAATCCATAAGCAGAAGAAAAGTGAAAAAGAAGAGAGCGTAAAAGAGAGAGAAAAAGTGCGCGATTTGCTTATATACTGCGAAACATCGCTGCCACAGATTGTAAACAAAATTATCGATGAACGATAAAATAATTAATGACAGACGATTTTAATATTACGATCAACCAATTAAAAACTCGAAACTTTAAAGAAGAGAAATGGAATTTCAAAGCAGACGAAAATTAAAAAGAAATGAAGTGAAACGATTTGGAAAATACGAATTCGGCAACAATTTAAATATGGACGATTCTGAAATATTTAAAAAGCTGAAAATAGAATAAAACTGTAAAATTGCGGTGAATTAACCAATTTTTAACCGAGAGCAATAAATTTGGAATCAAATTAAAGGGAATAAAAAGGGCAATAAATGGAATTGCAAATTAGCAAATTTAAATAAATTTAAATTGCTAAAACCTAAAAAGAACGAACTTTTGCCGTTTTTAAAACAAAACCTATGGAATAGAACATATTTGGAACAGAAGAATATCAAAAACCTAAACAATTGGAAAATGGATAACTAAAAGAGAATGGCTATGTAAATAAGACCCCTGAACACGTTTAAACAAATAGCAAAACTCCTAAAATAGTTAAATATCCAAAAGTATAACCCAACAAGTGCAAATTCCTGAGAGGTGCTATATGGAGGTAACAATTTTGATGGCCCATTTAGTGATTTATGCCAAATTAATGTATTATATGCTCCATAAAAAGTTTCTTATGTCCAAGAAAAATGAGATATTAATGAATTACACGAGTGCAAATTCCTGTTGTTATGTAGATTGACAGCACAAATAACTGTAAATTTTCGGTGGCCAAATTTAAAGCAATTTTTAGTAGAAAACATAGAAAACCATTTGTATTATGAAAACATTTTACCGTAGAAATTATAAAAAAATAGGTGGAAAATAACACGTCAGATTATTTGTTGATTTATAAAAATTTTTGGCATAAATATGTTTGTTTGCACAAAATTTGGCATCAATCTGCCCAATTCCAGTTTTGGGAGCGTTCCAGATATTAAAAAGCCGGATAAACGATCCTATACTGTACTGCTTTTAAAAGAGTCACGAAAAAGCCATTTATATGCAATTTTCCAAAACTTTTGACATATATATCTAAAAAACTATGTGGCTGAAACAAGATAAAATTTACATGGATTAGTAACATAATGGTAGTAACAAGTAAAAAAAAAAGCTTCATGAAAATCTGAGTTGGTGGGTGTCATATACTGGGTGAACTGACATGGAATAACCTGGTAAAGATACAGTTAATAAGACTTCAAAGTATAGTGCATTCTCGATTACATGAGTTAATGGAGTTCAACAATGTCATTTAATGAAATAGTGTTTTAAAATCTTATTCATTAGCAGGGCCCGAGCTAGGAATTTCAAGCTGTTAGCCAACAAATTAGCCAAACTGAAAAATCATTAGCCAAATTACATGATTATCAGTCAAAGTTATCACCATCGGCGAAAAAATTTCTATTTTCAAGCCAATTTTAAAATGCAGCTAACAATATTAATTTCATTCTAAACAAGATATAAAGATAGGTAGATTTAATTTTTTTAATCATTAAATAGACTTAGTAAATTTTGTGTTTACTAATGTGTAAAAACTTGTGTTTACCAATGAAAGATCACAATGAGTCACAAAAATGACAAATTTATTTTATAATTCACATAGTTTCATTATCATATAAATCAGGCAAGCATCGAATTTTTGTACCATTACATCAAATTTCAAAAAATGCCTCAAAATTAAAATCTTTCATATCTGTCCCTCCACTATTCATAAGAATCAAGTAAGTGACTGAGATTTTTTACTCTGATGTTACTACGTAATGCAGTTTTCATAATGTTCTGCTTACTAAAGCCTCTTCCAACGTAGATTCTTGTCACAGGACATGTGAAACCAATTCTTGCTATATCGATAATATTTTTATATGCAGTATCATCATTTCTATAAAATTAAGCACCATAATTCTCTAAGGGATAAATTTTTATGTTTAAACATAATAGTTTTAAAAATTAAATAGACTAAAAAATTCGGACAGGCGTAATGATCGCATAAAAACCACGAAGAAAAAGAAGAAGCAAAAACAAGCCGGGCGGGCTTAAAAAATCATAACAAAAAGATAAATTACAATTCAACTTAGGACAAAAACAGCAAACCGCAAGTTGGCATCCGTGATAATAATCAGCAGTGACTTTTTTTTCAGTCGGTTTTAACTAAAAACAAATGCTTTTTCATTTACCTCGTATATACTCACATATAAGTCGAGAAATTTGTGAAAAAACAAACAAACAAAAAAAAAACTTTAAAGTGGGGGGGGGTTTGACTTATATACGGAGTCTAAAAAAAAAGAAAACATCGTAAGTCTAAAAGTTATTTTTTCCTACGAGACAATCGATCCTGAAACGGTGCAGTAGTAATTAAACAATCGTGCACTCTAAATTTCTCTGCTTTCCAGATGCTCCGGACAACCATTGTATCGCGTCATCAAAAAATATGCACACATTTTCATTCAATGTTTATCACTCACTTCTCGGATTATGGCAGATTGTTTTTGACAAAAAATGGCTCTTCTCTCAGAAATAATTCTGTAACACTGATTGTTTAAAGCTATAACGCAGGATTTTAAGTTCAAAGTGTTTTTTTGTTAATACTTTACAACAAAGTTGAAAAGTGTTTATGACTTTGTTCATTCAGTCTGTCTGTTTGTCCGTTAGCACGATAACTGCCATAAAATTACTTAATCCTAAATTACTTAATCCCTAAGTCCTAAAATCGCTTTATTTTTGCTTAAATTCTGTGCATCTACAAACTGAAACAACGCAATTACAATATATTTGAGTTTAAATTATCATCCAAATTTGATTATTTCTACAATGAAGCCTATTTTTCACTTATGTAAAATGTAAACAGCAAAATATGTAGAATGAGTTGTATAAGAATTACTGCATTTCGACTTATACTTTTTTTTTTACTGCTTTAACACAAAATTATTTAGCTCATGCAGTCTGCATAGCTCATATGAATGAAATATTTATTGATTTTACAGAGAGAAAGACGATTTTTTTCGATGAAGTTTTAAGCATAGAGTTTAATTGCTTGTTCCTCCATGGTCTTAAGTTTTTAAATAAAATAAATTATTATAGTATTGTGATGAATGAAATGAATGGGAAAATGTTATGAATGAAATGCTGCTTTTATAGAGAGCCAGGCGTGTTATATTTTGATGGCGTCATTTGAATAAATTGCAGTTGTTTTAGATGAAGTTTTCAAATAAAATAAATTATTGTAGTATTATAATGTTAAAAACATTACCGATGAGCCAGGCAATTTATATTTAATTGACGTCATTTGAATGAAGTTCATTTATTTCGATGAACTTTTAAGCTTTCAAATATAATAAATTAATGTAGTATTGTGATAATTTTTAAAATATTAGTGAGGAATGTATCGCATTTTAGAGATGTTTAAATGAAATTGCATTGAAGTTGGAATGTGTTTCATAATCAATGCTTTATACATGATTGATCTTTCTTGTTTTGTTTATTGAAGAGTATCTAATAACTGTGTTGGGGGTTAACGAAAAAAATCAGCTCAAATAACAGACGGAAGCCAGATATTGTTTTGATTGCCATGGTGGGTCAAGGACGCTTGAGAGACAGGAATGAGCAGTCTGCAGTCAGTTTTGAGGAGCTGCATGCTGGGAGTAAAAAAAATGCCTGGAGCTTGTCACATGAGAACGAGCGTCCCCAAAATGGACAGGAGATAACACTCATATATCATAGTCCTACTTGTTTGAAATCGGAAGTTAAAGGGTTCCGATGAAGTTTTTATTATGGAAATTAAATTTTATCATTATATATATATAAATATATTTTTTTTTTCGTTCTAAAGTGTTTTTGAATAATTTATGGAATTTTTTGCTTTTCTTTTTTTGGAGTCGACTTATACGCGAGTTTTGGATTTTTTCCAATTTTTTTCTCTGAAAGTAGGGGGGAAGGGGGGGGGGGGGGTCGACTTATATGCGAGTATATACAGTATTTAAGAAATTTTTATGGTTCCCAAAAAAATATTTACAAAATTTTCAGTTTCCAAAAAATCATTCACCATTCTTTTCGCCAAAGTATTTTATTTTGTCACCAGTTTTGCGATTTTTTCGCATTTAGCGCAGGCTTCCGGAAATCGCCAGTCCTCGCCAGGTTAAAATTCGGCGAGGACGACCAATTTTCGGAAGTTGCCGTTCTCTGAGGCAGCCTTGAGATTACATTCCGTAAAAAAAAAAAAATCATTCTGTAAATAAATAACAAATTGTTGTCATCGTAAAATTATGGCGAAAGCCGAAATTTCCCGTGCCATGAATGAAAATTGAAATGTCGTCACCCCCCCCCCCCCTTAATCTTAGCTAGTGTGCATTATCACTGCCTTCTTTCTAGGCGAGTCATCAGATTCGCATTGTAACCACAGGTGCTAGCTATTTTCTCTCCCCTCATCCTCTACCCAGTGAAGCCGATGACCGAACGAAAATGCGATAGTGCGCTCACGATTGAAGTGACATGTTCTGTTTGTTCTTCTTTACGAGGTCTACATGGGCCAAAATTTCGGATTTTAACAAGACCGACAATACCAATGCTCAAAACCGGACCATGCCCGAAGAAATTTATAAATGTAGAATGAACTCTGCCTGAAGATAACTGCGTCTCAGCAGACCCGAAATGATTTATATTCAAATATGTTAAAAACAAATTTGTCAAAATTTTGTACGGAGAATTTAGTTAGTTATCTTAAACATTTATCTTTACATAGCTGAAATAAAAGCAATAAGTTCATGTATTCAATTTAAATCCATTTTAAAAATTTTCAAAATAAATATGTTCGATACGGTCGTAACAGACGTTTAAAAAAAAAAAAAAAAGACTCAACCTGGCCTGATACAACAGAAAACTCAAGCCCAGCCCGAACCTAAGCCCAAATCCCTTTTTAACTCTTTAAAACCCAAACTATAAAATTTCCATTTGTTGTAATAGACGGGAGTAAGTAACAAGTTTGAATTTTTGGAATGGATTCTTCTAGTTTCAGCCAGAAGTGTTTTATTTTCTCCCCCTCTTTGGTTTCAACTTTAAAACTAAAACGGTTAAAATTCATTCATGGCATTTGTTCCAGTTGTTTGACAACTGAAGTTCAGGTATGAAACATCTATTCAGTCTGAAGATTTTAATCTTGATTCACTACATGCCCTAGAAATTAAGAGTGCCAATGAGGTTTAAACTGCTTAGAGACAAGAGGATTTATATGATTATTTATTTACCACGCCTTCAAGTTACCAAACATTGGAAAAAGGAGAGATTCCTTACATATTTTACCCCTCTGCCCCCACCCATAGATCGGAATTCCGCCGGTCTGGTCCTTTATCGGAGACTCCTCGTTGGCGAGTTTGACTGCGGCGGTTAAGAGTTGTGGGGGTGGTGTATGAATATGCAGTTATCGCACTTCATCGTGAGGCAGTTGGTTCTAATTTATTATTGTTGTGCAATGTATTTAAGCACTTATATTAATGAATATAAAGTGAAAAAAAAAATTCTTAAGAGGACGGTTAAAAATTTTCGAGGACGAGTAAAAAATTTCACTAGCCGTCCTCACGGACGGGCTAGATTTTGCCGATTTCCCGAAGCCTGATTTGGCGCATGGGCGAATGGTTAGCATGGACCCTGATCAGAGAATCTAAGGAAAAAGAACCAGTATGTAAATTAGACTGTAGACATATAAAAAAAAAAATAAAATCAAACCTGGAAAGAAAAAAATACACACACACACATATATATATATATACATTCTGATGTGTGCAGCACATGGCCTTCCCTCCATAATGCAATGACTTCATTTCTTTCACAGGAAACTAATTATGTGCAAGATCCATATCACATTTTTAATGTTGAATTGCACATTAATATTAGGTGCTTTTCTGGATGACAATGTAAAACTATTTTGAAGTAACGGAGCCATTTTGTTCCTTTTGCGGCTTCATGAGCAATCAAAATGGAGTGTTGGAAAATACAAAAATTACATTAACAAAAGATATGGCCAATATATAACTTGGTCTAATTGTGCTGACATTGTCGAAATTAAGATTTAAATTGTGTTCATCGTAGATTTTAACATAAAACAGTCTCCGTAAAAAATTTAATTGCTATTGGGAGAGGGGGGGGGGGGGGGGGTCATATTACACCAAATATGTTAATGTACACTGCATAAAATTTTCACTATTTTAATACAAATAAAATTAATTTTATTTTATATAACTACCCTACTTCACTCTCGGGCAATGTTGGGTACATTTTCTATCATTGTTATAAAATTGACAACATCACTGCAAGTGTTTTCAACATGAAAACAATCAGTAGCGGCTAGTCAATAAGTCAATTTATTTCAAAATATATATATTTTTATTTATTCATTGCATTTGCATAATTCTACCGCATAGAGTTCACACTTAGCACTGAATGAATGCAGATCAAAGTTCTAAACAAATTTTTGCGGCTGCAACGTAAGTGGGAAGATTAATTTTCGTATGAATGTTCTCAAAGCGTGTGGGAAAAGTATCTTTCGAGCTGCAAAACTAGCAGCTCAGTTTCTCTGCTAAACTGTTTAGTGCGCATGCTCAGAGTGATGTATAGGGAGAAGAAGTTGCCTTTCGTAATCATCGCAGCGTGCAGATCCATCTAGTCTAGAGCCTTACTTAATGGAACATGTTCGAGTTCTTGTTTCTGAGTCAGAAACTGTTCGTTTATGTCGCTTATTTGTTTCTTTTGGAATAAATGACTGTTTAATTAATGTCTGTGTGTTTGGAAGTTAATTAAACGATAAGTGTGTAGTCTTTGCAGAAAGTTGATTTTTCAGGATTATCTTTGACAGAGAAAAATTGCTTTAAAAGTAATGGTCGCTCTCTGCTGAACTTTAAATTTTTCAGACATCATTAAGCAGCAAGAGTGCATACCAAAAAAAAATTTAAACGGGAAATTCATGCTATATATGACTGGTTATGTGGTTGTGAAACGAGAAATACAGTGTTTTGTTAGCAAAATTGTTGGCGTCCGGACAATTATCTCATTTTTGCAAAGAATTTCCTTCAAAGGAATTAGATGAAACAGTATTACCATATCCTATGCTGAAAAAACAGAAACTGAGAACAGAGCTTTCTGTTCTTTATGAGCAAAAATAATTTTTAAGTTCTGCAAATTTAAATCTTCAGAAATTAATTGTAAGTGCAAACTTAAGAATTCACTTGGTGAAGTGAGCCGTTTGCTAAAAATTGTCCTGACAACACCATCGGCACCTGAATGATGTTTCTCAATGCTGAAGGGAATAGACCATTTTAAGAAACACCATGTCTGAAGATCGTCTATCAGTGCTAGCTAGCTATGCTCAGTGCAGGGAAGAGCTTAATGGACAAAATAAAAAATTCAATGAAAACATTGATGTGTTCGTTCGTCGAAATGACAGGAGTAAGTCCCTTATATATAAATAAATAAAATATTTATTGGTATGCTGTTATGTAAATTATTACTTTCCTTATATACAATAATGTATAAGGAAAGTACATTTTTGAAGTGATGTCTGTGTGTGTCAGTGAGTCTGTGGAGACGATAACTGATGAACGAATGGATCGATTCGAACGAAATTTAGTACAAAAATTACAATCCGTAAACACTGGAAACCTATTGCTTTTATATGCAATCGAATGTTCAAAACCCTCCTAAATTTTCGAGTGAAATTTTGAAAAAATCGAAACCTCTAATACAGTTACGCAAATAGACATTTCTTATGTAATTTTTCATTAGAAAACGATTGACAAATTTTAGAACGCTAACATGAACCGTTCTCGAAATATTGCACATTTTTCAAAAAAATTATCAAAAAGTCAAAATAAAAAAAAAAAATTTCCTATTGAGAAACATGTTCACTTTTCATATATAATACCATGCGATAAATTGGGTGACATCATTCTCGTGGATCTAGCTCGTACCATTCATGAAAATAGATACTTTGAGTAATACTTTTGTATTTGAATGCCAATAGTCAGTTATCTGCTGCAAGAATAACTTATTTCTCTGTCCATAACACTTGACGAGATTTTGGTGACAAATTTGGTGGAATGTAGCCAACTTGGCGACTTTTTTAAATGTTGCTAAATTAACAAAAATCTCGCCAAATGAATAAAAATGAATGAATCAATGAAAATGACGACTCATTGACAAAAATTCAATATCTTGGAAAGAATATAAATATCTACTATAAAAAATAATATATCTTTTTTACTGTAAAAGTAGTAAATTCATTGCATTATATAAGGAAAGTCATGTGCTGCCCACATCAGATTTTCTTATATTGCTGTATTAAAAATCTAGTTTAGTTTAAGATACAATTTATTTGAAGCCCTACCACAACCCCAACTCACGAGCCGCTACTGAAAACAATATTTTTCTTTAGTGCGAAAAATAAAACAAAATTATAAAAATTATATACTGTATTGTCATGATGTCCCCATTACCCTAATTCGATAATTGGGATTTAAGTCAAGTGCAAATGAAGCGAGCTAGTAAACTATCTAAATGTGCCGTTACCCTACATTATAATAGCTTATAGGAGAATACATTAAAAGCCATTATTTCAAACTAAACTATACTGCAGAAATATAGATCTTAATAAAGATTATGCATAAGTATCACTGATAAAAAGCAGAAGTAACCAAATATACTTACCTTAGGTGACAACTCCTGAACATGTGCAGCTTTAGCTTCAATTTTTACAGGCTCAACTTTATCAGGTCCCTATTAAAATATGATTTATAGTTAAAAGACAAAGTAGCATGACCAGCTGTGACAATTTATATAGTGTTCATAGGAAAGTTCTTAAACACCAATAACTTTATAAGAAAAGATCCATAAGGGTACATATTAAGTCAATATATGGTAAAGTTACCATGTCTGATTGAATAAAAGGAACTGCTTTGCCCCCAAATGAGGACTAAAAAAGTTAAGAACTTGTCAATAGAGATAGATAAGAAAAGCCAATTACAAAGTTGTAGATCATCATCAAAAATAAAAAAAATTATAGAAGGCATTTATTTTACACCAAAACATGTACCCGACATCGCCCGGGGAGTAGAGATGAGTTCTGGACACCCGTAGAATGCTTGTGGGTGGAGCACGAATCATGTTGACGTTAACTCCTTTCTAAATGCAAAAAGATCAAGAAAATTCATTTTGTTCACTTCATTATAGTATGAATCTCATTTTTCAATGGATTCTGTTTCGTCTGTGGCATCCCCCCTCCTAAAATATCTGATGAGTTTTTCTCTTAAACTTAATTTCCTTGCAACAACTCAGTTATTTTCATCAGTTATATTCATTATATCAATTTTCAGCTTGAAATCAGTTGTATATTTTGCTTACCATATTTATCATAAATAACAATAAGATCGTATTGCAAAGCATGCAAAGTCACTAACACACTGACCTCTCAAGGGGTTCAGTTGCATTCACAAGAGGAACACATTCCTTTCTTTCTTCACATACAATACCCCACCCCTCCCAGTGCCATTGCTAAATAATGACTTATCATATTTTAGAAAGATCATTGAGGAGTGATAATTTTCTTTATAAGAAAAGTTATTTATTTTATCTATTGCAGTATTTTTCATATATTTGACTATTCTTAAAGAGTTTCCTTTTTTAGAGGCATTAGTTTTTTTAAATAGAATGTATAGATGCTAGAAAATAAAATATTTATAAGTTTTAAATTATAAAATAGATATTTTATGACTTATAACTTACGTATAAAGGTTTGTGCATTTAGCGTGATACAGAGATTAGACAACAGTGCCAAATCAACGCAATACCCTGTTTAGTGGCCGTTTTGGCAATGGATCAGAAATCCAGAAAGCTAGCAGTCCAGAGGATTCCGGATAATTGGTCCGCTACTGTTAATAGGCATACAAGTTTAATTTCAATTGGAATTTGTGTTTCTATTGTGCCATAAAAAGTTTGCATTTGCTTATTTTTGTAAATAATTGACATTTTTGAAAATGCTTGATTCACTTCAGAGATGCCTAAAACTTTAACTTGTAACACAACAAATTTGAGAATTGGATTCATGGCCCTATATTTCCTTGTTTTTGTTGACTAACAATGTCTATCATTGAGTTACAGGACAATTTTTCTGTTGAAAAATTTCCCTATCTTTACTACTTTTTCTCATTACTATACTACCAATGCACAATAACTTGCCATTCAAGTTATTAGCTAGTTTCTAGTAGCTAGCACATAATTTAAGCTAGTTTAAAAATGCTTTCTTCAGTACTCATAATATGTGCAATGAAGCACAGGTATTTTTGATTTGTAAATCAAAAGGAAAAATGAGAGGGAACCACCTTATTTCCAAATATAAATTAAAAGAATTGAAATAACAATTGTGTAGATAATACTTCCTAGTTTATGTACTCTAGGATCACAAACTCATGACCTTTTAAATAATTATCAAAAACTAAAAAAAAGGTGACAAGCAGTGACTTTACATTCTGCATTTCAACAAATTCATAGCATTATGCATACATATATACAAACACACAAGATTACACATGAAAAAAGAAAAAATGGCAGTACGTCCAGTCCAATATACATGCAAAATCATTTTGGCTACAACATTTTATAAAATAAAAGTTCAATAAGTTTATTAGATCTGCTATGAGACCCGTGTACATTAAAATATTAAGAAATATAAGACAAATACATAAATTAAACAAATCAAATTTTTGTCTGATGAATAGCAGCAGCATTTTTTAATTACCTCAGTTGTTTCAGCAGGCATATCAAAAACACACTTTAACTTCGAATTCATAAAACCTTCTGGAGGTGTATCTCGCCACTAAAATAAATAAATAGAGTCATCATAAATGAGTGAACCAATATTAGCCTTTAAATTTTTCAGCTTAGCAAGTAATTTTAATACATGTTTGTAACAGACAACTTGGACACAACAAATAAACTTTTGGTACTTACGTATTATCGCAACCATGACAAAACGTAATTGATGTATCGTCCAATAAAGGTCCCGATCGATTCCAAGGACAACATGCAACAAAGTGATCTGTATGAGGACCCACGTTCGAGCGGGCTCGAACTGGTTGGGGGACGTACGCACCGCTGGGACTGTGTCGTCAGACAGGCCGGCTTCGCCGGACCAAGTCACAGAGCATACTAGACTCGCTTCTGGGACCGTCGCACGGCGCAAGGACCGTGACAACATGCAGCCAAGTGATCTGTATGAGGACCCACATCGAACTGCTTGAGAAAAACCCAGAAGCGAGTCCCAGAAGCGAGTATAGTATGCTCTGTGACTTGGTCTGGCGAAGCCGGCCTGTCTGACGACACAGTCCCAGAGGACTGTGTCGTCAGACTGTGTCGTCAGACAGGCCGGCTTCGCCGTACCAAACTTTTTTATAGTATGGCTCCAACCAAAGCTTAGCTGACTCACCAGTGGATTCTGTACATAAATTAAAGATAATGACGTTACAACTCGTCCATGAATCACACCACTACAAGAAAAGTTTGAGTCACGATAGTGAACAAAGGCATTCATTAGCGAGCCAAATATTAAGTATCATCATTTTGGTATTTTAAATTTTAACACCATGGTCACAGAGAAAATTAGAGAAAATGCAAGGAAGAACAAGGCTTATATAAAAACATAAGTTGAAATAATTGCATTTTGAACATATTTCTAAAACAAGTAGGAGACGCATGGTAAGGAAGAAAATTAATATCTATTAATGCAAGATCTTAATATAAAAAGTTTTCTTTTAAAGTCCAATTTTTCTCAGCTGATTATTTAATAGAAGACCTTTTTAGGGTACTTTGAATTTGAACTCATACCACTCTCTAATAGTTCATCTATGTTGTCTTCCACAATATCGAGATGTTTCAAAAAATGAGTGGCAAGAGCCTTAATCTTACTGTTACCATAATTTTACAACTCTTTTTACAACACATTATATTTTTCATGTTTTTTAAAAGTTTCTAGTTTAAATGAAAATCTAGACACTGCATTGTCATTTTGCAATGTAGGGATGTCATAAAACCAAAACAGATTTGATACCAAATAATCGATACTATCTGATTACCGAAGAACCAATATAATCTGATACCGATATTAGGTTGCTATTATAACATATAAAAAATTCATGACTGATGTAAAATTACTTATAAAACTTATTTCAGCCATAATTAACTAGACACCTTCGTAAATATTGAAAAAAGAAAACATTTATAATAAACATGTTAATAAATTTTTTATACACACTTTTGAAAATCATAGTAAAAGAATGATCGTGAAATAATAAATAATTTTTATTAATCTGAACAGAGTGAAAAAATATTTCTATAGGGAATAAGAAAAAATGGTATAAAATAGAAAACTTCGGATTGTAATTACTATTATAAAAGTATAGAAATATACAAATAAAAAAAAAATCATACCATGAATCAAAACTTTTCCATCAATCTTACTTCTAATGAGATACGTTTGTGCATTGCTAGTTATATCCGTGCTGGCGAATTATAGTGAATATTTAATAATCTTCTCTGCACTTTTGACAAAATTCATTCGTAATGGAAAACATTCACGACAACCTTTCAGAAAATTATCATCTGCTACCGTGGTTTCGCAATAATCGGATGAAAAATTGTCGGGGAAGCAGAAAACGGAAAAGAAAGGCTATGTACATCAACTGATGAATAAATCGAGAGCGAATTCTTCACAAGTAGGGCCACAGACAGGGTTGGGACAAAAAGATGCTTTGCATATGAGCCTGGGAGCCCCGGGTTGAATAAACAGTTTGCGAAGAAAAGGTCATTACCTTGTAAGATGAGGGGTAGTATGGGGGCACATTTATTGCACAGGGGCCTGAAAAT